>JAKWJA010002496.1:45232519-45542519 GCA_027704765.1 Solanum habrochaites
CTGAGCATCGTACAAATAACTGGAGGCACAAGGCACTCTTCTTTCATTCATATCCATCCGTGGATGCAGAAGGCTCTCGCTGAGTCTGAAGCAACGGTATGGAGAGGCCGATGCAGCGGAAAGATTGCTGAGGTGAACCAGGCGCATAGATGCCTTTGATTGAGGGTGTTTAGCCCGACCAGCCCCTCCGGTAGATGTGTCCACTCTTTCAAGGCTGCAGTAGATAGTCTCGTGCGACATCAGTACATCTTAGAGACGAGAGTTCCGGAGTCTTGTCGAGCCCTGCTGAGGATACTGTATTGGCGCTTGTTTCCCTACTCAGACATTCCCACCGATCTTCCCCAGAAGGAGATTGCTAAAGAGGCGAAGGTCATCAGGGGTGAGGGCTCGAAGGCAAGGAATAAGGAGCCCGAGAGTTTGGAGGCTTGCGAGGAAGCCTCACTTCTGAGGCGGAGGCACAACACCGGATCATAGCATCGCGATAGCGCTGGGGGGCGTCCTAGCTCCGTACTGTAGAGACGCAGGAGCCCTACTGAATGGTGCGGTGGCTGTGGAGGGCATCACTGAGGATGCCATAGTTGCTGAGACACCACGAGGGTGTCCAGTTGCAGAGGGATGTGGGTTCTGGGAAACCGGACCCACCAGCCTTGTTGAAATCGACGGCGCTAATGTCGCCACAGTTTGCTTCACCTACCCCTTCTTAATCTTTCAAGAAAAAATTTTTTATCATTGGGACAATTGCATGTTTTTTTGTTGGGGGTAGGGTAAATGGAAAGTGATATGTTAGTGTGAAGTCTGAGTAGCCCCCGACTCACAATCCTCCTTTTGGTGGGGTTTTTCTTGCCTGCCGTTTCTTTTTCCCCAAAAACACTGTTAATTTTTTTTTTTTTTGTGAAAAAAACCGGCATGTTTAATCTTCTGTACAAAGTTTTAACTTCTGAAGCATGATGGCAATGATATCCTGATAAACTGAAAAATAATGCATGACTAAGGCAGAGTAACTGACAATTGTGTTGTCTCTAAGCATGAAATAGAGTTACACCATTCATTAACCCTAAGTCTTTATTCACACTAGGTGTCTACTGATCGGTTATATGATGACATGTTATGAGAGTGAGGAAATTTGAAATAGTCCACTATTGATACTAAGCTAGAAACTTGCCTGTTTTAGTCCTTGCAAAAATGACGCTGTAAACAACAATTCGGAAAGGATCATAGGCCTCTTATGCAAGAAAGCCATTCTAACCCAAATCAAAAACCAAATTAAGTATCCTTCTTTGATCCATAATTTGAGCTTATTAGAACTTTTTTTTTTTTACCCCCAACTGATCTTTTCTGGGAACAACGTGTTTGCCCTGGTCCCTCCTAGGACAGTGCACCTCAGCTTATGCCAAAAGCAATAAGTTAGGTGGCTAATAACAACCTTCGTTCTGGACCCTGACCCAACTTTGTACTGTGTACCTTGGGGGGGGGGGGGGGGACTCATGGCAAAGCCTATTGAGGGTGGCTTTACGAGGAATGCCTCTGAAAGTGAGGTTGAAAGAAACAGAAGAGGAGAAAGAAACAAAAGTAAAGTGAGACTCAAAAGTAGTTAAAGAAAAACAAAAAAAAAGAGAAGAGGTTCACTTACACAAATGAATAAAGAAGAGAAATTGAGCAAAGGGAAAGAATATGGAGACAGACTGGGCGAGATAAGAGGATAAAAAGGGACGATTTTAGCTGATATGTCAAGGAGGGGCAACCATTCACTCGAGTCATCTAAAAATGTCCCTACCTGACCCTGAGCCTATGTACACAAGCTACAAAAAAGTCCTATCGTGGTGATCCTCAGGGTTGTATACGAACTTAAGCGTGAAAATAAGGGCAAGCTTAAATGGCAATATGGTAAAATGAGTGTGACTTTGTTCGGAGAGCGAGTGTGAAATTATCCTTATACTCAAAACTGAAATCATTGTGTGAAAAATTAGGAATTTTTTGTTCTATAGTGAGGACATTAGTTGGGAATACCAACTTGTTAGCACCTCGGTGGAAATTGAAGAGGATAGGTGTTAGTGCATGGTGATCTGTGTCCATGTTCGAATCCCACAAAATTCAAGCTACTAGTGGATAGCATGCATATAATTTCTGAGATTAATCAGGATTATAGCCAATGATTGCAAGGATAAACATGAATACCTATGTGTACCAAGATTTTTGTGAGTCATAGTGCGTCGCTTTGAGGACAAACAACGAATTTTAAGTTGAGGGTGTTGATATACCGTGGCTTACTATATATTATACTTTTAAGCTCAAGTTTAGTGTGTCCAAACGCTCTTTTATGCGAATTTTTATACAAGTTTCTCTTTGGTTTTTTTGCAGGGAAAATCTGTCCAGATCAGCCCAGTGCGGAGATTTTTGAGAGAGAAGCTGCTGAGGAAGATGGGGAAGTCTGACAAGTGTTGGATTACGCGGCTTGTTGACGGTCCGTCATGGCCATGACGGTCCGTCCTGCATGTAACTTCGTGAAGAATCAGAGACATGTCACATTAACCCAATTCCAATAGTTGAAGTTCTTTTGAAACGAGACCCTCGACGACCGTGTGCCTATTAACGGTCCGTCACACTTGCCGTTGAGGGGAACAGAAGCAGCAGAGAAAAATGCACAAGTATGGACGCGTGAGTCCACTACGGTCCGTCATGACCACGACGGTCCGTCGCTTGGTTCCGTCACCCAGCCGCGTTTTGTCAGATTTCCAGTAATTAGAATTCTTGTTTGATTAGTGTTATTTGTATTTTTATAAATAGTTCGAAACCTCGTTTTGGGTTAGACACCTTATAATTAGAAATCTACAATATTAGAACTCATATTATTATTGATTGGTTAGTTTTTGATCTTTTGGATTTCTTACGAGTCCTTTTTGGTGATTAATCAGCAATCTTTTGGACTTTACTCTTTTCTCATTGAGGAAGTACATGAATTCTTGATTTGGTTTATTTTGAATCTGGTGTTTTAGGGCGATGATAACTAAACTCCATAGCTAGGTTGTGGGGAACCATAGGCAAATTATGAATAAACCCTAGCTAAAAATAACAATTCCTAGAAAGTGTCTGCATGTTTATAATTCTTTCGCTTAGAAGTCTTTTTTTAATAACGGATGAATCAACGTTAGAACTTCGCCCTTATGCTAGCTTGCCGGGACCACCGGAGTAGATACTAGGAAAAGAATTATTACATATATTTAGGTCTACTATCTAATCCAGGCTAGTATTATTGTACGAGGTAGGAACTTAGTCAAATATCGAATACTATGGCTCATCTGGGGTAACGATAAGGGTTAGGAAGCACACACCGTAGCCTGACCAGGTGCGGAGTGAGATTTCTAGATGCCGGACCAATGATTTAGAAAACATAACTATCACTTGCAATGCAAGATACTAGGAAAGAATTGTTTAGTTAGAAATTATCAAGTTAGAACCTGTGGGAACACGTACCCTATTACTTTTGATTCATTGATTAAAACCCAACTCAAAGTCTGGTTAAGTGTCTCTTTCAATTTTCGTTAGTTCTTTAGTTCTTTTTACCTTATTAGGAGATACAAAACCCCCCTGTTTACATTTTTATGTTTTTTTACTTTCTACTAAGGAGTTATCAACCGCCAATAGTAAGAACAATTTAAAGTTAAGTCTACTATTTTCCTCGTGGGGGAAGATCCCAAACCTCACTAGTTGGGTTATTTTACTTGACGCGACCGCTTGTACTTACTCATTTGAGAGTAATTTTGAGCGTAATCATCCAACCCAGATTTTTGTATAGGCCCTGCAATGAGTTCTCATGCACGGCAGGCCTTTGATGAAGGATCTCGATGATGCACATATGTACCCGTGGTCACAGAAGCGATCACGTGGCCGCTATGATCCACCATGTTATTCGAGGGCATCGAATCAGCTTTTGGTGACGATGATCTCTCTTTGGAGGCAATTCCCACAACAGGCAATGCTATCACGTCGTCTGTTTTCAAAAGTTATCTCGCTCTTAGTAGACTGATGGATCTGGTTTGAAACATCCTAGTCTGCCCATGAGGACAGACTATGATAATAAGGAATTCCAGCGTTGTTGCTACTGCCAGCTCTAAACTATTGCCTGGAACGATGAGTAGTAAACAGGAGGGAAGATTGAGGGGGTACTTATAAAAATCTGATTGGGTTCAAAAAGGTGGGCATGAAAGATTACCGAGGGGTTTACCCACATATCTCTCGCGGGAGTCACCCGTGGGGCTGTTAGAATGTGGGGTTATAGACAGTAGCCCCAGGTAGATTGTGAATATAACGGGGGTCTTAGTAAGAGGGATTGTGCGCCCCTTGAGGATTGTGTCCTTGGTGTCTGCGGGGCAGACATCCTCGGTTGTCTCGTGTCAACCTTTGGGGTGTTACGGAGTGATAGACCGGTGCCTAGTTCGTTTCTCGGCTGCCGGCTTGGGGCCTACAAATGTGGTTACTCGTAGGCTTATGCGGCGTTGAAGTACTTCATCGAACATATAAAGGTAGTGTTAGGTTTCTCGACTGACAGCATTTCGGGAAGAGCTCTTCCTGCTCGTGAAGCGGGGTATTTGGGAGCGCGTGAAGTTAAGTAATGGTCAGCTTGGGGAAGGATAGGCGGTGTTGGGAGGCGAGGAGAGCAGCTTAACGATATTGAGACGTAGCTCTAAATCAGAAAAAGTAAAAGAAGTTTCTATTTGCCTGGTAACCGTAAAGAAGTTTAGATTAGGGTTAAATTCGTGTGAACCGATACGCTTCGTGATGTTTGTGTCCAAGGAGAACAGCGGGATTGTCAGGTTTAAAGCCAATCCTAGGCACTGGGTGATGGGTGTCCAGGTGCGGAAAAGGAAGGAGGAAGGTTCGGCCGAAGGAGTGATTACCGTATATGGACAAATTTAGGTAGGGCGTTTGGAATAGGTCGCGGAAAAATCCGAAAAACCGGCGGGGATGGCAGTTGTGAGAGCCTCATAGACAACTATTTTGAGTCTTAGGGAAGAACATGAGGGAGGTTGTAGAAGAATATAATACGAATCCAGGGCAGGAGGTGATATTGGGGCAGGCTGGTGGGAGGAAGCTGGGCGGGGTGAAGAGTATTGGTTGTAAGTGGGTATGGGAAGGGTTTGAGCGGTACCCGTGAATACTCTCCTGCCTAGCAGCGTCCAGTGGTGTCCCGTGCTCGGGGCCGCTGTTTGCTTGTGGGTGTGATAGCAGGGTAGCGCTGCTAGAGAAGTAGTGAGTTTGTGGGAAGGCGGCGTGTAGAGAGAACCGAAGGTGGGTTGAGATCTAGGGACGAGGGTCGGAGGGGTGAGTTGAAGTGGGATTAATGATAAGCGGGTATTACTAGACTTCTAGATTTGTGTAAGATGTGTGGTGCGGTATTAGAGAATTAGTCTTGGTACGTTGAAAAACGTCGGGGGTGAGGAAGGGAAATGGGAGCGGGATTGAAGAGGGGGATGGAGGCCAGGGAGCTGGCATTTTGGTGTGACCGCGGCCGTTCACATCTGTGTATAGGAGGGAACGGTAGAGACTGCGATTTTTATACCTCTTGACCAGAAGGTGGAACCGCGAAGGAGAGGAAGAGAGGGCAGTTTGTCGGAGGCGGGCAGATGGGCGAGGAAGATGTGGAGAGTGGCGACGGGTGGTGGGTAGGGTATCGGTGGCTGTTTGTGCGGCCCCGGTCTGGAGGGGGGGGGGGTGGTTTGGCTGGTCAGGGAAAGTATTGTCATTCCTGTTGGTTGGGGAGTGTGGTGGGGCCTGGAGAGGTTGATTGGAGTGGAGTAGTGGGGATGTTGGCAAGAGTTTCTTTGGTAGGAGACGTAGGGCAGTGCGGATGGGGGGATGCGGGCGGGTGCTCGAGGGTGGGGGGTGGACGTGAGGGAGATGGTACCGGAGGAGAGTGGCTCTTCGAACTATTGTGTGAGGTCCGTGTTTAACGGCCTGTTCCGGCAAGGCGTAGACTAGGAGTAGTATGTAGCGTCGGTCCGAAGCGTGGGGGAAGAAGGTAGGAGAAGTTAGGTAGGGAGTGGGAAATTCGGGGGGAGTTGTAGGGATTGGAGGTTAGCTAAATTAAAAGAAAGGGTTGTCAAGGGGTGGTGGGTAAGGATAAGGATATTTTGTGGAAGGCGATGAGAGGAAGTTGGGGGGGTGGAGAGAGAAGACGTTAAGGGGTGAGGTGTATAGCGATCGTTTTGGGGATTTGTGCAGCTTGAGATGGGGCTAGCTCGGGGTAGTGCAGATGTACAGATGATCACTATGAATTTTGGTCTGGTTTGGAGGCTTGCGAGTGGAATTGAGGAAAATTTCCTCTTGGGCGTACTTGTATATGGGGTGATCAGAACCCATTTTAGGGAGTGAGTTCAGCATAGAAGGAAAAGGTGAGGCCAGACAGGGAGGGGAGGGTTCGGAGCGTAGGAGCCGAAGTGGAACCGAAAGTAAGGTCGGGTTTAAGGTGGGCGGAGATGGGGGAGGTGGGATTGATTCGTGGTTCGAGTGCGGGGTCTGTTTAGGGGGAGGAATGCGAGGGGAGGGGGTAGGGTTGCCAGAGGGGGGATCGGGGTCAGAAGATTGTCGAGGGGGATGATCATGAGTGTACGGGTGGGCGTAAAGGGGGTTGAAGTGTCGAAAGAACGGAAGAATTTGACGGAACATGGTGAAAGAACAACAACGATGTGTCTTAGGGCGAGAGAGCTCTCGTAACACGAAGGGGGAAGAGCAGCCTTGGTGGATCAATAAAATTAGGGAGGCGCGGGGTGAAAGAGGCAGATTGAATACGTTTGTCTATGTACTGGTTTGATATTTGGATGGTAGTTAAAATGTCTAAACCTTGAGATAGGTTGTGCGCGTGCGTGCTACGAGATGAAGGGGCGGGGAGTGTCGAAGTGGGTGGTGCATTTGACGAGTCAGGGAGTTTGTGAAGAATAAACTTGAGGTTAGAGGGCCAAAGGGAGGGAGGGGGAGTAGATGAGGGCGAGACGAAAGGGAGTGCTTGTTAGCGAGTGTGAGGAGTGGGGGAGATCGGGGGCAGGGAAAGACGGGGGATAGTTGAGTGCGGCGACTTAGGGGAAGTGTTACAAAGACTTGTGGTCAAAAATTGTGGTGAAGGAGCCATGGAAAGAGATAGTGTGGTATTACGGGGGCAGGTACCTAGATGGTTTTGTGTGGGCTTCCCGGGGGATTCCTGCCTTCGTTTCGACGCCGGTCAACGTTGTCTTTGGTGTCTGGAGGGGGGGCCTAACAAGAGCTAGTCATTCATAGGGGGGGGGGTTCGCAGTTAGTCATTCCTCGAATACTCTTCTCGTTCCCTTTCTATGTAATACGTTTATTTTCTCTCTTTCAACACGGAAGTGACATGCTTTGATCAGGTTGACACTAATGTGCTCCCCAGGGTAAGCCTCTGAAGTATGGGCCTAGTGCTGGGTTTGACTATAGCGGCTTAAATAATTTCGTTACTTTTTTTGCGCTCTCACACTTGGCAGCCGTTTTGGGCAACTTATCAGATTAAGTGGGTTCCCGGAAGGGTTAAGTTCTGTTTGCCCTCGTGAGGCGCGGTAGCTGAGGAAGATAACGTGAGCGAAAAGGGGCCGGTGTGAAAAAGAGGGGTGGAGGTGAGGCAATCTTCTCTAATAGAAGTGTAGGACTATCAGTAGTCCATTGATTCATCTGAATCTTGGGTCTTTTAGCGGGGTGGAGGAGGCGATGGTGAGGTTACGGAATAATTAGTTGGGTTGAAAGAGGGAGTGTGGGATGAATTATGGTCAAAGTCTCTTTCCGGTGTTCTATGACCATGTAGTAGAGTAGTGTGGGGCGCAAAAAAGTGGATTTGAACCAGGTTTCGGACTGGGAAAGACTTCCCAGGAATTATTGAAGCCTTTCCGGTCACTCCAAAAGATCCACGTATGTATTAGGGGTAAACGTCCCATAGTGATGATGAATACAAAGAAGAAGAAATATCAAGAATTGGCCAATTCAATCCTCAGCATCTCAATCCTTCCATGTCGTGAAATGCCGAGCAGGAGACTTGGGAAGGAATCTTGTGGCCTTTTTGAAGAAATTGATGCTATTACAGCAGGGTCGAGCCTGACAGGATTCCGTAGGATGCTGAGCCCAAGTAGTCATGATGCATGAGTATACCTCCACCCGATCCTGATTCCCCGAACTCCTTGTTCTAAGGAATCATTTATGCATTTTAAATCGGTGGTTGTCCGGAAGAGGCCCGTACCCCATCATTTTCTTATCTGACTTTTAAATTTTCTTATTGTGATGTTAAAAAGGCAACTGGCATTGCCCATAGCCAAGGTTGCACTATTTTCAATTTAATTAAAAGCCTCCTTTATTGACCATTTGCTTCATTGTTTATTTTGCTATATTCTCTTTCCTAACTTTGTCTATTTATGGTTTCATTCAGTTAATATAAGTTTTTAAACCTGCCATGTCCATGTCATGTCCGAGCAAGCGATGGGACAAAATGATGGCAGATGATTGTGAGGGTTATATACAAAGAGGAAATTGAGGCCATCAGAATGTGCCGAGAGTTTCTCTTACATGTATGAAAATCAGCATAAACCGAATTTAGAGTAAAATGAAATTGTAAATCTGGGAGATACAGAGTGGGTCAAAGAGTTAATCAGCGTTCATTTGAATGAAGATCAAAGAAGAGTCTTGATTCATTTACTCACCGAGTACATTAATGTGTTCGTCTTGGAAGTCAGTGACATGCAAGAGTTGAGTACCAATGTGGTGTCACACAAATTGCCAATTAATACAGGGTTCAGTCCGGTGAAGCAAAAAACTCATAAATTTAAGCTTGAGTTGAGTTTAAAGATTAAGAAGAGATCACCAAGCAGATAGAGTCCCCGTTAGTGGAAGTGATGCAATATCTGACTTGGTTGGCCGATGTTGTTACGATCGCCAAAAAAGATGGGGAGATCAAAATTTGTGTTGACTACAGAGATCTCAACAAAGCCATCCCTAAGGATAATTTCTCGTTGCCAAATATTCATATTCTAATTGATAACTGTGCTAAGCATGAAATGCAATCGTTTGTGGATTGTTGCGCAGGTTATCATCAGATTTTGATGGACCAGGAAGATATAGAAAAGACAGCTTTTATTACACCTTGGGGCGTATATTATTACAGGGTGATGCCATTTGGCCTCAGGAATGTTGGTGCTACCTATATGAGGGCTATGACGACCTTATTTCATGATATGATTTATAAGGATATTAAGGTGTATGTGGATAACGTTATAATCAAGTCCCCCGAGAGTTTGGACCACTTGACACATTTGAAGAAGTTCTTTGATCGTCTGCGTCGGTATAATTTGAAGTTGAATCCCACTAAATGTGCTTTTGGAGTACTAGTCAGCAAGTTGTTGGGATTTATAGTCAGAAGAAGAGGTATTGAGCTCGATCCTTCCAATATTAAGGAAATTCAAGAGTTACCTCCACCGAAGACTAAGAAGGAGGTGATGAGTTTCTTGGGGAGGTTGAACTACATCAGTCGATTCATAGCTTAATAAACTGTGGTGTGTGAGCTTATCTTCAAGTTGTTGAAGAAAGACGTTCCAATCCGCTAGTATTGGTTCCTCCATTGTTGCTATATTTGTCCATCTCAGATAGTGCATTTGGATGCGTACTTGGTCAACACGACGAGACAGGAAAAAAGGAGAACGCTATCTATTACATAAGCAAGAAGTTTAACTCCATACGAGTCTCGTTACACTTTCTTAGAGAGGACGTGTTGTGCTTTGACTTGGCTTGCACAGAAGTTGAGACATTATCTGTCTTCTTATACTACATACCTCATTTCTAGATTAGACCCTCCAAAGTACATCTTCTAGAAGGCGATGCCGACCGGAAAATTAGCTAAGTGGAAAATGTTGTTTAGTGAATTTGACATTGTGTTTGTGACTCAGAAGGCGATAAAATCACAAGCCTTGGCTGATCATCTATCATAAAATCCTATTGATGAAGAATATGAGTCTCATAAGACTTATTTTCACGATGAAGAGGTATCATCTGTGGGTGAAGATATTTCTGACACGTACCCAGGCTGGAGATTATTCTTTGATGGAGCGGCCAATCACCAAGGAAAAGGTATCGGAGCGGTTTTAGTGTCAGAATTTGATTAACACTACCCTTTGGCAGCTAAGCTCTAATTTAATTGCACAAACAACGTGGCTAAATACGAAGATTGTTTTCTTCGGTTGAAAATGGCCATCGACATGAATGTCTATGAGTTGTTGGTTATTGGAGACTCAGATTTTTTGATTCATCAAGTTCAAGGAGAATGGGCCGTGAAGAACCCAAAGATTATACCTTATTTGCAGCATGTACAGAAGCAGTGCAAGAGATTTCATAAGATCGAGTTCATATATACTCCCAGAATATAAAATGAGTTATCTTATTCCCTTGACACCATCGCTTATATGATTAAACATCCCGGATACGATTATAATTGTATCCACTCTGCAACATAGAGGCTTTTTTAAGAAATTCTGGTCCATTGTTGCATGTTGAAGCAGACCAGACGGTTTGCCATGGTATTTGGATAAAAAATATTTGTAGTTAGTATTTATCCAAAATGCACGTTCTAACCAGATAAGAAAGTCAATACCGCCTATGACTCTCAATTTCTTTATAATGGAGAAATCCTTGTAGCATAGACTCTAGATTTAGGTCTCCTCAGATTGCGTCAATGTTGTTGAAGCCGCAAAGCTATCGAGCCAATACATGTTGGAGTTTACTACACGCATTGAATGGCTCACTTTGGCAAGAATATCCTTCGATCCTGTTATTTATGGGATACTATGAGAATGATTGTGCAAGTTTGTGGCAAAATGTCATAAATGTCAAGTGCAACTGTGATGTTATCCGAGTTCCACCTTCACAACTTCATGGGTATGAGTTTCACCTTGGTCATTGTTAGCTAGGTATGATGTCATCGGTCCAAAAGAGCCAGCCGCTTCTAATGGACACAGATTTATTTTTTTCGCCATTGATTATTTCACCAAGTGGGTATAAGCAGCTTCTTACAAGTCGGTAACCAAGAAAGTTGTAGTTGATTTTGTTCGCATCAATCTGATATGCAGGTTTGGAGTACCAGAAACCATCATTACTGATAATGTTGCAAATCTCAACAGTCACTTGATGAGATATATTTGAGAACAATTTAAGATTACTCATCGAAATTCGACAGCTTATCGTCCTCAAATGAATGGAGCTGTAGAAGCCGCCAATAAGAATATCAAAAAGATCCTAAGGAAAATGATCAACATTCAACGAGGTTGGCACGAGATGTTACCATATTCTTTGTTGGTATTGAAACAACCTGTCCATAATGTCAATTTGAAGCTTACTCCTGTATTTTTGCTAGGATACTAAACAAAGCAACTCCATGTAACAAACCTCACTGGGTCCTAATCGACCATGAAAGGATTGGGGAAGTTGTTACCATCGTGGAATGGTTGGGAAGAGTGTCATGAGCGTGGCAGCGGGTAAGGAAGAAAAATGTTAAGGGGACGCGGGTGAAGATACGTTCGATTGAACCGGAAGGCGTCAAGGTAGGGTGTTATGATGCGGACAGTGGGTAAAAAATTAGTCCGGTGCTAAGATTAAGGGGTGTAAGAAGATGATAGGGGGAGGATCCCCGAGTGGGTGGAACGGGGAAGTGCGTCTGGAGAGAAAAGTAGGTGGGGATGGGTGAGTCGCAATGACTAATGGCACGTTTGAAAGGGGAGGGGTGATCCGTTTATGGTCTTGTAATAAGCCGGCTGATAGTAGTGTGTTTGGTGAGTGCGGAACAGAATGGGCACGCTTTATCGGAGAGAGGTATCGAGAAGGTTTGGTACGGGTCATGCGTAGTGCGAGGCGCAGAAGGTTTTCGCCTTTTAGTGGTTGATTAGAATTATTTGGTCTTCGGGTATACAGGCCTCTTGTGGTGGGTGTTCGGGTTGTAGGCACCCATCGAATTTTTAAGATAACCCGTCTTTTGAGAATTATCCAAGAATTGAGTTTGAGTAATGCTGAATGGTGTTAGCAAGAGAATTGAATAAAGTTTACCTTTTAGTTGAACGGAAGAGAATGGTTTGTCGTTTGTCAGGTCGTTGTAACAACAGAGAATGAATTCTGCTTTTCCAAAAAGAGAGTAAAGAAGGCCTAGAAAGTTTGAAATCGTCATTTAGTACTTAAGCCGCATTTTTTCCCTCATCAAGATCAGTACAAGGTAAATTCGAACCAAACTAGCAAGGACCCTTACAAATGTTCGTTAAGTATTATCCAAAGGTGCTTTGGTCCATGTCGGAAGATTGATGACACCGCATGGCCGAACTATTTGCTCATACGCTGTTCAAGATATACTACGTTGCAAGTTTTTCCAGTTTTTGTAATTTCCTTTTCCATTTATTTTAATTGTTTTTCTATTTTTTCTTGTATTTTCTTTCTATGTTTAAGGATTTTTTAAATAACCTCTTTTTGTAATGAACTACGTCCTGAACCTAAAATTCTCAAGAATGAGATAACGTAGGCGGCCCTATTGTCGGCCTCGATCACCCCTTTTAGCCCTCTCTAATATTTTTTTGTTTTTGAACTACTTTCGACCTGAAAATTCCCTCAAGAATTGATATGTAGGAGGGCCTAGGTCGGTCTCCAGTCACTTTCTTTGTAATTTCCCTCTATGTTGCTAAAAAAAAAAAAAAATCTTTGAGGGGACTAACGTTTGACCTGAATTCTTGGCCTCACGAGATACATAGGTGTCATTAAGGGTTCCGTCCCATATCTCCTGTAACGTTTCTATTCCTCCTTTACAATAGAAACGGGACAATAATTTTTTTCAAGAGGACTCAAACTTCTCGAGAAGAAGATTTTTCCTTTTCCTCAACAAATCAAAGACTGAAGTTTTTCGAGATTTGCAATGGGACACAGAAATTTTTAAAGCGGATTTCCACATTTTCGCGATCTCCTCACTTACAGTTGAAAGATCAGCAGACGTAACTGGGGCAAAATTTTGAGGATGGGCCCCTCAAAGTTTCAGCATGGGTTACACTACAGTCCCGTAGAGTGGTTTGAACATTACATACCCCCCCAGCTAATAATAGATATACCTCAGAGCTCAGCTCAAAAAGTTTTGCAAGCCCGACTACATGACATTTGCAGTGACCCTTTTTCAAAATTATTACTTCTCAAAATTATTTTTTCCTAAAAAAATTTTCCATTTGGTCTTTCACATCTTTTTTGGCGCCATAAAATTATTTTGTATTTTCTATCAAGATTTTAGGAGATTGCAAATCAACTGGAGATAGCAGGACAAAGCGCAGACAATTGAATAATCGCACAGATACAGTCTGTTTTTTAAAACTAAACGATTTTGGTTCTGTGCAGGGTTTATAGCTTTGGCTTTTGATATCAGCAAATTCAATCCGATGACGAACATGGAGAAGTCCCAGGGAGAAATTGCTCCTTCCAAAATTTAAAAAACGGTGTTCCCCTGTAGAACAGAAATTTATTTTTATATTGCTTATACCAGAGACTTGGTAATATGAATTTTTTATTTCAGTCAATTTCCAACAATATGAAGTTTATAAGAAACGTCCATCTTGATTTGAAGGTGAATCAAGGGAAAATCTCAAGAAAGAGTTTACGATTTTCGTAAAGAACTTCATTTGTATCATAATGTTAGATATGATATTATACATTACCCGGAGGGTTTATTTATTTTACTGTCGATCATGACGATACATTACTCGGAGGGATCATTTATATTGTTGCCGATCAACAATATACTATATGGAAGTCATTTTACCGTTATCGTCAATTGAGACGATATGATTATCCAAAAGACACCCAAAAGATCATTATGTTGCTCAATTGAAGCACTATCTTCATGCGGTACCAGAGAAGATAATGTATCGCAAGTCAATATTCATGCATCGCAAAAAAGTTATGCATCGCGAGTTGATATTCATGCATTATGGGTTGATATTCATGCATCGTGAAAGATCATGCATCACGATTCAATATTCATGCATCGCGAAAGATCATGCATCGCGATTCAATATTCAGGCATCGCGAGTTAATATTCATGCATCGCGAAAGATCAGGCATCACGAGTTAATACTCTTGCATCGCGAGTTACTATCGAAGTATCGCGAGAAGATAGTCATGCCTCGCCAAAAACTATGCATCGCTGGAAGATTTCGTGCCTCGTAGAAAGTTAGGCATCGTGAGAAGATTTCATACCTTGCATAAATTATGCATCGCGAGAATATATTCATGCCCCGCAAGAAGTCATGCACTTCTAGAAAAGGAAATCATGTGTCTCAAAGAGAAATATTTATCCATCGGCATCAACTGCATTCTTTTATTTTTATAAATGTAAGCATCAAGAAGAGCATTGAAAACGAAATCAAGAGAAATATCAGCACAATGCATCAACTTTTATTTAATTCGACATCAAATGAAGACTTCATTGAAGATTACATTGTAAACACAAGACATAAGTTTTATTTGCTTTACGTCAAACCAATCAAGTTGACATCAAATGTCGAGGAGAACGATTAAGTATCGACACGGTAAAAGACACTGTCTCCCTTTTAATTGCATTTTTATGCTGACGAGTTTTATCTCAGTCTTTGTCGAGAGCGTCCGAAAGGATGAATTCTCCAAAAAACAAACCACGGTGCGGACGCTATCAAAGGATGCAGAACCGTGGAACTTTTTCTTAAGCCAGCGAAACTGGTACATAGTCCCCCGAAAGAGGATGTCAAACTCTTAGTACGCGGCAAAAGAAAGCTACTTCCTTCACCACAAATCAAACCATACCCCATCAATGCATGTAGAATTTTTTCTTTTGGATTTGTGTTCCAGTTTTTCGGTCCCTTTGCATTCAAAATTTTTTGGGTGGGTCTGCCTGAAAGCAAGTTTTCCCACCTTAGTGACAAATGCGCCAAAGATTTTTGGCAATTAAATTTCCGTATAGGTTCTTAATTATGGTCGAAGTCACCACATACTAGCTTAGAGGTTTACAGCCTCCTTTTTCATACTCATTTAATGTGTCATTTGTCAAGAATTAAAGGTTATCTAGCATAATAGATTTTCTTTTCAACCGATCGAGTCGAACAACAAGTAGCCTAATTCCCGAATTTTAAGGATATGTAGGCGGGCTCAACGTTGAAAACTCAGCTGTATTCCGATATTCACCCTTGAATCTTATTCTTGAGCATCTCGGTACCTTCACAACTCGGTATCGAGGTGGCTTTGATTTTTCCAAAATAATGTGTTAAATCAAGCGTATCGAACTACAAGAGTCCTGAATTCTCATATAGCCTAAGATATGTAGGAAAGACATTTTCGAGGTTCGGCCATAGTTTCTAAAGTTCGTACGAATTTCTTTCCTAAAGGATGAATGTGTGGACGGTCAAAATTGGATTGGTCAATTTCATTTTTCTCGAATTTCTCACATCAATCCAAGTAAAACGAGGGACAGTTGTTGACATCAAATTTTTACCTTTGACGTTATGAATTAATTTTCGAGCTTCTTAGTTTCCAAACGATTTAAAATAATCAGTTTTTATAAGTTCAAATTATTTTGCAAGTGGTCTTAAAGTTTTTATCCTTTTTACAATTTTTATTAATATATAGGTTTCATGCAATTATATATATAGCTAATACGTTTTACGAATATTCAAAAATCGCCCCAAAGATATTTTACTCATTTAAATATTTTACTATTTAGTTCTCTTATATAATAGTTTAAAATTTAAATTATTTAGTTTGTAATTGAAATAATTAATTTTAGTTTTTTAGAATATAGAGGCTATTATCAATTGATCACTCTTAACAAGGACCCGAGTTTGGGCAATTTTTGTTTTGGGTCTATTCCCCATCACAACTTTAACATATTTCCAATCAGCCTATCCCCAATATTTCACAGACCCAAGTTAACTCATTTCTCAGCCCATTTCTTTTGCAATTTTTGAGACCAAATCTGGACCATGCCCAATCCCAATTTTGACCCAGCCCAAAGTCCATTCAATTTTAACCCAACTCACTTTAAAGGGCCCCTCTGCTCCAGCCCAACTTATACCCATTACCCGAACCATCATCTTCAAAGAAAGAATCCCAAACTTCCTAGTGCACATCATCCTTCACGATGACAAGAGCAGCAGCGGACCTTAACGGAATACACATCGTCAATAATGTCCAGCTATGCAACAAGAAAAATGGGAATAACGTGAAGAGTAGGTTCACGACGATACACGCAGGTTATACAGAAAATAGTATATCCTCTTGTGGGTCTCCCTCGTCGCATACGGCATAGCAGCATCGTTTGAAAAGCCTGCAGATTCGTCCTTGCTCGCGTGGATGGGAGACACATCAAGAGTAAAGGACAAATGATCAATCCCTAGCGTCTGTTTCCCTTTTCCTCTCCATGTTTGAGCGAATATTTCAGAGAAAGGGTGTTGATCCATAAAGGGAAAAGGGGTTTTGAATTTCAAAATTGAAATGGAAGTCTGATTTTACCCCAAGCCTATTCCGATAATTCCCTTGCCTTCTTTTGATTGGGAACCCTAATTCTCCCACCCCCCCCCCCCCTATCATACCCCTTCTTCTCATGGTTTTTGGGAATTGTACGAGTTTCCGTTGGGAAGTAGGGTAATATTATTTTTAAACTCGAATTTGGAGACAAAGGTCTGGAAGAATTAAAGAAATTTTTGAGGAGTTGATTTTTTTTCTTTACTACTGTGAGAGTCAAGTCGAAATTGAGAGACGTTTTTTTGAGAAAACTACACTAAATACATTTTTGTGAGGAGAAAAGTTGTTAGTTTCAGTGCGAGACCTCAAGTACCTATTCATATTTTGATTTCGTGACTAAAATTTGAGCGTTGTTTTTTATTGGCGATTAGAACATCGTCTCCGACTTCATCTTTCTCAACTCTGCGACCCAGAAAAGGGGTGAACATTTTGTTGTTGTTTGAGTTTGATATTCTACCAAGAACATTTGTTGTTGTTAGCATCCAAGTTGTGGTGGTGGAAGTGTCTCTTCAACTCGCTAGTTGTCCCTTCGCTGCCCCGAAAGAGGTATGCTTCTTCATTTCATTAGCAAGTCATATCATAAGTTACAGTTTAGTACAATGTCTAGCTTCTATCTTGGCTCAAGGTGTTTTTGCTTGTCTAAGTGTGATTTATATTTTCTTTTAATGGATGAACAATCATTCCTTCTATCGTTCAAATACAAAATGATCACCATATGTGCGTGAACTCATTTTTCTTATTTGCAAAATCTACTATCTCTCTTTGCGATTATTTTTGGTTCAAAGGTCGAGTTCCATGATTTTTTTACGAGTGTAGTAAGATCCCCCTCCTTTTAGTACTTTGCTGAAAACTGATCTTGTGTAAACGCACATATTTTCCTGGTTTGAGTTGTTTTTCTTCCATTTTTTGGGTTTTTTGTCTGCATTCTGTTAAGCATTTTCGGCATGTTAAAAACAATATTGATAGTTTCGCTTTAATTTTCTGAAGCCCGCCTCGATTAGTTTCTTCTAAATTAATATATAAATATATGAATATAGGTCCCTATAAAGTAGCACAAAAATTTCTTGTTGACAAGTTTCTGTCCCTGCCCTTTACATACTTTCAAATCATTACTTGTTTTCATGTTTAGTTAAGGGATGTTGTCATTGCTCATTGTTTGAAGGTCGTGAAATCTTTGTACAGTGGTTGGTCTCATGGATATATTTTAGACAATTTGAATATGTTATGTCTATGTTTTATACGACCTAATGAATCTGGTTTGATGTTCAGCTCAATTTAATTTGTCAATTTTGTATTAGGGTTTCCTAAGAGTTTTGTTCTGTTTTTTTTTAGTATTGAATATCACTTTTGATGTCATAAGCTCCAGAGAATTCGATTGTTTTCTTCTTTTCTTCATCTTTAAGTGCTCATGTTTAATGTCCCTTATTTTCATACATTATGCTGGTATAACTTTTTTTTAGAGCAATGTCCTTAGTTTATGTTTCCTGAGAAATAGTATCCCTTGTTGCCCAATGTGACTTGCTCGAACTAACGTCTGCTTTTCTATGTTTTCATTTGTGTTGTTTCTCGCCACTTTGCTTCTCCGTTTATTCTATTAGGAATTTCATGTTTTTTGTGATTTGAGGGTAGCATGCTAGGGGGTGGTTGAGTTTTTGTCGTGAAGTATGTGTTTCCGATTTTTTTGATCTTTGGAGTTTTCTATTTAGTTTTTCCTCTCCCCTAAAATGTCAATTTATATTCTTATCTCGCTAGTAAAATCATCTCGACAAATTGAATTTGGAGTTGACTTCTAATACTTGCATTAGCTACTGTATGTTTCTCTGAAGAGTTTACAATTTAATGCCTTGCCCTTTAGTCTTAATCCTTCCCTTCACTTGTGAATATTGGTCAGTGAATGTTCATGTCTTTCAATTTAGAATAAAGGAGGATTGTTTTAAGAATTAGTAGTTATATTCTCATTTAGTTCGGGAGTGTTTGTTTCATCAATTTGGTATTCTTTGCAGCCTACTGTGAGCAATTAAGTGAGGATATTAATTACGGAAGTGACCAGTTCTTCCTTTATTTATCTCTTGGTTTCATTTGATGAGCATATTATGGTCTAAGTCATTTATTTATCCATTTGTTTTTTTTATTAATAGTAAAGAGTGTTCCAGCCTTTTCTCCATTTTTTGTATATTAATTCTTATGTTTCCTTTTTTTTTTGCATGTAAAATTCGTTTGAGTTCGTTATGTACTCTCGCCTCCTCTCACATTTCAGGAGAAAACCTTTCTTTTCGAGTCGGTCAACAAACTTGACGTACAGATTCCGGAGTTTAAAAGAATTGAAGATAGTTGAAGAAGCTGGGATTAGAAAGCTTTTTTTTTAGCATATGTCGTATTGTATTTATTTTGGGCATAAGCCCTTGTTATTTTTTTATTTTCTTTTATTTTCTGTATTTACTTGGTATTAATTATTTGCTTAGTTTAGGACAGGTACAAATGGGTTGAAAACCCAAAAGGTCAAATGCGTCAAAAACTCAAAAGCAGGTGGGTCAGAATTACGGTCAAGGCGAACAGATAACCCGGATTTGGACCCAAATCTCTCTCCCTCTCTCTCTTTACATGTCTTTTAATTATTTGCTTGCGTTTATTTTGTCTCTGGTTTTTAATGTTAGAAAAACTTCAAATCCCCGTAGAACGCCATAAAAGTTTTATCAACTTGAAATTAAATCAAATAGATTTTTTTAAAAAAAAATGAGAAATAATTTGTAAACAATTTTAATTAGATTAAATACTACAATTTACAAATAAACTCTAAGAAATATTCTATCGCAAATCTTAAATTTTAGCCAAATTAAGTTAGTTGTCAGATAACCGCATGTTAGCAGACGTCTTGGGTGCTTTCAAAACCTTCCTAAGATATTAATATGAATCCCCGAACCCCGTAAATGTTTTCAAATGATTTTATCTGTTTAAGTCTTTCGAAAATGTTAGTTTTTTTTATTTTTCTTTAAAAATTAAGTGGCGACTCTAAAAAATTTGGAAAACTTACAAAATATTATTTTTCTGATTTACGAATAAGACAATCCTCAGGTGGAAGTTCCTCATGTGGACGTGGTTTACATGGTTTCCAAACCAATTACACGCAGAATGCTGGGGTGAGAAACAGACTTTTTTGTGAATACTGTAGAAAGGTCCATAGAACTAAGTTTGATCCCAAGACCGGTCCTCATGTCTTCATAGGGTATCCACCCAACACAAAAGGATATAAAGTGTTGAATATAGCCATTAGGAAGATTCATATATCCAAGGATATAGTGTTTCATGAGACAATTTTCCCTTTATCCTTGATAACTGATACTACCACATTTCCTTATGCTCCTTTTTATTATTCCACCATTCCTACTCATCAATATTCTGATTCCAGTACTGCACCTCTCTCCAAGGACATATGCACTGGAAAGTGTGATCCCAGATCTTTTGATGTTCACAATGTAAGTGTAAATCTTTCTGAATCTAACTCCTCTACCCTGAACATGTCTACTTGAGAGGTTCCCGTGAACATTCCGATACATATTTCTACATCTATCCCTCAACCAATACTTAGGAAGTCTACTAGAGACCACAAACCACCATCATATTTGAAAGACTACATTCACCGTGTTTCTCAGCACTACCTCCTCCAACTGTCAGCTTTCTAATATAAGAAGTCACGACTAAAATCTCTAACCGTTTTGTTCTGATACGTGTTACTTCTAGTAAGGGTCTTTGTGATGAATCTTTCCTATGATTGTGAGCTTTCATCTTATGAAGAAGCAACAATGAACCCTGCCTGGTAAATTGCTATAACACAGGAGTTTAGTGCCTTGTTTGACAACCATACATGGGACTTTGTACCCTTGCCTATTGGCAAGAAACCCGTTGGGTGTAAATGGGTATATAAGATCAAACATAGATCAGATGGTAGCATAGAAAGTCTTAAAGTTAGGCTGGTAGTAAAGGGTTATACACAGCATGCTGGGATTGATTACAATGAAACATTTTCTCCTGTTGTCAAAATGACAACAGCCAGGGCTCTACTT
This sequence comes from Solanum habrochaites, assembly GCA_027704765.1. Taxonomy (NCBI): domain Eukaryota; kingdom Viridiplantae; phylum Streptophyta; class Magnoliopsida; order Solanales; family Solanaceae; genus Solanum; species Solanum habrochaites. The sequence goes on from JAKWJA010002496.1 coordinate 45,253,126, forward strand.
GCAACTGCAGCCAACAAGCATTGGGACATTTTCCAGTTGGATGTTAACAATGCCTTTCTCCATGGAGACTTAGATGAAGAAGTATATATGGATATTTCTTGAGGACTGGATATAGCTCATGACGGTGTAGATTTTGGTTGTTCTAGGCTTGTTTGGAAGTTGAATAAATCCTTATATGGCCTCAAGCAAGCTAGTAGACAATGTTATGCAAAATCCGCTGATGCTCTCAACTCTCGAGGTTATATTCACTTTATGAATGACTAGTCTCTATTCCATAAGAAGTCAGGATCATCTATGTGTTTGTCGATGTTTATGTGGATGATTTATTGCTCACTGGTACTGATTTTTGTCAAAATTAACAACTTGAAATCCTTTCTTCATGATACCTTCAAAATTAAAGACCTAGGCAAGTTGCACTACTTCCTAGGATTGGAGGTTCTTTACAAACATGATGGCATACTTATATCTCAGAGAAAGTTTGCACTTGCTCTGCTCAAAGAGTATAATTGTAGTGAGTTTAAGTCGTTCTCTTCTCCTCGTGATCCTTTTATTAAACTAAGTGCTGATGATGGTCCTTATTGTCAGATCCTGCATATTATTGAAAGTTTTTTCCTCACTAACACAAGGCTTGAAATTTCTTATGGAATTCAACATCTTAACCAGTTCATGCATGCACCCCGAGAACCATACCTACAGGTAACATTTCACATGTTGAGGTACCTTAAACAAGATCCTACATTGGGGATTTTTATGTCCGATTCAGATGAATACACTATTCGATCTTTTTGTGATTTAGATTGGGCATTATGCCCTGATTCAAGAAAATCTGTTACTGGGTATATAATTTTGCTTGATGACAGTCCTGTGACTTGGAAGTCTAAGAAGCAAGAAATAATATCCTTATCTTCAACTGAGGCTGAAACAGATTCCCTTATGAAGTCTTTGGTAATGATACAACCGGGTTTCAACGTATTATTAATACTTTTTCGTTAGAGTTTTAGTGTGTCCCAAAGCCTTGTTTGTGCTAATTTTTATATAATTTCTGTGTATTTGCTGGAAATCTGTCCCAAAAGTTAATAACGGAGATTTTGAGGCGAAAAATGCAGAAGAACTACCTACGACCTTATGACGGTCCGTCGTGCTTGTGACGGTCCGTATGTGGCAGCGTAGTGAAGCTGCTGAAGGAAGATGGGAAGTCTGACCAAGTGATGGGGGTTACGAAGCTTGTGAACGGTCGATCGTGATTTATGACGGTCCGCCTGCAGTTTCGTCAGGAAGTTTCAGAGAAATGCATCCCAGAACCGCCATATTCTCAAGGAGGTGATAGCTGTTTTGGAAACGAAGGCCCTCGACGGACCGTTGTGCTATGGACGGTCGTCATACTTGCCGGTCCAGTGGTCTGAAGGAAAGAGTCAGCAGAAGAAATTGATAAGTATATGGGACGACGGAGTTCATGACGGTCCTGTCGTGACCCACGACGATCCGTCGTGAGGTCCGTCAACCCGCTTGCGTTTTTGGAAGATTTCCATTCCAACATAGAGTCCTTGTTTAATTAGGTTTTCTATTTTTTTAATACCAATAGTTTGAAAAACTGCGTTTTTGAGTTAGACTCTTAGATTTGCTTAAACCTCCGTAATTGGTAAACATTGTAATTGTGAGATCTTGATAATTATTAGACTTTTTTGGTGAGATTACCTGTCAATTACACTTTGAGATTCTTGCAAGTGATTTTGTGGATAACTAGGCAAACTTTTGGATTTCTACTCTTTCTCATTGAAGTAAGTACATGAACTCTTATTAAATACTTGAAATCTATGTTCGTAGCCATGAGTAACTAAACTCCATAACTAGGTTGTGGGACTCATAGGCAAAGAATGAGATCAACCCTAACTAAATAACAATTCTAGAATAGTGTCTTCAGTATTAATATTCTTTTCGCTTAGAAGGTCTTTTTATAACGGATGCCAACGTTCGAACTGCGCCTAATGCTACTTGTCGTACCAAGGAGGTAGAGACTAGGAAAAGAATTATTAACATGAGATTTAGTGTAGGCATGCTAATAGGCTATATTATTTGGTATCGAGGTCATAACTTAGTCAAATATTGATACTACGATGCTCTATATGATGTAAGGATAAGTGTTGGATAGCAACACACCTAGCCGGACCAAGGTGCGGAGTGGATTTTCTAGATGCCGGACCAGGATTTAGAATACATATACTATCACTTTGAATTTAATGCAAGATCTAGAAAGAATTGTTCTAGTTCGATTAGCAAGTTATGAATCCTGCGGGGACACACTCAAACTCTAGGTTAACACCAACGACCTTTTTGGAATTAATTGATTAAAATCCAATTGTCAACGGCTGTAAGTGTCTTTTTCAAGTTCGTTATTTTTTTCAACTCATTTAGAATGAAGACACCCCCTTTTAATATTTTACTTTCCCAAGGAGTCATCGACCAAACAATAGTAATAACAGGTTGAAGTTTAAGTCTAGACTATTTTCCTCGTGGGAACATCCACAAACCTTACTAGTTTGGGTTATTTTACTTGACACGACCGTACCTGCTGTTTACTAACTCTTATTTGAGAGTAAGTTTTGAGCGTATCAAAAATTTTGGCGCCGTTGCCGGGGATTATAGCTTTTAGATTAACTTGAACTACTTACTATAGTTTAAGTTGATATTTCTTGTTTACTGTGTTTTATTGTTTTTGATTTTTTTTAGAACTTCCCTCCTGTATGCTCTCAATACACGTATAGGAAGAGCAAATCTTGTTTCCCTCACGATCACGAATTAGAGCGTCACTGCGCCCGCGTATGAATCCGAAACTTGCGGGAATACGCAATGACATGATGATCCGAACAAGAACATCCCATGTGGCCTCTGGTTGATGTTCATTGCAGATGTTTACCCCCCGATGCTCGGCATGAACCACAACAGAGGGGACAAAATCCCGTTTTACGGCCCCAGGCATACTACAGAGGCTAGATAACCATAGCAGACTCGACATGGGCCACTGGTTTTTGCCTCCTCTAACCCACAGGCCACACTTTTTTTGGCGTAACTATAGCCTGATCGAAATGCTCACTGTCAGAGGTTGGTTTTTTTCAGGGCTCCTTCTGAGGATCCCACATGCCCTATAGCGTAAGGTAGTGGTAAGTGTGTAAAGTTGTGTAGGGAACGGGCCTATTGGGATTCTTAATGTAATAGGTCTTCATATGTTTTCCCTCTCACACTAGGGAGGTTGCTAATGTAGTTCCACCTGAGCGCCCTACACTCAACATATTCACTTGGAAACCAACTAAGGGATGTCTTCTTAGCGCACGCCTATATCTCGGTCTCCAAGAAACTAAACCACAAAGACAGAGTTAACAACTTGTGGCCTAACCAGGATAGTCATTTAGTAATTCTTGGGATTGATTCACACCCTCATTCTTCGAGAATTTGTTCCAAATCACCGTATAGATGATTGATTCACTGAAGGATACTTCTATGCGGGGACTAAACGTAATAATAAAGCCCCGTTGTTGGAACCCATAGCAGGTGGATCTTATGGGGATTTTCCTTATGCTGAGATTGCGAAAAATTAAAAAAAATCTCCCGGAATTAAACAAAGCTTGGTGAGTACTAGGAAGGTCTGTGACACAGAAGGGGAAACCCTTCAACACGTGACAGTCCACTCACAACCCAGCCACAGATGAGATTCGTGGAAGAAATGGCTCAGATGAGAACTGAGTTAGGGTTAGTACTAAAACATTCACTGGCTGATGCAGAAAAGATTAATGCAGTTCAACTACTTGGCGCAACCAGAAACGCACCACCGCCATAACTATAAATGTTTTATAGCGGAGAACACTATGCCGTAATGACAACGGGGGTTTCCAACCAAGGCGCGCCAAGGCCAAATCAGAGATAATTGGCTCCAGGCTCAGGGAACCAAGTGTCGGAAACTATGGTAACTACAATCGTGAGGGTCATTATTCCGAGATGGAAACTACAAAACCGCGACAACAACTTTAACATGGGTAACTATGGCTAATAGAAACGAAAAGAATTGGCCCCTGATGGTCCCGTCCCTCAAACATCGGGAAGGTTACTCCTAGGGATTGTGGAGATAGTAATGGCGGCAAGTTGAGGATATGTTGCAGCACATGGCACCAAATGATGAGGAGGGTTCGATGCTAGTGATAGCACATTAAAGAGTTAAGGGGTAATTTAGGCTAGTTTGGGCTAAAAAGTTGATAAACAATGCAATTTCGATTAACAGATCGAATTGCAAGTGGCCCAATTATCTACGCAACAGTGCACAGACAAGGCAACCGGAGCCACATCTTCCTATCAACACTGTCCCAAAACCAAAGAATGATGCCACTTAATGGCATCACTACTCTCCGGGGTGGGTAATCCAACCATTGACCCACCTATGCCATCTATGAGGAAAAATGTGAGAAGGATAATGATAATGTTGTAAAGGGTAGTGGTGAAGCAGGAAGTAATGGAAAAGAATCATAGTACCTATCATGTAATTCCCCGATTGCTTAGCCAACCACCATCCCTTTCCTCAGAGTTAGTGAAGAAGACCGAGGATGGTAAATCCGCGTTTCATAACAATGTGAAGCAGCTTTCTATCAATTCCCTTTGGTAGAAGCTCTGAACAAAGCCCCGGTTATTCTAAATTTATGAAGATCTGGTCACCAAGAAATATCGTCACTTTGATGAGGAGATGATATCTGCAGCATTGTAGTGCATCTACACTAACAAAGATCCCTCGTACAAAGAAAGAAATCCGGGTGCGTTCACATTCCTTGGTATAGTGGTGGGTCATTACATTTTTGCCGAAAGCATTATATGACTAGGGGAAAGCCTAACTCATGCCCCTAACTCATTTGACAAGAAGTTGGTTTTTATTCCAAAACCCACTGCGATGCGGCCTGATGGCGAATCGGACATGCAACGGCCTATAGGGATACTCCCATGATGTGCTAGTAAGTGGAGTCTTCATCTTTCTCCGGCTGATTTTTTTTATTCTTGATTAGTGAGTCGATTTTGGAAGTGCCTATTATTCTTGGGAGGCCATTCCTTGCTACAAGTAGAGCAGTAATTTTGATATGGAAAGGGACAGATGACATTTCGGTTGAAAAATAAGAAGCGACCTCAACATTTGTAGGACCACTGAGGCATGAGTGGGTGAGCTCCAATCTGTATCTGCCATATCCCAAAAGAAAAGATGAAGAAGGAGACGAACAGAAAAATTCAAAACAATAGTTTTATGGTTGGGGATTTTGGTGCTGTTAGACAGTTTCCTTCTTGGGGGTGCCTTGTCTTCCGGGCAAGCTCAAGTCCAATGACTGGCCCCTTACTTGATTAACCAAGTATTCCCACCCGTCATGGAGCAGTTGAGTAAAAATAAAAATCCAGGAGTGAGTGGCGATTAGAGGAATAAAAGGAGATAGACTCACAACCTATTTGGCAAAAGCATCGGGGAATGAAGTGATGAGGCATAGCCATCTTGATGGAGTCTGAGTAATCCAAGGGTCCCAATCGGCGTACATGAAAAAATCAGGCGTTGTTTTGGGAGGCAACCCAATACTTATAGTCTTTTTAGTAATGGTAAGCATTTTCTACTAGTGGGTTTTAAATTGCAGGCACATCAACACCATGAATTTCTGATTAGAAAATTAGCTCTGGCAATGCATGCATTCACGGACGTATACATCGCCAGACCCGTTGCGCCTGCACGGACTGTCGTATGCTCCGTCGTACCATTTACATTTTTTTTCTGTTAGTTCAAACTAGGGCACACACGATGGAACAACGATTGGTCTTCATAACTGCGACGGACTCTTCATAGGGGAATCATCGCATTATTAATGATGCATACTACCCGACCCGCCCGACCCGGTTGGATTTAATATATAACTTTCAAATATTTAAACTCCCCACCCTCATTTCATTCATTTCACCCCCATTACTTCATTTTTCTCCGGCTTAACTCTCACGCTTTTGCCAGCTTCACAGACTCTTCTCTATCAGCAACCGACCGATCATTTGCACTCCCCCCACCCCCCCCCCACACAATTCCCCAAACCCTCAAAGTGTTAATCTACTAGTACGTAGTTGCCTGTTGGGTTGGTGGTCTGTGCCCTGGCCACCGAGTCCTTGGTGTCTATTTGTTTTGCATTCCATTCTAAGGTATGTGTCTCTAATTTCTACTCCATTTATCTTGCATTTCGTTTATTAGTTTAGTATGAAGCTTAGTTCTTCGTTTCGTATTTTTTTGTTTCCTTATATGATTTATATCTAACCTAGGTTCAAAATGTTCGAAATTGCCCATGTTGACAACCCCTAAACGACATAGGTGTTTTTTGCATTGCTATTTCCTAGGTGTTGGGATAAGAAAAAATGTAAGGTCCAAACCAAACACTACAGTTTCATGTGGTTCATCGGGATGCAGGTACTCCCTTCTACTTCCTTGTTATAACAGAACTAGACCCCCCATAGGACCGTCCGTCGCCCACGACGGACTCGTCCGTAGGGTTGCACGTTGTCGCAAAATCCATAGCAAACCTTCCCAACGGACACATGTGACGGACATGTCGTCTTCGTGAACCGTCGTCCTGCAACAACCGTTCTGGTTGTCAGAGACCCTGTTTCTAAGGGTCTCTCATTTTTCTAAGTGTTTCCCAACAGACCAACATTTACGAACCGTCGTCTTCACGACGGTTCCCGTCCTGCACAACCGTTCTAGTTGAACGACATAGACACTGTTTTCTAAGGGTCTCCCACTTTTTCTAGTTCCTTCCACGGACACATGTGAAACGACCGTCATACCACGACGGTCCGTCCTGTCACGACCATCATGAAGTCAGAGACCCCTCTCTAAGGGTTCTCCATAGTTTTTTAGTGTCCTACGACTGACACCCTACGATGGACCATCGTACCTTTGATAGTTCGCCCTGCACTAACTACCGCATGCTAGTCAAAGGCTCTCCTTCAGGGTTCTCCTATTTATCCCTAGTCCAAGTACAACACGACGTACCTCATGAAGGATCCGTCATAGTCACGACGATCCACACCAGGCCCGCATTTGTCACTATTTCCTATGAGCATGACATACTATTTCCAATGTTTTATTTCATATGGTTTTTGCTTGCTTGTTTTTTTGCCACTACTCTGTATATATTGGTCCTTTATGGTCACTATCTACTAGGCACCCAAGGCAAGACCGAATCTAACGCACGCGGCAATCAAAGTTTGTCGCCCCGTTTGCCCGCATGGTCATCGGCTCTGATGATGAGCGTGACCCTGAGTATGTGCCCCCAAGCACTTCCACACCTTCCTGTGCTGCACGTGCTCCCAGAGCTACACCCAAACAGGTGGCGTCCGGCGTAGTCACTGTCTCCCAGTCTGATGAGGAGCGCACACTGACCGGCACACCCTCTGGGTCAGCCACAAATGAAGAATGAGCGTCTGGCTCCTTAGGAGTATCATGGTCCGAGGAAGCCTCCGGCTCTGCTGAGGTTCCCATACCCTCCACCGCTGCAGCGTCGGCCTCGTCTGATGAGGCTGACAGTTCAGACTCTACATCAGGCTCACCAGTTCTAGTACCCACCCCAGCCACTGACCGGCCCAACCGGTGGTGTGTCGATGGGCAATTTCAAGTCAGGAACTTGACGTCGAAGTGATGACTCGAACACTCACCTTGGAACGGTGGGTCCTTACAAGGAGTCTTCCGACGATGCCTGAGATCCATAATCTCTTCACCAGGCATCGATTGGAGTGGACAGCACGTCCGTTGGGACGTTACAGTGAAGAAATGGTCCAAGAGTTCTACGCATCCTACGTAGCGACTCTCCAATCACAGATCGATAGGCGGGCTGCCCCGCTAAACAGGCCCCACTGGAGCAGGTCCGAGTACGGGGCGTAAAGGTTGACATTTCCCTGCCAACAATCCACCGGTTTCTATACGGCGAGAGTGTTGATGCTACGCGGACCCCCCTCACTGCCGAGTTTTATTACCGCTGGCAGATAATTAAGGATGGCCAGTTCTTGCGCGAGCCATCACTGAGAGAGACCACCAAGAGGTGGATGGCCCTGCACCTGTCAATTGATGGAGAGGGTGCAGATTGGGTGACTGAGCTAAAGGGGGCCATCAAAAAGGCCAACCTCACTTTCACGGCGAAGTTCTTGTGGCTGCTTGTCCGTCAGACGTTGCCCCACAGGGCTGGAGATAATATCGTTACCTGGGATCGAGTAGTGTTGTTGGCGTGGCGATGATAGCCAGGGTTCGAGGCTGGGCTCGCATTGGCTTCTACAGGCAGTCATGCACGGGAGGGCATTCAAGGGTCACTTACTACCTACCCTTTCTCGTGCATAATCTTTGTCGCTGCAGGTCCGAAGTGTGCCCATATGGCACGGAGACAGATTAAGAACCCGAGGGCACTGTTGACGTCGGACTCATCCGAGACGATGCAATGAGTTGGCTTCCACCGCAGGAGGACCACGTCCAAGCTTCCCCCACTTCACTGCTAATGTCGTGTTGACACAGTAGCTAGGCCCGCACATCTACACAGGCGGCCGTCCACTTGACCACTACCCCGATCGAAGTCTATGAGCGAGGTAGTAGCCACACCCGAGCTCCTATCGCACAGACCTCTACCGGCACTTGTCCCGCTTGCTAGGTTCCAAAAACTTGAGGCGCAAAATGGCCACACTTTATGCATCAATCAGTAGTGGAATGAGAGTCTATTACCGGAGTCCGACGAGCGCGCCAGAGAGGGAAAATGTAGTCCAGTTGACAGAAGAGAGGAAGATCGCTGAGGTTAACCAGCACTTGCACGCCTTTGAGTTGAAGGGTGCTGGCCCACGACCAGCCCCTCCTGGGGGATTTGTTCGACTCTTCAAGGCTGCACTCGACAGAGTCGTGTAGGTCATCACCGATCTTAGAGGCTAGGGTGCCGGAGTCTTGAGGCCCCTTCTGTCGAGCCTGCTGAGGACAAGTGTTCTGTTTGCTATTTAGAAAGTTCCACCAACCTCCCCCTCGAGAGCGTGCCAAGAGTGCGTAGGGGGATAGAGAAGAGGACGACGGTGAGAGGCGTGAGAGGAAGGAAAAAAGACAGAAGGAGCGCCGAGGGAGATGATAGAGGCTGCTGCGGGAAGCCTCACTTGCTTGAGGGAGGAGGCGCACCAAATGGAAGGAACATCAGAGTTAGCGCTTGAGGGTGTCTAGCTCACACACTGTGGAGAAGCAGGAGGCATACTGATGGTGAAAGTTGTTGCTGAGGACACCACATGAGGGGTGTCCAGAGGCCAGAGGACCGTGGTTCCGGGAACCAAACCCACCATCTTGCTACGACGGCGCTTTGCGCACAAGGTTGCTTCACCACCACTCTACTATTTTAGATTTTTCTTGTGCATGGGGGACAATTGCATGTTTTTGTTGGGGTGGGTAAATGGAAAGTGAGTGTTAGGGTGAAGTCGAGTAGGCCAATCCAACTATCCTCTTTTGGGGTTTCTTGCTGTGTTCTTTTTCCCCAAAAGACTGATACTTTTCTGTGGAAACCGGAATGTGTATATCTTTGTACATAGTTTAATGCTGAAGCATGCTGGCCTAAAATGATATCCTGATAAACTATGGAAAAAGATGTGCCTAGGATAGTAACTGCTTAATTGTGGGGGCTCTCAGCATGGACATGAGTAACCCATTGCATACCCTAAGTCTAAATTCGAACTAGGGTCTGATAATCTGGGGGTTATAGTGATGTGAGATGTCAGTGAGAAGAGGAAAATTACGAATAAGTCACACTATTGGTATTGAGCTAGACTTGCCTGGTTAGTCTGCTAAAAGTAAGCTGTTGATAATGCTATGTAATAGACCAATTAGAAAAGGATCATAGGCCCTTATTCAATATAGCCCATTCTAGCCTAAATAAAAGAAACCAAATGAAATTTGATCTCTTTGGATCCAAATAATATGAAGCTTAAATTAGACCTTTCTTTTCACCCCAACTGATCTTTTCTGGGGGAACGATGGCCATGTCCCTCCTTGACATGTGCACTCAGCTTATGCCACAAGATAAGTTGAGGGGATAATGCAGTAAACAACTCATTATGCCCTGGACCCAACTTTGGTTATTGTGTACTGACTCATGGCAACGTCCATTGAGTTGAGGGTGGATATTAGAGGAATGCGCTGGAAAAGTGGGGGGGGTCTGAAAGAACAAATGAGAGAGAAGAACCAAAAGAAGGACTCAGAATAGTTTACAAAGAAAAAGTAAAGAAAAAGAAAATATACAAGAAATAAAGCAAGAAAATAAGAGAGTCACTTACACAAAATGAAGAAAGAAGAGAAAATAGCTAAGGTGAAAGAATATGAGAAAATGGGGCGAGAAAACTGATAGAAAGTGGAAGTTTAGCCGATATGTCAAGGAGGTCAAAAAGTCCACTTAAAGATACCTAAATATACCTCCTGACCCTGAGCCTCTGTGACTAGCTGGAAAAAAAAGTCAGATCGCCCCCCCCCCCCCCCCCCCCCCCCCCTACCTAAGGGTTGTTATAGGAACTTAAGGCAGTGAAAATAAGGGCAAGCTTTGGCACTAAGTATGATGAGTGTGACTTTGTCGGGGGAGAGCGAGTGTTGAAAAGTAACATTATACTCAAACAGAAATTCAGTGGTGAAAAATGAGGATGCATTTTGTTTTAAAGTGAGGACACTAGGTTGCATAGGGTGGTAGCATTTTAGCACATCGGTTAGACATGAAGGAGGATAAGGGGTAGTGCATGGTGAGTCTGTGTGTAATTGTACTGATCCCAAATAATTCAAGCCTAATTAGTGATAGCATGCATTATATTGATGAGATGAATAGGATTGATGCCACATGATTGTAAAGGATACAACATGATAAATTGTTACAAAGATTTGTATTGAGTCATTAGAGCGTCGTTTGAGGACAAGCAAGAATTAAGTTGGGGGGGAGGGTGTTGATATACGTGGGTCACGGTATTATGATACTTTTACTTAAGTTTAGTGTTGTCCCAAAAGCCTTTTTGTCTAAATTTGTATATAAGTTCTCCTTGGTTTTGCAGGAACAATAGGTCATAAAGATGAATGCGGAGATTTTGAGCGAAGAAAGAAATGCCGAAGAAGAGACCACCTACGGACTTACGACGGTCCGTGTGTGTGTTGTTTGTACGGTCCGTATGGTAGCAGCGTACGTAGTCAGCTTGCTGAAGGAAGATGGGATGTCCGGACGCCACGTGTGGGGGTACGAAAGCTTGTGCACGGTCCATCATTCTTATGACGGTCCGTTCCTGCAGGTCGTCATGTGAAGTTCAGAGAAGTGATCCCAGTAAGTACCCATATTCCAAGAGTTGAAGGTGTTGAAAACAAGGCCCTCGCCGGTCCGTCATACTTGTTGTCGAGCGGTAATGAAGAAGAGCAGAGCGAGAAGAAATGCATAAGTATGGACCACGGGTTCTGACGGTTCCGTCGTGACCACGACATCCGCGCGGGATCCGTCGACCCCCACATAGCCGCATTGGCGATTTCCAGCAAGCAAATTAGGAGTCCCTTGTTTAATTAGGTTTTTATTTTTTATAAAATAGTTCAAAAAACATCATTTTGTGGGTAGACTCTTAGATGGTTAAACTCGTATTGGTAACACATTGTATTGGAGATTATTGATAATCATTAGACTTGTTGTGAGATTATTGATTCTTTGAGATTATCAAAATTGAGTATTTTTGGTGTTAATCAAGCAAAAACTTTTGGATTTACTCTTTCTCATTGAAGTAAGTACATAGAACTCTTATTTAATATTACTGATCTTGGTTTATAGCCATGAGTAACTCTAAACTCCATAACTAGGGTTGTGGGAGCCATAGGCAAATAAATGAGATAAAACCCTAACTAAAAGAACAATTTCTAGACTAGTGTCTGCCCATGTATTAATAATTCTTTCGCTTAGAGTCTTTTTAAAGGATGGCCCAACGTTAGAACTCGCATTTACTGCTAATTGCCGGACCAAGGAGGAAGATAATAGAAGAGACATATTAAACATAGATTTATGGTATTATTATCTCATAGGCTAGTATGGATTGGTACGAGGGTAAATAAAATGAGTCAAATTCGTAATACGATGCTTAATAAAGGTACGGATAAGAGTTAGGAAGCCCAACACACGAAGCCGGAACCAAGGTGCGGAGGATGAGATTTTTTAGCTGCTGGACACGGATTTAGAAATACATACTTATCCACTTATGAATGAAAGCGTAACGAGGAAAGAATTGTTATGTTAGAATTATCAAGTTATGAAATGCGCGGGGGGAACAGTAACCTAGTTACTTTTTAATTGATGAAAATCCAACTGTCAACGCTGTGTTTGTTTGTGTTTGTTGTAAGGGTCTTTTTCAGGTCGGTATTTATTTTCACTCATTTAGAAATTACACCCCCCCTTTTAGGTTCTTTTACTTTCCACGGAAGTATCGACCCAAACAATAGTAATAACAGATTGAAGTGAATCCCCTGTGTATAGACTATTTTCCTCGTGGGAACGATCTCAAAACCTCACAGTTGGGTTTTACTTGACACCCCACCCCCCAGACAGCTTTACTTCCCCGTATTTGGAGAATAAGTTTGAGCGTATCAGTGAATTAGTCTGGTTACAAAGGCTATTTGGTGAATTGACTGTTCCTACTGCAGGTCCATTTTCAGTGTTCTGTGACAGCCAATCTTCCCTGCATATTGCCCGGAACCCTGTCTTTCATGTGCATACCAAGCATATCGAAATCGATTATCATTTCGTACATACTAAACTTCAAGAGGGGCTCATTACTCTACACTATGTACACAGTGATCATTAGTTAGTAGATATACTCACTAAAGCTCTTACTGGAGTCAAACATTCCTCTGTATTGTCCAAGTTGGCTGTGGTTGCTTCCCCTCCAACTTTAGGGGGGGTATTGATATTTACAGTGCATTAGTTACTTAACATTGTACAAGTTAGCTAAGTAATAAGTTATGGTTAGTTAGAGTTGTTAAATGACTACTTAGATATTTAATCACAATTCATGTATAAATAGGTAGATTGTATTCATCTTTGTATAGTTACTTTCATAATGAGAATGCAAAGCAGATTTCTCCTCTCTTCTCTGTAAACATTGTTGCAGCAACATTCCATCTACCATAAATGGTGACTGTCAAGCTTGAATTCAAGCTCAAGTAGCTCGTTTTAACAATGATCGAAGCAAATATGCAGACATAAAATATTACTTCATTAGAGAATACGTTTGCAAGAAGGAACTAGAACTCAAGTATGTGAAATTTCCAAATCAAATCACATATATTTGCAAAACTTCTTTAAATTGAAGGATTTTTAAAAATTAAAATAAAAGGAAACAGTAGAGAGTACATGATCCACAAATTATTTTCTATAGTTTGTGAGAAAATAATGTCAGAGTAATTTGCATTATGTGAAATTAAAAAAAACTGTTTCTCTTTTGAAATAGTAATTTCTTGATACCACAAAGTTGTAATCGATGGTATTATATTGATTTATTCAAATATTATATTTTACCAAGTTAAAATATTTTGGTGTCATTGTTATTATTTGGTTTTTTATATTTAGCTTGGAATGGGATTATTATTTTCCCAACACAAGCAAATGAAAACATTAGTCCATGGTAAAATTCAAGATAAATTGGCACAACATGACAATTCATAGACTAAATTAGCAATAAATAGCCTACTTTTAAAATTTTAGCAAGAAAAAAACTTTGTTTAATTTATTTGGCATTTTATAATTATTTTTATTTTTCTTAAATATATTTTTATTTCTCTTATTGTTCTCAAAACACGTTTGATTATTTTATCATTCCTATTTTATCTCTCCTTTTTATTTGTTAACCATTTGACATGAAGTTCTTCTTTTTTCTCATTTTTCACTTTCTAGAATCCCTTTCATAGTATATTTATTTCTTCTTCAAATTTTAAAAGTCTGGCTATTAATCCCACTGTTTGAAAATTATGTATACCAATATATTTATTTATGCATACTTCTAAAAATCATAATTATTTTGTTCTTATTCAATTTATTGTTGAGTTTCATGATTTGTAGAATCAAAAAAATTTCAATTTTGTTTTAAAAATTTTAAATTAGTTATCCTATTTTTTTTTCTAAATTTCTTTTCATATATATATTTGCTTCTCTTCTAAATTTTTTTCTTATTCTCCATTCACTCTTTTTGTCCAAATCAGATAAATTATATATTTATTAATTGATCATCCCAAAGAGTTTTTTTAATATATAATTATGTAGTATCTCCTGTCAATTAACTTGAAATTTCGTGATTTGTAAAATTAAAGATTTTAATGCTTTTTTCACTAAAAGTTTAGGTACATAAAGTTTGAAAATTTTGTTTTCAATTTCATGGTAAATAACGTTCTAGTTAGATCCTCCTAAGAAATCAAAATGCCGATTTTGAGACTCAATTTATGTATACCAATGAATGTCAATCTCAATTGAATAAAAGTTTAATAAATTATCTAGGGGATATGTTGGCGTTTTTTGTTGCCATAAATTTCTACCATAAATAGGTTTCCGTGTAGGAAAAGGTTTTGAATGACTAATCCTTTGCTTTTCTTGTAGGAAACGGTTAGGACCTCTAAAATAGAGGCTTGTTCCTTCTAACTTAATCCGATCATATGTGTGTACGGGCGGAGGGGGGTTTTGGTTAGAGAGGAGAATTTGAGGGGTCACAAGTTTGATAGGTATCACTGTGTAAAACCTCCAATTGTATTGAGTGAATTGGTTTGAGGTTGTTCATCTGTATTTGTACTCTCAGATTTATAGGGATGCTCATCTCCTTTTGTGGACGTAGGTCGATGACCGAACCACGTTTTAAATCTTTGTGGTCTTTTGATATATTTCTCGTGGTCTTCTTACTCGTGGTCTTGTGAAGGTTTTGCTTGCTAGCTTCCGCGTTAACCCCTATTTCGATCCTAACAAGTGGTATCAGAGCCAAGTCAAGGATGGAGTCAGGAGTATGGTTGCATAATTGATGATTGAACCAGGTTAGAAAGAGGTGTTATCTGACGGGTGTAGTTCTAGCCGGCACCCTTTTTGACAGTTAACGAAATTTTTTGGAGAAATTGTGTCAGAGAGTTCTCTTGGTGTTGGAGACAATAAAGTTTTCAAAGGAGCCTATGGAGGAGAGAAGCAAGTTGTTGAGATTAAGTGAAGAAGGTGGACAAAATTATTTTTGTCAAGAAAAATTCAGGTCAAGGGGGATTTGTTGGGTTTTTATTTTTTTTTTTCCCTAAATTTCTTACCATTCAATTAGGTTTGCCTTGTAGGAAAAGGTTTTGAATTGACTAAGTCCTTTCGTGTAGAAAAACGTTTTTTAGAATAGTAGGACTCTATAAATAGAGGGCTTGTCCCTTCTAACTTAATCAGCATTCACCAATGTCAGTCTTAAGGGCTTTTGAGGTGGTTGTGGTGAAGAGTGAGAATTTATGGGTAACAAGTTTGATAGGTTATCCCACTGTGTGTAAATCTACAATGTATTCCGAGTGAATTGGTTGAGGTTGTTCTTCTGTATTTTGTATTTCATATTTATAGTGGATTGAACTCATCTTCCTTGTGGACGTAGGCTAGGTCGATTGACCGAACCGCGTTAAATTTTGTTGTCTTTGATATATTGTCGTTGTTCTTCACTGTGGTCTTTTTTGAGGTTTGCTTTGCTAAGCAGCTTTCGCGTTTACCACCTGCTTATTGTGCGGTCCAACAGATAATAGACAAATGAATACCGAATACGATTAAGATATAGTACAATTAGCGTATACATAAAAAAAATCACATGTACAATCTATGAACAAATTTTAATTCATACATGTCGTACTAACTCATTCTTGTATTCATTATTGTAATAACTGACACCAACTGTATACATAAAAAGAATTACACACCTATTTTTAAATAACATTTTTTTGTGTATATATGTAATACTTATTTGTGTATACATTATGTAACTGCAACTTTAATTATTGTGTAATTTATGTATACGTGTTATTAAAATATTTAAAAAATGATTGCCTCGTAATATTATTTAAATAACTATTGTCAATTATTTTGATAATTAATACACGTTAATTGAACGTTAATAGGAGTAATATATTTTGTTACCTTAAAAGTAGTCATAATATTTTATTAATTTAATTGAATAATTTAAAAGAATCCTGCCTTAAAAGTTCAATGTCACCATTTGTAATGAGTTAATTAATAAATATTTTTTCACTTCTTAAAAGTAGTTGATTATTTTATTAATAAACTAATTACTGCTATTTGTAAAAAAAATTCATAAAATTACATTGAACTATCTCTTTATTGTTGTAAATTACGTTGATGTTTTTCAAATAGACTGATAAATAAAGTTGAGCTTTAAAATTTAAAGAAATTGAAAAACGAACTTTTTTAACTAACGGAGATAAAAAGAAGAAAGAAAAATAACCCCACATCTCCTTAATTAATGCTATTAATTGCAAAAAATATAAAAAGTTTTATTCATTGCACATGACTAAAAGAAACTAAAGAATTTGTTATTTTTAGGTTAATACGTGCCATTGTCTTAGACATTAATTTCTAATTAAAATTGAGCTACATATGGCTAATTATATATAATAATTTTATTTGAGATTAACTTGTATCCACTGAGGTGGATAAAAAGAATTACAAACATTACCTAATTTTAGAAATACTTATTTCTTTTAATTTAATTATCATATTTTCTTATTTAAAGATTAATGATTCTTTTAGCTTCTCATTTTTTTAAAAAACGCTCTATTAATTTAAGATTGTTTTGAAATAACGTTTAAATATTTTTTATACTATCAACTTTGAGTATTATTTAAATAAATTGAAATACATATGAATATATATGGATCAAAGTTTATTTTCAATTAATTTTGATATTGTCGATAAAATGTACTAAAAAGAGAAAAGTTGAACAATGGAAGCATCTATCCAAAAACTTTATCATGTAAGAAAGAAGACTTAATAAGTTAATAACTTTTTTATAAAATCAATTAGTCTAGATTTTTTAAAAAAAAGTAAAAAGTTATCATTGATGATTGTCTCGAATTGATTCAATGAGGAGAATAAGGTAAAAATAATGAGTACAAGAAAACACTTCAAAAAAATCTTCTTATCTTTGGCAATCAAGAAAAATCCTAACAAACTCATACAATTAATTTAGAGTTCAAGTTATCATATAATACTTTTATTATTATTATTATTTAAATAATAATAAATAATATATTTTAAAAAATAATTATTTCTAAAAATGAGCTGATGGTATAATTTGTTTTATTCATTGTCAGTAGATACAAGTTAATCTCATTTTATTTCTATGTCAATTCCTCAAAATTCAATAGTAAAATTCTGTCTTCTTTTTGGATGTACAAAAACATCAAGTATAGCTTGAATTTAAATCCAAATAACTGTTTCTATTTTTATTTTATATTTTTTTTCGAGCAAGACAAAACCTATTACAAATTGTCTTACCCAGATCTCGACCACGCCTAGCAAAGTAGCAATGAACCTATGATAGTTATTAGGCAATGTCCAACTGCAGTGGCGGCATAATTAGAATTTGGCAAAACATGGGCAAATATTTCTTTTTTTCCACTTATGTTAAAGGCTGTGCCAAAGTTATCCGGTTAGAATGGTTATATCAATTAATTTCAAAAAATACTATATATCATGGTAAACTAACTTTTGTTAAAGGAAAAATTGTATAAAATAATAAATTATTAATTCAAATTAAGTGTCATAGTTTCTTTTATTTGTAATTTACAATAAATATTTCATGTTTTTTGTCATCGCATTTGTATACCAAAATATACAAATGCAGGACTCATTTGTATATCGAAATATACAAATAGACCTAAATACAAATTTTTTTGGAAAAATTTCATATATGGCAAACGGATTTTATGAAATTACATTCCATTGGACATTGGTATAGTTTATATAATTACATTTCATGGATACAGTTTACTTTGTTAGGTGACTTTAAATTTGTATAAAACGTTTTTTTATTAAATTTATACAACAAAATTATTTTTTCAATAAATTGTAACAATAGCACAAAAGATGAAAACAATAAATTCACATAATCCCATGATTTAAGCAAAACATTCAAAATCAAATATTTTCCCCAAAAAAAGAACTCTAAAGCTATGAAAAGACAATAGTAAAATCAAATATTTTCTCAAATTTTTACAATATATATATTGTATATATTTGAAAAATTGTATATAATTTTTATACAATATTTGTGTGTAATTGATTTTGTGTTTTAACTGTATATGACCATCATAATATGTGTTATTTTAATTATTTTGGTAATTTGTTTGTATACAATATTTTTTTATGTTCCTATTTTTTCTTTTGTATATATTAAGAAATTTGTATAATGTACAATAATTTTGGTATATACATTATAGTTACATATGTGCATCTGTAATTTCATGTTTTTTTTAAAAAATATTAATGATTAAACTAATTGTATAATATTCATTTGCTAATTGTATCTATAGTAAGCTTGAAATATGTTTGTATATTTGAGTGTGTAACGTTTATATATACAATATTTTATTATGTTTATAATTTTTTGTATATATCGACGAATTTGTATAATGTTTTATAATTTTGTATAGGTATAATAGAGTGATTTTAACAAATTTATTTTATATAAAATTAATTTTATACAAATAGCTATTGCCTCGTAAGACTTTGTATATTTTACCTTAATATACAACCCACTATATATCTAACTTAAGTATTTGGTATACAACTAATAGAATATACAATTAAGAACTGTCTCATAATACTTTGTATATATTACCTTAATATACAATCCACTATATACAAAACTTTGTAATTTCTATATAAATTACACTACCTAATGTTCCCGATATTCTTCAAATTTGTCCAGTTCTGATGAGGCAGATTCAATCTCTTTGAATCAATATTATAGCTTTTCTCTTACTTCCACCTTCAACAATCTTAATGCCGCTAGATTTCGCATTGTTGATGACTTTATAAATTGTCATTGGGTCATTTTTTTCATGGATCTCAATTCTTCAATAAATTGTTCAACTTGAACTTGTTTTTGTTTTTCCATAAACCGTACATTGACCCCAAAATCTTGAGTTAACCTAATTGAAACGAAGGTGGATTATCAACAACATTAACATGCTATGACATACCTCTCGTAATCCTCATAGATGGAGAGGAATCATCCATTCTGATTTTGAAAGACTTCTAACCTGATAAGTAATAAAGATTTTTTAAAAAAATGAAAAAAACTAATAATCATACTACTTATACAATTATTAAAGAAGGAATCAAGAAAAAAAAATTTGAAAGCCATGAATTTGGCGGCTACCTGCGAAAAATGGAAGAACATCAGAGGGAGAAGGTCAAAATTTTTCCAATCGAAATTCAAATTAGAAGGGAAGAGTAATTTTAGAAGAAAGATATGGAATGAGAATGAGAGAGATAAATATGATTTTGAATGAAATTATATAAAAAAATTTGGATGACTATTTTTATTCTGTATACAAATAGGTAGTGGGTCTCATTAATTATGGCAAAAAAATTGAAACTGTATTTATTGACCGTAAATAAATTTAAACTATACCCTTATACTAATTAAATAGGAATGTTTGTCATCCCATGTAATTTTCCCTGTTTTTGTATATATATGTATACCGAAATATACAGATCAAGACATAGCAACTTTATGTTTGCTATGAAGCGCAATTATATAAACTATACATATAAAATACAAATATGATTCTTATATTTGTTAAAACTAAAATTTACTCTTTTTTAAATTATCTTCCGTTATGAAATAAGTCCAGCCCAATGTAGATACTAATGTCATACCAGTTGTTATTGAGCTGAAAAGAGTTATTGGGTCGAAAACGAGCAATAGAGCTGAATTAATTTGGGGTCTCGATTGAGTAGCGAGTATGAAACAGTTCCATCAAAAAAAATAGTGATATGTGATTTAAGAATTAGAAAAAATTGTTAGGAAAAATTTCTAGTTCTCTCATCCCCTCTTTGAGTTTATATTTCTCATCTCCCTTCTAGTAATAATCTATAATAATTATCTTGATTAATTTCATTTTCCGTTATAACTTCAAATTTAGTGATTATAATATCTAAATGTTTCGTGAAATTGGAGTTTGTTACATCTTCAAATATACATGTTTGACTGGGTAGCTGATCATAGTGCCCCTTGGGTTCTTGTTGCCCGACGTCAAGTCTGGTGACAACATTTTGTATGTTTTTTTTTCCCAGGAAAAACTACTTTATAAATTTTAAGCCCACATTATTTTATTTAGGAGTGTTAAAATGAGTTTAAATAAGGATAATTTGTTCAGTTTGTTTCAAATTTTATGAGTTGAGTTTATGATAATTTGATGAAGATATTTCATAAATAGCAAAATGATTGAAGTTAATAAGTGTTCTTAGCTATAGTTTGCTTAATTACGTTCCATGGTTATAATTTTGATTACTAAAAATATTTTTGTTTGTATATTTCACTTGTTAAAGATACAAATAATATAAGTATATACAAATTTTATATTTATATATTTAGAAAATTTTCAAAGCTTTTACAAGTCAAATGTATCAACAAATCATGTACAAATAAGATAATTATATATATGTTTTGAATTTATACAGTTGTGAATTTTCCATAATTTATATAAATCAAATGAATCAACAAATTGTATACAAAATAGGTAGGGTAAGCATATAAAATTTTTAATTTATACAATTATGAACTAATTATGCAAATTTTGAATTTATACAACGGACAAGGGCCTAAAATACCCTTAAAGTATTGAAAATGGTAAAAAATTACCCTTCATCCACCTATTGGCTCCAAAATGCCATTTTCATCCACCTATTGACTCCAAAATACCCTTGTCATCCACCTTTGGGTTCAAAATTGACCACTTTTTAAATTGTTTTAAAATTAAACTCATTAATATTTTTTAAAATACTTGGCGTTCAATTATTGATTATAATTATAACTTATTAATATAATTTATAAACCAACCCACTACCCACTCATTACTGACTAAACCTCACCCAATTAATAATCCAATTATAATATCAAAATCGTCATAAACACTACTAAAACACGATGAAATTATAGATTTCTGATAATGACATTCAAAATTATTCGAGTCCGAATCGGAGCCCCAATTAAATTTAGGTTGAGCCGCTTATTTAGGAGGACACTTTCCATTAAAATAGAATTAGAAATTTATGATTAAAGGTAAAGAAGTAATACATCCCGAAATGATTCATGCACTTTTTTAAAATATAATTTTATAAATATTTATAATTTGTTTTAAAACTTTAATATATTATTTTTTAAAAAAATTACCTATGAAGTAACATCACATAATTGAGACGTAAGAATAATTAAGATGAACATAGTCAGACTTTTAAGTTTATTGGTGATTTTTATTTAGCCACTCGAATGTATGATAATTTACTTCTATAATATTTAAATAAACTCAATTGGCAGTAGCTTACATTAATAATGTGGCGGATTCATTAATTTAGAGGGATATAATTATTAATGGGGTGGTTAGTGGATTGATTTATAAATTACACTAATAAGTTAAATTATAACATATAGTTGAGCGCCACGTATTTTAAAAAATATTGAAATAGTTTAAAATTAAATCTGTTAAAAATAAGTGGTAATTTTGAACCAAAAGGTGGAGACAAGGGTATTTTGACCCAATGGTGGGTTGAGAAGGGTTGTTTTGAGCCTAATAGGTGAATAGAGAGTAAATTTTGTACATTTCCAATACTGAGGTATTTAGGCCTTTTCCGTTTATACCAATTATAAACCACAATTATAGTCTTATACAATCCGTCCATGGACCCAACGTAAAATATTAGTATATGTTTGTGGCGAAAGGAATTTCTTCAAACGAGAGTTTATGTTAAATTTGTTATTAAATACTTTAATTAACTTGTATATGTTTGTTTAGTCGCGTAATTTTTTCTAATATGAATTAGGTTCAATCTCAACTTATTTAAGTCTTAGCTCTTTTTTTTACGAAATCTCAATAAACAACAATTAATGCGATTAAATTTCCTTATAACTCTTTATTTGCATTAATGTTAATATGTACTCAAATTGAAGGTAATAAATCACTATCTATTCTATATCTTTTAGAATTTATTTATCCACTTATAACTTCTTATTCTTGTTATTTCATTGAATTGAAGTTTCAATTGTGATTGTAAAAGTTAAATAATAATATGTTAAAATTATTAAGATTAAGCTATTGAGCAGGTCATAGCTTATTACACAACCCAATTTTTAGTTCATTTGAGCCCAACTCATTTGAACCCAAAGTAAACATAAACGGATTACAATGCAACCTAATCTATTTTCAACACATTTTATCATCACTAATTTAAATCAAAACCACTCATTTGACACCGATAATTTTATTTATTCTTTACATTTATTTATTCTTTAGTCCTCACTCCCACCTTCACTGCTTTTTAGTTAAATCCCTCCTCCAAAAGCCCTAAACTCCAACACTTAATCTTCACTTCCTTTTTAACCCTTGATTAAAACAAGATATATTTTCCTCAATCTAATTTCTAAACTCTTTTTTGTTCGTACTTTTGTCATCATAATCATTTAGTTTTTAAAGAATTACAATGTAGAACTTTGTCACTAACATAATAAAATTAGTGATGCTCGCATTAAGCCCAAATTTTAAATTCGCCTTTTAATTAGAAACATATAAAATTAAATGTATATTTATAATAACTAATATTTAAGCACCATAAAATTTCCAACGAAATTATTCGCTTAAAATAACTCCACCCATGTGTCCGATCCAATAATATTATCTGTTCAAAGAATGGAAAGAAGGGCTAAAAAGAACAAAAAAGAAAAGCAAATCAAAAATTTTTGTTTGGTCGTTGACACTCGACCACCTTATTGAATGAAAGAAATGTACTCTATAGTTTATATATTTAATGTGTACCTCAATCTCGCATTCCGAATATGCTCACCTGGTACTAATTTAATATATAGTCGATAATGTGGAGTATAATAAATATAGGAAAAAGAATACATCAATGTATTATTCTATCATATACCTGTGTTTTTTTTAACTTTTTTAAACTTCATGTCAAATTGAAACAATTTTATGTTAAGTTAAATCTAAATAAACAAATTGAAACAGTTTCATGTCAAGTCAAACTCAGACAAACAAATTGAAATGGTCCACCCAAATTATGTGTTACGACTAAAATTTTGAGCGTAGTCACAAGTTTTTCTTTAACGGATAGTATTTTTTTTTATGTATTTTAAATAATTTAGGTTGTTAATGATTATAATTTATAACAGTTATTATATAATGTCCACCTATATAATAAAATTAAAAAGTTGGAATCTCAGGAGAGACAAGTTGTTTGTCATGTTAACCTTTGATAATGTTTCCCTAAGCTAGTAGTGTAATTGTTTGAAGTATGTTTTGGGATAAATTAAGTTTGTGTTGGTATGGCCTACATAATAGCTGAGAAAAAAAATAAAATAGTATGAAAAACGATATCATTGTTGGAAGAAAAGGAAATTACAGGATGAACAAATTCATGAAAAAGAAATGAGAAAATAAACAATAATAAAAGAAGAAAGTAACCAGTAATGTTCTTATAGCTTATCACTCATTGTTGTTGTTTGTTGCTTGTGTTTTCATCGCCATCAATACTAGTATCCTTTCCTTGAGTACAACTATTCAACTGTTCCCTTGTTTTGTTTTCTTGACACTACACTTGTGCATCACTTCTCTTTGCATCTTGTGGCATTTCTCTTCTCATAATATATCCCATTGCAGACCTTATTTCTTTCCGTACTTACTTGTTATTTTCGTCTTCCTTTATTTTGAATGTTTGAAAATCAATTTTCTGACCTGTGAGTTTTTCTAAGCAAGACACAAGAGCAGCTTCTCTAGTTGAAGCCAATCTTCTTTCATGGGCTCTAGCAGCTTCTTCATTTTGTAGTTTTTCTAATTCTCTCTCTCTCCATAATTCTTCTCTTTGTTTTCTTTCTTGATCTAATCTCTCCATTGTTTCCATCAAACTTGTTTGTAGATCTTGTTGGTGGTTCGCCAGTTTCTTCACTAACGACTTGAAAAATCTTCCCCATTCATCTTTCCCTCTCTTCCTTTTATGAAATTTAGCCTCTACTCCTCCCACAGTATCCATTTTGTTAACCGTGGCTTCATTGAGAGCCAATTGAGGAAAAGTGACATTGTGGTTTGTTGGCAAATCATCAGCAGTGAGAACAGATTCAGATGCAACCCCACGAATACAAATAGCTTCTAACTCTCCGAATACTAGTCTAGGTGTATTAGTTTCTTCTAAACTATACAATTCCTCGTCTTCTTCTTGTTTGTTCTTCTCAATTGCATTTCCATTTGAATATTCTCCTTTCCTACAAATAGTAATAAAATATTTAATAGGGTAGGGTGTAGGGGAGAGAGAAACTAAAAATAAAATACATGTGATTGAGTGCAGAAAAGATTACCAAACAGGTTGTTTCATAGCAGAATCTCCTTGGTTTTGCCAAACAGCTACACAAGTTTGTCGAGGCTGTGTACAGTATCGCTCACTCCCACGAATCAAAGCATCTTCTTCTCCTCTTGGAAAAGCCACCGTTTGAGACTCATCTACTCTTAGCTCTTCTTGCACTTCTGACATAGATCTGTAATGAGGATGTTGATAAGGGAAAAAATGCTGAGTAATCGGTAAACTGTTGATTTGTTGGAGAATAGAATGAGACGACGGAGGGAAGTGATAGTTTGGGTAAAATGGTGAACAAGTTGAAGCATTATTTTCCACCATGAATCTAGGCTGCTCTTCCATTTGTGAACACTCTTGATGGATCCCACCCATTACGTAATCTGACTGCATAACTTCTTTCAGATCTAGCAATACCACAACATATCAATCGATACTTGTTGTTTTCAAAGGAAACCCTAATGAGAAGGAAAGGAGTTGGAGTTTGAAAGATGGGCAAAAACTGTTTTAGAGAGAGAGAGAGAGAAAATAAATGAATTGTATGTTCTACTTAGCAAGCAGGAAGTGCGGCTAAAGAGAGTTATGGGCCGGGTTACTCGGTTTTATAATATCCATGACCCGTACTATTTATACTTCTTTTTTGGGTATTTATTTATGCAACTAAATTTCTTAATTCTCATCATTTACTAATGATTTAAAAATCAATACCAGCGCCTCACGGACTAAAAGGATTGGTGATCACTTTGTTTCTAATGGTAGAATTATTTTGCCAACCACAATGTCATGAATGTTACTAAATTATATATAGTTTTTTTTTTCTTTCAAATAAAAGGATTCTTACTTTGAAAAAATATTAATGCCCCAAATTCCAACAAACGTTTTCTTTTTCTATTTTACTTATTTACCCTATTTTTAGTTAACATCAGCCAACAATAGAACACTATATCATCTTCACCTTCATTAACTCTGACTTTCATATAGATGTGAACCTAAAACCTGTGATTAAGAATAAAGGAGTGCTATATCATTCCATCATACAACCCTTATTAGTAGTTTCATACCATTGATTAGATAGAAGTAGCGTCAACTAGCATTCGATCAAACATATATATGTTTTCATAATTACATAATGAATTATTACATCTTTCAACTTTGAATTTACACAAATACATATTTAAATCTATACAAAATTATATAAAAATATGTATTTATTCAATATGACATCGTACACATGTTAATGTATGTCTCATAACATGTTGTTTTAAATGTATTATGTAGGACGTATGTACTCCCTATTATTGAAAGTGTGAAAGATATAAACATATAGCAAAGAGTAGATGCCATTCCAAAGCAAAGATTGGATTTAATAAAACAAGGCAAGGATAACTGGTGCAGAAGATCTGAGATGCATTACCATTGGAGAATACAGAAGAGTACAAAGGGACACGTGTGGGAGAAGGCTGCTACAGACAGAGAGAGATGAATGTTAAAAAAAAATTGCACTGTGCTGACTTTAGTAAGTGAGGGGTAGGGGTGTAGGGACATTCTGATATTAGGATTTTGGAAGGATACAATTGAAGAAGTGCACGTGAATGTATTACTGTGTGCTATTGTCCTCCTCCTATGTCAGATGTGTGTGTCCCCCACCCTCATCTTCATTAATTTTTGTGTCTAGGACCACCTTCATCAACTATCTATATCTTCTTCTTGAATTCTATTTCTATGAATGAAAGCCATTAATTCTACTCTATCTTTGATCCTAAAGATTAGTTCTTTTGATAACTCCATTTGTTTCACATTTTAGATGTGTAAGAGTAAAGACATTACCTTTAAAACATATTTCTTATTATTTTAAGTTAACGTAGTGTTAATTAAATGACACTTTAAAAAAATATACGTCAGAATTAATATTAAATATTTTTTCAAGATGAGTATAAAAATCTTTTAAAAAATATAAAATATGAATAAAAACAACTCGTTTTGATTTAGAGGTATTTGACAATTTAGATGAATAACGAGATTATCTTCTTTTAAAAAAAAAAAAAAAAAAGCCTATTTCTTATTGTTTCAATTGGTGTAGTGTTATAATTAAGTGTCTTTTCTTCATAGAAACTATTAAATGTCCTTTTAAGGCGAGTTCAATTAAAAACATATAATTTGAATAAAAATAACTCACTTTGTTTAGCTGAATTTGACATTTTAGATGAATATGACATTATTTTAAAAAGAAGTATACATTTTTTATTATTTCCAATTGTTAGCATTCTTAAATGAGATGTTAAAAGAGAATATATCCAAAATATAAATGTTTAAGAAGGGTTAATAAACCTAAAAAAAGATAATATATATATAATATATATATATATATATATATATATCTATATTATATATTAAATGAATCAAAAGTAGTCCACGTGGTATTCTATAGATAAACTATGAACATCAAGAAACGAATCAAAACGACATGATTTGTTTAAAGTATTTTGATACTGTAGATGAGTTAGTGTGACGACGATCCTCATGGTCCTTTTCTTGCCTTCTACATATTAATATTATTTTGTCCTTTTTCCTAGCTTTTGTGTTGTGGTTAAGACATTGCTTCAACTTCTTATTGAACCATAACCTTGTCTATATAGTTCACACTCTTTGTTCATTCTTTTTTCTTTTGATGAATTTCTCAAGCTCGATTCTTGACCCTTCAGAAACAAAAATTAATAAATAAAAAAAGTAAGATTAGAAAATAAGACTAAGAGTACCTTATTGAAAATTGTATCACCTAACTCAACATCGAAATTTGATACGCGCAACTTATAAATCTAATATAAGTACATATAACATTACACAGTCATTATCAAATATAAAGGTTGAAGTCAAATCCCACGAAAAATTAGGCGAGAGCTAATTCATAAGCGATTATATACTGTTACTTGTTTCTAAAGAAAGGGGAAGTTTTGGGGATTGGAATATCTTTTGGTATTAAATTGTAATCTTCAACTTCTAACAATATTTCTTTTGAATGAGAAATTTATACTGAGAGGAACCATAATTGTGTTAATCAAGACTATATGACTTATTTCGGGTAATTATGAAATTCAACCTTGTAGTACTAGTATACCAGTTGTCAAACTTCATAATGCATTTAAATGTTTCTTAACCAAACAAAATGTGTCATTTTTTTCTCCAAACTAAAGCCGTTGACCTTAAGCAAATAACATTTACTCTGAGTTGGTTAATGGTCATTAAGCATCAGCGACTAAACAAATTTTAATAGGTTTAAATCCTCGTTATTTGGTTAACTCATTTGGGAAACTTCAAACGTGACTTTAGGGAATTTTTCATATGTTCTCCATCATTGATCTTTTCAATAACGGTAAGATTGACAATTCCCTTAACTTATGATTCGATTATTAAACCTTAAAATATAGAGTGAGTGTTACTTTCAGGGGAGGGTGTTAACTTGAATTAAAATGTGGGGAAAATCCCAGGCTAGGTAGAATGATCATGGAATTGGTCCAAGTTTAGGATTTGAGATTAATTTGGGTATTGTTAGGCTATTGGTTATTGATTGTTGTGTATTTTATTAGTTTAGACCAAGAACAAGCCGAAGAGCATTGCCAAACGGAAAGTTAGGTCCTTTATATTGCCAAGGTTGATTGCGCGTATGCATAGTTGTGTTGGTATTTCTATGTATATATATATATATGTAATGTGTGCATAGACTTATAGTATTACATGCACAATGCATATGGGAGACACATAAATGGGTAATTTAAGAAATGACATCACGTTGAGAATCTCATAAAATAAATTTATTTAATTTATTTGTGGCTTTAAATGTGAGAGTTCATGTGAGTGTGGTCATGCCCCTTTTTTCTCCACATTTTTTTTTGATTTTTATTTGTTTACAGACAAAGCGTTTTTTCCATTCCAGTGAACTTTTGCAACAGGATTAATTATATTTAGAGTGTCATTGGAATGCGTGTTGGTGTTCCAAGTCACCTTATTGTAAGAATTCTATGATGAGGGGGCAGGTGTTAGGCACCCCCGAGTCCCGGGTTCTAGGGAACGATCGTTTCATTGGACTTTGATAGACTTAGCCTTAATTCGCATATTATATCGCTTAACTCATCAATAAAAAACAAAATTTTACTTTATTTCTCATGCTTCCCACCCCTTTTAACCTAGTGTATTTATTTTAACTCTATGAATTTTTTTTTTTTTTTTGTGTTCCTCTCCTGTGTTGGCTCCTTAGTTACACCCATTCGTGCACCCTATATTATTACGATATCTTATCTCCGCAGAATCAATCTTTTGCTTTTATCTTTTTTTCCCACTTTTTCGTTATTATGATGATGAATTATATAGATCTTTTATGTTGACCGACAAACGTTTCGAGCTCCAAGTTAAATTTCGGAGGATGCCCCCTCCTCCCCCCCCCTCTTTATTTGTTACATATCAAACATAGAACCATGAACTCCTTTAGAAGCAGTTGCATCCCGACGTTTTAACATTCAACAAATTCAAATAGATCCTAGCCACCCGCATATTTGACTTTTCACGAAAGGTTTTAACTTTTTTTTATGGTGTACCCCAAGTTTTCAAAATTCTGCTCTTTTCAAAAACAAAACAAATTTATTCTGCGATATTTTCGCCTTTGTTACATTTGCTTCCGTGTTATCTTTTTCTTATATCCTTTTTATTATAACAATTTTTTTCTTTAAATTCCGGCACTAAAAACAATAACTTTAAGGGCTGCCTCCTCTTTTTTTTTATCTGCTAATTTTTTATTTTCCGTATTTGCTTATTTTCCTACCTGTTTTTAATCTTCTTTTTTGACGTTTTTTCTGATTTTTCTTTATTTTTCATTTTTTTCACCGTTTTTTTGTAGTCTCTTTTTTTGTTTGCTTTTAATTATTTTCTTTTACCGAGACCTTTAGTCATCTATTTATATAATATTCTTGTCAAAAGATAAAAACCCATTACTATGTTTGGCGACACGTTTTTTGTTTTTCATTTTTCCTCTTGGTGTTTGTGCTTTCCCTCGGTTATGCACCAACCCCCATAACCTCTAGACTCGGCGTAGTTTCTACTATTTTTTATTATTATGGAGGGGAAACGTTGTTTTTTTTGTTTTTCTTAATATTATCTCCCCATGCTATATTATGTTGTTTATGTTGTATTTTTGTCTTCTTATCTTGATTATTTTTTATATGTTTTTTTTGTTGTAACATGCTGTTTTTTATTACTTGTTTGGGACACTTTATTTTCATTTTTACTGTCATATTCTTGTTCTTTTCTTTCTTTTCTTATTTTTTTTGCACATGGTTTATGTTTTTTTTTTATTTGCTCTATTATCAGGTGTACGTTTTTTTTTTTTTAAAAGAGTCCACTCTTTCTCATTATTTTTAATTTAGTTATAATTAAAAATAATATTTATATATCTTCAATGATCAACTTTAATAATTCGAATTAAATAATCATTTATATGTTATTTTAAAGATAAGTTGGTTAATCCAAATAAGTGTTAAAAAAATTGAAACGTATACACATAACTTTTTTAAATTACTAATCAATTAAAATTTTAGTTTCTCCAATCTAACAAGTTTATAACTTTTTCTTTGGTATTTTTTTTAGTAAAAAACTAGGCTCCAAGAAAAAACATTAGCTATAAATAGTCACAAAATAATTTTGATATAAGTTGCCCATCTAAAAAAATAAGACACAATAATATGCAAAAGAAAATGATATAATACACATCATTTTATTTTATATTATGTTTGTTAGCAAGAAAAAATTTTCTTTTTGTTCCGTTTTTTAGATCGAGAGAAAAAAATAAAAAAAAGCATAACATGCCATCACGGATTGATCTACATAATAATAACCATAGAGTCAGAGAAACTTTTCATATTATCGATTGACAAATTTTTATATAACATTACATTTAAATAATGCGAGAATTTAGAGTTACCTCGACTGAGTGCGAAAATGGGAATATACGAAAAAATAACTTCTACGATCTCGATTTGAGCCACGATTTAGAACCACGACAAAAACTCAACTCTGACCTAATTTCAAAAGAATAACTCGGTTTCTTCTCTTTATGTGTGCTCTAGATCCTTGGGTATCCTCTGTCTGTTTCATTCAAATTGAACGTGTTTTTATAATGCTGTTGGCTGAGAGTCTGATGCTAATTAAAAGGAACATAGAGTGGGATTAGGATTTAATTTGAAATATTGTTGAGGGAATTATGGTTGAGAAATAATTTAAATAATTATCCTACTAAATACAATAATAGGAAAAAATAGTTTTTGCGATGTTGCGGTTAATAAGATAAGGGGAGAAGGGAATTTGAATATTTAGGATCTCTTCTTGTTATTTTTCTTCTTCTGACCGATTTTTAAATAATTAAACTGGACGAGTGTAAAACGAAATACAATAAATTCAGATTGTTTATGGATTAAAGTAATTTACAATTTATTTATTTTTATTTATTTTAAATATATTTTTTTAAAATTGGTGTTAAATCTTTATATTTTGATAAAAATTAGGTGTTCACATTGTGCATGTTATTTTTGATTGTTGGTTGGTTCGGGTGCCACACTGGTACAAATTTACTAATGGTAATTAGCTCAAGTACTACATTGATACGGAATAGGATATGATTGGCTCGGATACCACGTCAGTACATTTACAATTTTGTATGGTTCCCATTAGGGTACCAATATATGTTATTATGATCACAGAGATATTTTTCATGTGTTTGTAAGTTAATATTTGTGACTAGGAGACTATATCTATTGTGACTTATAGATATATGCGTTAGTTTGTGTTAATTTATTTGTATTACATATTTATCTTCATTTTTTAAATCGATTGTATGATCTTATCACTATACTGTTATTATTTATTGATACTGGACTTTCTCTTTTTTTATTGAGTATAGGGTATATTTAGCCACAGTCTCAAGACCTCAACTTTGATACTCGCGAATTTTGAATCCAAGGTGAGCTGATTCTCTGGACTGCCATGCATGAATTCCTCCTAATTATTTGTCCATATCCTTGGACTCAGACATTTCGTAGACTTAGTTTATTGCTTTATTATTTGGGGGTTAAATCCCCTTATTCGAGATACTTTAGATTTTTGATACTATATGATTTTCAAATTATAGGTGGCAATTATTTTCAATTGATTAAGTTTATTGGAACTTAATCATTTATTTGTTTTTATATATTTCCTAGTGTTTATATAATGACTGTTTCTTAAAATGGATTGATGGGTTAATTTAAGGTTAGTAATTGGTACTCCTACTAGGTGATTTAGTGTCGATGTCACTCATAATGGATTAGGTTATGAAAAAATTGATATCAAAGTCCTAGATTAGTTTACTACGATGTACCAAAATGAGTCAAGTGATTTTTTTTTTTGGTGTTTGAGGTACAATCAACAATAATTGTATGAGTGATCATTTCTTTTTTAAAAGTGTTTGTATGTGCGGTCCTTCTATTGTTATTTAATACTTTTCCTTCAGCTTCCATTTCCTAAATTTTGTCCTTCTTTAATGCATCTTGGTTGTAGCAAAATTCATTTTTATTCCTTTTTGCATCTGTCTACTTAAGTATTTTTTTAGTTCTATCTCCAAGTAAAAAAAAATTAATGCATTTTTTTCAAAGAATCCTTTTTTTATTTTATCTTGCATCTTCCAAGCTTTTTTGTTCTACCTCTTAAGTGGAAAAAAAATACAAAATCATACTACTATTATTTTGTGGTTCGACAATTCGGGGGTTAATTCTTTTTTTATATTTCGAATCTGTAACCCGCAATAAAAAGATATTTATAAAAGTTTCGTTTCACATTTAAGACTTTTCACAAAAGAATTTAACAATATAGAAAAAAAAGAATTGAGGTGCTTGAAGCGTTAAAGACATTATTATTAATGACTAAACATTAACAAATAAAATGTTATAGAATAAATAAAAATTTAAAATATATTTGACAATTTAAGAATTGAGTGATTTAAATATTACGTCTCAGAAAAAAATTTAAATAACTAAATGTTTGAGTGAATTTTAATTCTTTGATGAGAGTTCAATTTATTTTTAAATTAACTATATTCAGTATCTTTGAATTCATCCAAAAAAATTAAATTTATATTTTTCTAACATATAACTTTAATTTCCCCCTCAAAATTTATATAAATTTTGAGGGTGAATTTTAAAGTTTTTTTTATAAAATAAAACTACAATAAGAATTACAAGCAAAATAAAAAGTACAAGTAAAAAAAGAAAAAATTAAAATTGGAAGAGAAAAGAATGAGGAAATGAACAAGTACAACTGGCCCACATACAAATAGCAAGCCAATAAGGCCTCGCACAACTGACACTATATGTGCAAGGCACGAAATTGTTATTCATCTTGTATTTCAAACATACTTAGAACAAAACTTTGAGCATCTTTGTAAGACAACAAAGTTTAAGAACATTTTAATAACTAGAAAATTAAAATAATTAGCGAAACTAGAATCAGAAACAGATTTAAAAAAAATATACGAAATATTTTTCTTAAAGAAGAATTGTTGTTAATATATGTCTAAAGAACCTTACTAATTCTAACAAACTTTGCAGAACACGAAGTTACCAAGTGGTTTAATGAACCAATGAAGAACAAATAAGCATAGAAGAACTGAAATTGATTCACAAATCTCAACATGGTAACACGCGTACCAGAATGTGGAACAATGTAATAGGAAAAAGATCACAGTCACTGATACACAGTGTCCCTAAGGGAAATTATTTCCCCATCTAGTATCCGAGGTTTGATGTGGATATGACCTACAAGGGTAAATGATTCTCAATCACCAGAGTATAGTTACCCAAACCCGGTTCAGCGAACCAATCAACGGCAGTTAAGTACCATTTCGTATAAAAAAATTTTTAAAAAGGGGAATTAGTAGTTGAAGAAGAAGGCATGAATTCTATATTAAACTGAGAGGA
This sequence comes from Solanum habrochaites, assembly GCA_027704765.1. NCBI lineage: Eukaryota > Viridiplantae > Streptophyta > Magnoliopsida > Solanales > Solanaceae > Solanum > Solanum habrochaites. Next base: position 45,286,760 of record JAKWJA010002496.1, read on the forward strand.
AATCCCTCAATTTATAGAAAAAACACAAGGCTTAGTGCGAAAAATGTTCTTATTGGCCTTACCAGAAAGGTCACAAACCTTTGGAAAAGTCACAATCTTCGAAAGGTTGTCACCTTTCATAAAACGTCACCACTTTCTATAAAGTAACAACGTTTATAAAAGTGCAACTTTTCATAACAAGTGCACTTTTCATAAAGTCACAACTTTTCATAAGTGACAGATTTCATAAAAGTTCACACTTTCATTAAACATAGCAACTTTCATTTTTCATTCACACCTTTTTAAAAAACAAACAATCCCCCCATGATGGGGCATTACCGGAAGACAGAGAAACGGACACGTATGTGTACTGTACAAGAAAAATTAATTGAATCTGGATAAAATAGGTTTCTCTCGACTTTCCGTAGTGAAATATTGTCGTATTATACTCGGTCAATCGGTTGGTAAGATGCGATATATTTGAACCGTCTAACTTTGGTGTATACCTAGACTATCATATCTCCCACAATGTAAATCTTTACGTTTTATGTCTTACGGTTGCGTTCATTTTAGCCATGAAAACACCTTCTGTTTCTGAGTGCTGATAGAGAGTGGACTTTTGACAAATCATTTCTTTGAAGCGGCTTACACTTCACACTCACATAGGTGCTTCCCAAACGTGTTATCGCGTAGTACACTATTTGGTCAATTTTGTAAACTTAGAAAATCATTAAAAGATCATTAAGCTTTATAATCATTAACAAGCCGTAATGTGATCATTGTACCAGAGCATTGTCTTAAGCATGAGAATTGATTGAGTTTGTGACAATGTCGAACGAATTCACAACTTTATTGTTCCCATGAATCTAGTCTTGGGCATCTCCAGTCATGCCTAGATTAGAGTTACCGCATGATTGACTTGTCTAAGCCTGAATTTCATTCCCTTAACGGATCTTTTATTTTCTCTCTAGTTAGGCCTTGTTTGTAAGTGGATCCGCCACAATTATCCTTTGATTTACATGGCAATTTGCAATTTTACTATGAGAGTAGGTGAGAGTCGTTTTCTACGGTATAATGTCTATGTGGTATATGACGAGGACTTTCCGTATCCATCATGTTCCATGCCCTACCTATGCATCTTGACTGTGAAAGTGTCTGCCAACTAATGTCATTGATTGGGGCCAAATAGGACTATTACAAAAAATTTGGGAGTCTTTCACTTAATTCCCCGACCTATCTAGAGACCAGCTCAAAGATTCTTGTTAGGTCGCGATACTATGCTCTTTAGGAAAATTTTAGAGATTTCTCCTACTTACCAATAGTAAAATAATCCACTCGTGAATTTTTTACTTCATGCTGATAATTCAATTTTCATCGCCTTATATCTTTCAATTATTGTTGGATATCTGTTATAATTGCCAAGAATATTTTAGTATTATTTTCACTTTCAAAATCTATTTTTTTATTGTCATTTTAATGATTTATTGGGATCACTTGTGAAACCGACTCAGTTTTAAAATAGTAAATGAATATAGTCTGATCGACACACACTATATGATATACATCATGCTTCCCCAAATACTCTAGCACATCCATTTGTGAGTCACTTTTGTTCACTCTCTTTGAGATGACAACTCACATTATTAAGACTTGACAATATTGACATCCAAATTTGAACAAGTTAAAGTACCTTGTTCAACGCAATAAGACCGTGAAAAATGACTAAACATTATCGGAGTTGTACGAATTCGATAATTCTAAGATTCACAGTAAGCAACTCCAATAATTTTCATTCCACTTGTCTTTAGCATACATGTAGTAGCATTGATGTCATTAGTATCCTTTTTTGGATGATCAACATATCCACCAATATAACAAATACAATATGACCTTATGATTTAATGTGACACACTTATCACTTCTATCTTCATCCATTTGCCGACATGGTGATCAAATTTATGTCATTATTTGGTGCTTTCATAATGTGAATTAACAATTTCACACCACTTTCTTTTATTTACCAGACCCCCACAAATCTCGAAATTGTTTCATGTAAATTTCTTCCTTTATTCTACATTAAGAAAGCTCTTTTCACAGTTATTTGATGAATTGGAAGGTTCATATACACACTAATAATTTTTGCATCCGAATGTATTTAATTTTAATACTAACGAGTATAATAGCGACACCCAAGATCAAAACCTGATTTTTTTTGTCTCACAGCCTTTGACACCAAAGCTGTGTTTTATATTTATTCAACAGTTTCATTAACTGGTATTTTCTTATAAGAGTCACTTTGAACCAAAAGGTTTATTTTCTTGAAGAAGAATTCAATTACTTCAATATTGTTTATTGGACACTATCTTTCCAAAGAATAAACTTTACAGACAGAAGATCACGGAAAATGTTACAAAATTCATTTCGAAGGAAGTAAATGTCCTTACATTTACTAAGCCTCTGAATCTCTTTATTAAGTACATTATCCTTTTATTTTCTAGCCTTGGGAACATTCTTAGACTAATCAAGTCTAATTTTACAGCTCCAACAGTCATAGGTCCTATTCTCAATTCTTTTACGAAATAGGACTTGGACTTGACTAGAGACCACCCGACCACCCGACATTGAAACCATTTCAAGTTGGATTGTCCTTCCTTCCTTTTCATATGGAAAAGTTTTGTATTTTGGTCAAAACAAAATCGCTTTCTTTCTAAAAAGACAAAACGTTTTGGTGTTCCCTTTTGCCTTAAGGATAGGTCCTCCAAACAAAGTTTTGAGTAACCCAAACTTATAAATAAGCATCCATCCATTTATTTCAACGTTCAATTTTTTCTAAAAAAAGATTGATGGAGATTCACCTTTCCAAAATATTTTTCATGCACAATGAGATGTACCTCCACAGACTCCATTCTTATCAATTTTAATTTTTACACACTGTTTCCACTTCGATATTCAATTGTAGACATTTTATTGTTTCATCTTACCACTAAGCAAATAGACATAGTTAATTTCTAATGCAATTTCTCCAATAAAGTACCCAAATACTTTTTCCCACATGAGATGGTGTTCAACCTCACTTATCCAAATGTCAGGGAAATCAATTCTAAGGGCTTGCATTCCTTTAAAATATGACCCGATGCTCAACATACTTAGATTCCACAAAAAATTGATATTTTTATTTATTGCAATCAAAGTTAGAAAAACATTCTAAGTTGATAAGTTTTCCTTACAGGTTTTGTAACTTGACATACCCGAAGTGTTCATGTCACAAACATTACTCAAGAAGTAAGAACAAATAAAAACAATTGAGTTCGAAAAGCTCTTCGCGAGGTAGCTTTTGTCCTCACTAATATTTTATACTATTTCTTACAATTTGTGTGATAAAAACTTCTGTTTAGATGTCAACATGTACCTTTTCTAAGGCACATTTCCAAACTTTCAATATGATTGTGATCGTAGAACTACCCAGATAAAAGTTTTATCGGGTTCAATAAGACATATAGTCCAAATGTTAGTTTTACAAAAACATAACATGATATTCCACCAATATTATGTCAACACTTACTATTCAATAGAATATTTTTTCATGACAAATCACAAACATTTAAGTGTATTTTTTGTCCCAAAAAAGAAACATATTTTTTAAACAAAGTATTGTATATACTTTGATGTTTTGCATAATAGTCACACATATACAGTATAGAGAAACTCAACAACCACATAACCATAATATACTCCCAGATTTGTGGGTTAAACATGAATACAAAAGTATCATTCAATTTCATAATCTTTGCTCCAAAGTGAAATTAGACCCCAAGTCTAATCATAAGCCAAATAAACCCCACATTTCCAATTTTTGAATCTAAAAATATGTTTCAAGTATTATAAAAATAGTTTTCCACATATTTTAATGTTGAACAAATTACTCTACGAAAGAATTATAGTGCTGAATTCGTTTAACAATGTTTCCACAATGTCCAAAAGTTCAGTCCAAAAGACAACAAAATCACAAACTTTAAGTCACTGATATTTTCTCTAGCATAAATAGACATACCACTTAGTATTTTTAAATACTAACAATAAGGCAAAAAAAAAATTGTACAATTTATTTCTATAATGACATTGAAGTTATAGAAAATCAAAAGGACAATAACTGACTTATTATGTGAGTTTTCCAGATTCTTCAAACCAGTGCATAGTACCAATTTCTCCAGAGCTATAAACCACAAAAGTTTTTAGTCTAAAAACTCCGACACACTACAATTTTCTCATATAGTCCAAACACAACAAGTCTTTTTTTTTTCTGTCCAAACAGATTAACCACATATTCGTTATCAATAGAAAGATTTTTATGTATCAATAGTCTTTCCAAACTATAACATTTGACATATATTTTATAAACAAAAATATTGTATCGTCATTTGGCAAACTGAAGAATTTTAAACGCAAACACTATTTGAGGAAAGGAAAATTCATTCCACAAATATGGTTTGCCAGATCTTTTTCAAAGATACAATAATAAAAACAAAAATATAATAAATCAAAAATGGATAACCTAGAACTATTTTCTCCCAAGAGATAATTTTATAAGAAGGTTACCGTAATCTTTAAAAATAGAATACAAATAAAAAAAATTTTTGTTACATTCTCACTTCGACCTGCTAACAAAGCAATGTATTATGGAGAAGTAATACCATTTATCTTTACTTCCGGAGCAGATTGCTCTCAATCCGTAGAAACAAAAATATTACCAGTTATATTAATTTCCTTAAGATTGTTGTCCATCTGGCAAACATATTAGAACAAAAACTTTGGCATCTTTGTAAGCAACAAGGTGTAAGAACATTTTCCCAACTAGAGAATTAAAATAGTCGCGAAACTAGACTCAGAAATGATTTAAAAAAACTATACGAAAATTTTTCTTAAAGAAAATGTTGTTAAAATGTATCTAAAGAATCTTATGATTCCAACAAACTTTGGAGAAAGAAACACGAATTTACCAAGTTTAATGTGAACAGGAAAATAAGATAGAGAAATAGAAATTAATCACAACTCTAAATTTGTTAAAAACAGTACCAGAATTAGGAAAATTAATCGGAAAAGCAAGTCCATGAACTCAAAAGTGTCCCCTGAAGGAAATTATTACCCTCTAGTATCCGCGGTTGTGATCTAGGGAATATGACCTCCCAGGATTACAATGACTCTTCAATCACCAGAGTATAGATACCAAAAACTCCGGGACTCGTGTGGGGTGTAGGTCTAGTGTAGCGACACCACTCAACGACAGTTAATGTTACACTAGCCATATTAGATTTAGTAGTGGAGAAGAAGTCCATGATTCTATAAAATGAGCGGAAATCTCTCAATTTATAGAAACAAGGGGTGTAGTCTGCGAATAGGGCTTATTTGTGCACTTACAGAAAGGTCACCTAAAACATTGGATAAAGTCACAATCTTTCAGACAAGGTCGTCACCTTTCATAAAGTAAACACATCTTCCAATAAAAAGTCACAACTTTTCTAAAAGTCACACTTTCATAAAGTTGGCAACATTTTCATAAAAGTGCGCAATTTTCCATTAAAAGTCACAACTTTTCATAAAAGTAGCAAAACATTAGTATAAAAGCACAACTCTCACTAAAAAAGTCGCAAACTCCTTCTTATCTATCACACCTTTTAAAAAACCAACAAAATAAAAAGTTCATCAAGTGGAGTCCTAGAAATGTACCGAGACGCGTTGTAGATATATCCCCGATTTAGAACATTATCTCTTCTTCTTTCTTATGATTACCATCAATGCCAATTGGTATTAGCAATCAAAACAGTAGTTCTAACTTCTTGATTTCCGTGGTAGATACTAGATCTAGGATAATAAGGAGAGAGGATAATAGCTAAACAAACACGAGTGTAGTCCAAAAAAATCATATACGTGGTTTCACCGGTATATCATACTTTTTCCTTAAGTTTAGTGTGTACAAAAGTCATTTCCTTTTGTGCAATTTTTATATAAGTTTCCCTTATTTGAAGCGGAAATCTCTAGTCAATGAATGCGCAGGTTTGGGAGCAAGAAATGCAGAAGAGACCACCTACGAGCTTGTGACGGTCCGTCATGCCTGTGAGGTCCATACGGTTTGGCAGCGTAGTTGCAGCTGCTGAAGGCTATGGGGAAGTTTACCAAGCTGTGGGGTTACGGGGAAAGACGTGAGGACCATCTAGCCTGATGTTCCGTCTGCAGGTTCGTCATGAAGATCAGGACGAAGGGCCCCAGTACCCATATTCAAGAAGTTAAAGTGTTTTGGAACGAGAGGAGACCCCTCGACGGACCGTTGCTGATGTAATGATCTTCTCATACCTGCGTCGAAGGAGTAATGAATACAAAGAGAAGGAAACTTCGCAAGTATGGGACAACGGTGGAGTCCACGACGTCCCGTCATGTCCACGACGTCTCCCGTCGCGATAGCGTCCGTCAACCAGGCGCGTTTGACAGATTTCCAGCAAATAGAGTTCCTTGTTTAATAGTTTTTTTTTTATAAATAGTTCAACAAACCTCATTTTTGAGTTTAGACTTGTGGCTTATTAGTTAGGCTTTGAATATTGTGAGACTCTTGATTATTTTGTAGAATACTTGAGAGATATTGATTATCTTGAGACTTTATCATTGATGGTGTGACTTTTGCATAATCAGTGCACTTGCGAGGTTTACGTCTTTCTCATCAAGTAAGTGCCTGAATTTCCCCCTATATCAACATATTTGAATATTGTAACTATGACTATCGGGAACTAAACTCCATAACTAGGGTTGTACGGAACCATAGGCTAATAATGAGGGTAAAACATCAACTCAAATTAACAATTCTAGAATAATTAGTGTCTTGCTGTATTGCTATTTTTTCGTTTTAGAAGTCGTTCTTTTTAACGGATGGAACGTTACAACTTGCTATGTATGCCGGACAAAGGTAGGTTAGCTAATAGGAAAGATTATCAACATAGATATAGTGTTATAATATCTCATAGGCTAGTTGTATTGATTAGTACGAGGTAATAACTTAGTCAAATATCGATACGATGCTTAATATGAGGCTAAAGATAAGGGTTAGGATAGCAACCACACTTAGCACCGGACCAATGGTGCGGAGTGAGACTTTTCGAGATGCATGGACCAAGGAATTTAGAAAATTACATAACTTATCATTTGACATGCAAGATACAGCGAAAGAATTGGTTATGGTAGTTGACTTATCAAGTTTATCGACTTGTGTGGGAACAACTGTAAACCCTAGTTACTGTGATTAATTGATTAAACTTAACGTTCGAAAGTGTTAGTTGTTCCTTTTATTTCGCCTAGTTTTTCATTTAGTTAGGAAGAGAAAACCCCCCCTTTTTTTTTTTAATCATTTTATGCTTCTAAGGAAGTATAGTAATTGACTGAACAATCGTAGTCGCTAGATTGAAGTTAAAAGTCTAAAATTTTCTCGTGGGAACAGATTCCCCAACATCATAGTGGGTATTTATTACACGACCGCTTTACTTCTCTATTTGAGCAGTAAGTTTAGAGCTATCAAAGACGCAGCAAAAAGCCAGCGGAAGGAAGAGGCTAGGGCCTGAGAACGAGAAAGAGAAACACCCGTCAAGATAAAACTTATGTCGGGACTGGATCAAGGCAAGTGGCGCATCCCCTACCCAAAACAATATTGAGAAAAATTGGAGATAAAGGTTGAAGTTGATATTGAGACGGAGGTGGGAACACATGATAGGGTATAGGTATTCTCCCTATGTCTTTTAAGGTGTTTCAACAAGTGTTAGAGAGTGGGTTGGCCGGTAATAGAGCCACTCATGTTGTGTCAGTATCTCAAGTACCAAGTTCTATTCATTTTGCTACCATGATTCCTAAGAAAGATAAAGCTTTGGACACTGCTACAATTTTGTATCCACCATTGATCCTAAGATGACTGGAACAACACATGAGATGTTGACTGAATTCCTTAAGTTAAAGTCTCGAGTGTTTCATGATACAAAGAGTAATGATGAGTTTGTGTTCATTTAAGACATTGATAAGAGGTTTCTTAAATTGATTATTGCACAACAGGGGTTAAGTTTTTTATCTTCCAATTGCAAGGTAAAACTAAGCAGTGGTGGATGACTTATACAGTGTGTCCATCATGTCTTGTGTCCTCTAACTTGGACTCGATTTCATACCTTGTTTTTAGAGAAGTACGTGCCTCATAGTATGAAAGATTGAAAGAAGGAAAAATTTCTAGTCCTTGAGTAGGATAATATGACATTTGTACCCTATGAGGCAAAATACCTTGTTTTGTTCCATTATGCTACTTATTTGACGCGGAGAAGGAGAGGTATTTGTCTCTTTGTTAAAAGACTAGACACAGACTTAAATATTTTATTGGTGCATATGGCTTTGGTTATAAAAATCTTCAATGAGGTAACGCACTATGTTAAGAAAATTAAAGGAGTTGTACATGTCGGGTAGTCCAAAGCATTGGCCGAGATGCCCTAGAATGTGGGAAAATACAATGGTTACTTATTCCAAGGGTTATGTTTAGTAGATGTCTTCATCTCGTCTGATTCAATCAGTTATTCCCTTTTTTATGGGTGGTTATTCTGGGATCGAACAATAGTCTCCAGCCAAGATGGCCAGGGGAGTTTCTATTTGTCAACAAACAGACCTTCACTTGACCGTGCATGTTTTAACTATGGTGAGGAGGGACTCTTAAGAGGGAATGGTCACATACCCTTGCATGTATACTAGAATAATGGTAGAGTAGAGTTGTAATTCCAGCAAATGGAGGTAAGAACGATAGAGGACGTTAATTAGGTGGATTAAAAGGTAATGAAGAAGGTTGTAGAGGCGGAAAAATGGTAATACAGAGAGAGGAGTGGCATAAGATTGTAGCGGGAATGGCCGTATTGATGATAAAACTCAATGTTATGCTTTATCAAACAAGAATAAGATTGAGGCATTTAACATTGTGAAAAGAGATAATATTCTTGTTTGTAATAGAATGACTAATGTTTTGTTTGATTCATATTTTATCTATTCCTAGATTTTGTTCAGTTTGCCTTAATTCTTGGCTTGACATGTAATATTGTTGATGCCCTATCTATGTTTTTACCTCAGTTGGAGAGTCAGTAGTTGTTACCTATATATATTGTTTGTGCTTAGTTATGATTATGGGTTTTTAGACATTGGTAGACTTGGTCTATTGGATATGATTGACTTTGATGTGATCTTGAGTATATATGATTGGCCCCTTATTATGTTGTACTGAAAAGTAAAACTCCACGACCTTATCTATGATTCTTCGTTATGAGAGATATTAGAGTGGAAAAAAACAAAGGGTTGACAACGGTTCATCTAGTGTTTCAGTATCTTATGTCTGAGATAATGTAACCATGGGATGGGTAGACACATTACTTATGGAGATGGATATTATTGAAAAAGAAGCTTCAGTACGAAGAGTAGCCAATTGTGATTCTTAATTGGGATGTCCGTAAATTGAGGACCAAAGTGATTAGATCAGTGAAGGTTCAATGAAAGCATCATCAGGTTGAGAAAGCTACAATACTCTTACTTGTTTGAAAGTTAATGTACTTCACTTTTTCTAACTTGGCCAAACTCTTCCAATTTTATCACTCGGGGATGAGCGATCGATAAACTTATATCTATACTAATGATCATTTTTCGATCGATAAGGGTAGACCATTAGTGGAAGTTTTGGGGCAAAACTTTTTTTGATAGTGACACAAAAAAATTAGGCTAGACCAACCTTGGATGGAATCTGAGCTAGGTGAGATCTAAGGATATGTGAAAGGGATTGAAGATATAAGCTTAAGCTGATTTTTCTATTATCTAAGACACTAAGAAATTCATATGGTCTTCCGAAATCGAATTCAGGTAAGTAAGACCCCCAATATTAAACTTGGCATGAAAGGTTAAGGTAGCACATCAAGATTCAAAGGTATATTATGAAATGAGGACTTTGGGAAGGATTTTTGAGCAACTGCCTTCGTGCAAAGAAGGAGAGTATTAGAAAAATAATTAAAACAAATAAGTTACAATCATAAAAATATACAATCAAGATCAAAATGCATCTTGAAGGATATATTGAATTGTGGTTACGTGCCTAGGGATGTTCACGAATCAGTCTGGGTTGGTTATTGATCAAAATCTAAACTAAATAAATTAATCAATTTTTATAATTCTCAAAATCAAATTAAAACAATTATTATATACATTTATCGCTTAAATTGTTAATGGTTTGGCTTTGTTGTTCGGTATTAACCATAAATACAACTAAAAGCAATAATTCATTCAATATGGGAAAAAGTGACAACAATCCACTCAAAGTGAAAAATAGTTAGAACGACAAACATTATAGGAAACCTTCCGTCATAAAACTTACTGGTGGAATAACGCTTCGCATTAATCAGATTGGCTATAGAATTACATAGAAGAGCGATGAATTTTTAGTCACCAAAGAATAGTCATAGACTTACATATATATGTAAACCACTCAGCTAAATGGTGTCTTCGGAATTTATTGCTTTCCTTAAATAGATTAAAAATAAAATTTGATGAATGTATATCTTTAAAATTGTTTTTTTTGGCTACCAATGTGAATATTATTATTAATATAAAGCCACAAACAAATATTATCCCAGCTAACGAAGGCACTTTCCCTTTTTCTTCCGTGCCACCCACCTGATAAGTAATCTCTAAATTTTCTATCTACCCCCTTTGACAAAACAATTGTGAGGAAGAGTCACTTGGACCCCAAAATTGTTTAAACTTACGAAAAATGATAGCAGTCACTGGAGTCTTTCCTTGCCTAGGAGGTGGTTAACCATGTTGTGATCCGTCTCATTAGTTGATGATATCCCAATTCACCCTGCCTCTTAGATGTGAGTGGGACTTCCAAATATCTAACGGAAAAACAACCTTGTCTGAATCAAGTATTCTCCATAAGTTGCATTTTCGCTTGTTCATTCATCCTAGTTATGAATGGGTTGGATTTTTCCATGTTGGCCACTACTCCAGTAGTAATACTGAAGTGATCTAGTGCTTTAATTTCATGACTCCGGAGACACACTTGACACCTCCTTTGCAGAAGATCATCAGAAAAAATCAAATGATTCAACCTAAGCACTTGCAATAATGATGAAATTATAAAATCTGTAGTGCTCATTGCCTTGAGCAACCTGAAAGGTACCCATACTAGTAGGAGAGAGACCGGATTCGACCTCACTCCATCTTTATGATTTTTTGTAAGAAATTTTCTTTTGTCCATGTCAAATAAGTTAAGGCCTATCGGTGTCCGTTTTGAGTTGGCATCTTTTCGATTTTTTCAAACAAAATCACATCCATACTAAATAGTGTTGATTTTTAAAAATCTAAAACCAAATCCAAATAAAATCTATTTATTTAATTTGATTTTACTGATAATTTTATCCAAATCGGTGGAGACGGCCTGGTAAGGAATCCACTTTTAGTAAATTAGAGACTTAATATCACGTTATAGAATTTGAGAGGTAACATAAGTTATATACACCAAGTGATTTTTTTTTAACAATAACGAGTTTTATAAAAGTTAACCTAAATGAGTTCGAACAATATTAAAAATGTAAATAAGAAAAATAAAGAAATAATAGTAGATGGTAGTTTTCCTAATTTCTTTCACGTATTTCAAGTCTTTCAAAGAGTGTATGATGTGATCTTTCAAGGATGATATCGAAAAATACAAAGAATTTCCGAAAACAACTCCATTTTAACTCCTTTGAATAATAGTGAGATATGAAACGTTATCTACTATGACAATTATGAAGAGGGGATTTACTTTGTTGTATGTTCTTTGTTGTGTATCTCATTTAAGAATCTATCGAAATATTAGTTCGAAACATAATCAAAGAGCATCATAAACTCGAAAATAAGGCATGAAAATAGTTCATAAATATAAGTTTACTAAGTAAAATTTAGCATGAAATATATCAGATAAGTACATCGCTAAGTTATCATGTTTTAAGTAATTTTATATTATCACACAAAATAAAAAGAAATGGACTCATTTAATTAAGAACTTAAAGCATAACCTCGAGTTAGATTGGTATCGAGTAAAAATGGGATTCGGCTCCCCTCTATTACCCCTTATCTTTATTTTGTCAAGTGCACTCCTAGATAAGCGACATGTGTCTCATTTAAAGTTTAAAGGTCAAAATTATATTATATTAACAACTATCATAACCATAGTTAAGCTAATTTTAGAAAATTACTCTCCAAATTTGATAAAAATTGCAAACTATTTCATACAAAATTTAATATTTATTAATAGCATTGATTTCATCTTATATTGTTATATTTAAATATTAAAATTATTGAACATGATCCGTTTATATTTAATGTGATAAATAATAATCTTCAAAAACATTTGTGTTTAAAACAATATTTTCTTTTATTTCACAATAAAAAATATAAACTAATATTTTAAGAAAACATATATTTTTTTCCCTTCAAACGTACAACCACCACATTTTCTCCTTGGAATAATTTTGATATCGATTAATTCTAAAAACCTTTTGTCTTTTTATTTTTTAATTTTGTTTCATGTATTTTATTTTGTAGTTTTTTTTTTGCAACTATAATAATTCTTCATTTTTTTGTTTCTCAACGTAGTATAATTGATTCTCTCCTTAAATATCATAAACTTTAATATTTAAATATAAAAATATAAGATGAAATTAATGATATTAATAAATATTAAATTTTGTATAGAATATATTGTAATTTTAACCAAATTTAAAGAGTAGTTTTTTTAAAATTAGTTACTTTAACTATGTTTATGATAGTTATTGATGCAATATAATTTTGACCTTCAAAATTTAAACAAGACACGTGTCACTTATCTATGGGTGCACTTGACGAAATGAAAGAAAGGAGTAACGGAGGGGAGCCAGATCACTAAAAATGAGAAAATAAATATACCAACAGATTGAAGACCAATATATTATTATATATCCTGTGAATTTATTTTATCCAAAGATAGAATTAGATATATTCTTGATATTTATTTTTGTAAGATGCTTAATGAGAAGAAATTATTTTCACTAAATCACATACTCATTATTCATCTTTAAATTACTTAGAATTTATCGATAATGTGTAAAGTTATTCAATTGAAGATATTTTTTATTATACTTATTAGCTTTACGAAAGATGTGTGTTTTCAAACTATGTAGTCAATAAATTTAGAAATAATCACTGTAAGTAAAACTTTAACTAAATATTGTAAACGTAAGAATAAAGATAAATTTTCTATAGAAGACCAATGATAAAATGATTCAGTGCTTATGTACTCATATTAAACAACAAATATCCTATGATTCTTTCTAGTTGTAACTTTTCAGTAGTTTTTGTCCATTAACTCTGTCGTTCTTTAATGTTTAGGTTAATTGTTGAGCTACACGTGTAAATTTTTTTAACAGTTGACATGTCTTAACCCATTGTCTAACATGTGCAACGACTTGTATAAATTATAGTTGTGGTAAAAAATAGATACAAATTTAAAAAATTTTACATTGTATCGAGCAAATTACAATCAAAACGAAGCTCAAGTTATTACGAGGTATACAAAATTTTGAGATGCAACACATTTTATATGAGGGGTCGTTTGGGTGAATGTGTACTGGAAAAATAATGCATGCATTAATTTGGCGTATAATTACTATCTTGTTTAGTACTCTCTCCGTTTAAAAAAAATGATCTCCTTTTCTTTTTAGTTTGTTTAAAAAAGAATGATCTGTTTCTATTTTTGGTAACAACTTTTCACCTGGCATGTTTAAGGCCACAAGATCAAAGGACAATTTTGTTCATTTGACCTAACTTTAATTTAAAACCACAAGATTCAATGGTCTTCTTTATACTCTTAAATTCCGTGCCAAGACAAATCAGGTCATTCTTTGTTAAACGGAATAAGTACATTTTTTTAAATATATGTATAACTAGTGCTTATATTAATAATACACTCGTTGTGTATTGAGGAGTGTATTACTAATATCATGGATTTCGTAGTGGGTTCTAAAAAACATTAGCATGGTTAATTGTAAAAGATACAATGATCCCTCAAAAAACAAATTTCACATCCTTTCCGTATATATTTATATTTGTGGAAGATATTTTTGTCAACATATATTTTTTTATTTTCTTTGCAATGCATGATATATTTTGGACACCAAACTAAACATGACATGAGAAAAATCTTAGCATAACTAATGCTTGTGCAAGCATTACTAGAACAATCATTACTAATACATTGCAAAGCTATACCTAGCTAGCGATGGTCAAATGAAACAACCTTCATTGAAAATGTTTTATTAATATATACATTAAATATCGATTTTTTTGAACATATATAAATTGTTAAACATTTTTGACATAATAAAAAAAAACAACTCAATGTTTAGGGATGTTCAAATTCGCCTTGGGAGCCTGGGTTTGAGCCAATAATTAAAAGTGACGTTCAATTTCATTTTTTAAGTTAAATAAGCATAGTTTTTTTTATAATTTGACCAGCAAGGTTTATTTTCTTACTTGTTAAAAGGTTTAAACACTCTTGATGAAAATTTTGACTTCATTACTATACACACTATTTATTTTATATTATTTTTATACACTCTTTCAAACGACTTTTATAATTATATTAACCTATTATCCTATTGGGCAACTTTGATAAATTTTCTCATAATAACATATGCAAATGTATTAAACCGTACATATTGAGCATTATCTTTTTTTGAGAATGAGATCTTCAATAATACCTTAAAATCTCAATAAAATTACAGTAATAGTTGACAGCGATAGGAAGTCTACCATTTCAAACACCTTCTTCTGTGGATATATATCTATATGTAAAGTTAACAATTAGAAATAATGTCTTCTAGTATTAGATCAAATTTGTGATATCTCTAATGTTGTGGATTTAGGATTTTAAGATTGTAGATATTCAGAAAGTGGCTAATTTAGAATTTTAAAATTGTTGGTATTCTAAAAGTGGTTGAATATAAAAACGACATATTAACAATGAGATTTGAACTCAGGCTCAATAACAATCAAAGAGCTTTAAACATTCACCCAAGATTCTAGACCATTCAAATCATTTGTTCAATGTATGCATATGGGGAATATTTCGAGATGAGATTAATAAATATTTGAGCACCCGGCGGACTCTATGTAGGTCCACTTCTGCAGCATACCATTACTTCTATTGAGAGAAAAAATTGAAATGCCTCAACAAGTTAATATATTCTCTCTTTGTCCACTTATAATTATCATGTTACATTTTTCGAAAGTCAATTTAACTAATTTTTAAAGTTAAATTAGATGAATTAATTTAATATTTTAAATAAAAGATTTTAATATTCAAAAGCTATATAAAAATTACTTTAAATTTCATTTATTTGTATATCAATATAATAAAAAGATACATTATAAAATATTAGCTAAAGCAATATCGTTTAACTTTTTAAAAAAAATTATGACAATTAAAATTGACGGGGATAACATCTAATATATATATATATAATATATATATATATATATATATATATATATATATATAATAAATATTGTAATTTTAAATATTTTTTAAGGGCAAAGCTATAACTTTATATTGTAATATTAATGGCAAATAATTTTTAGAAGAACCCAATAATCTTTTCAAGAGTCACAAAAGGTTTTGTTTCATGTGTGACTCCACATAATTATTTCATTTAATTTTTAAAAATTAATTTGTATTTGTTAGATTATAATAATGTAA
This sequence comes from Solanum habrochaites, assembly GCA_027704765.1. NCBI lineage: Eukaryota > Viridiplantae > Streptophyta > Magnoliopsida > Solanales > Solanaceae > Solanum > Solanum habrochaites. Next base: position 45,302,556 of record JAKWJA010002496.1, read on the forward strand.
AAAATATTTATACAATTTAAATAGTTCATATATGTTTATTGCTCCTACAACATTTTCAGTATAACCTATCATTTTCCATGATGTAATTTCCTTTTAAATTATATAGAATGTTTTTTTAAACATAAGTATTCATATCGTCTTAACAGATGAGGGTCAAAAATATCCTTAAACTATCCGAAATAGTTCATGTTTATCCTTAAATTATATTTTGACTCAAAACTCTCCTTCCCGTCAAACTATTAGTGTAACGAGCTGTTTAGTCGTTTTGAGCAGCAGACTTTATTTCTGGAAAAACTGGCTGAGTCGACGGATCCCACGACGAACTGTCATGGGCACGACGGACCGTCGTGGGGGTCTCGTCCAAAACACTTAGAATTTAGAAATTTGGGTACTGAGATCGACTCTCTGAACGTCACGACGGGGTGGCAGACGGACCGTCTCAGGCATGCAGACCGTCACAAGACCTTGGTAAAATCTAGTCTCTGAACTCTGTGACGGAGCAGCAGGACGGACCGTCGCAGGCACGACGGCCCTTCACAGACTGCGTAATCCCGGCTGGGTCGATTTCTTGTAAATTTTAAGGGGCGTTTTGGACTATTCCTGCTTATAATTATAAAAGCTAGTGGTTGAATATTAATAATCCATTTCTTGGGGTTAGAGATAACCTTAAATTAATTATGGGTTACTTTTCTCATCTTTTATACTTAATTATATGTTAATTAGGGTAAAAAGAAAGAGGGTTTTTGAATAAGAAATAGAAAACAGAGAGAGAGAGGGAGAACAACGAGAGAAGAAAGAGAAGAACGAAGAGGAAAGCAAAGAATTTGAAGATTACCTTGCTTGATCACGAATTCTGGTGGAGGTAGGTTTTGGTTATGCTATTCGTTAGTAAAACTCGTTATAGTCGAATGATATGTATTGGGTAGTATTGTAAACTCTTCAACATGCTTAATTGTATGCTTTAAGAATGTGATTATATAATTGTGATAAATAAGCATGATGAAGTTATTGAATCCTAAATCTTGAAAACCCTAATCTGCCTTGTTAATGAGATTGATGATGCCTGTGGTAAAAAGAAGGTGGATGACTAAAGTGATGAGAGTGTGGCCGGGTGTCACGAACCGACAACGGAGATTAGGGTATCGGTGTCACTAACCCACATGTAGAATTAGGGGGATCTGGGTGTCCACGAACCGACACGTAGAATTAGGGGATCGGTGTCACAACGACACTTCGTAATTGATCGATTGTCACTTACCGACACGAGAGAACTAAGCATAATGAATCTGAAAGACGTTATTACTCATCTAATTAACCTAATTCCCATATGTATGGCATTGAGCTTGAGTCCTCAAGGGGTTGAACTTTGGCGGTGCTTATTATAATCAATAGAACTTTTTGTTGCTACATGTGATATTGTAGTTGATTTATGTTATTAGTTGATATATACTGTTTTCTATTTTGAGTTGGCCCGATGATCCTATCATACTTGTGTTTGTACTGACCCCTACTTGTAATTTTCTCGTCTTTGTCATTTTGTGGAGTGCAGCAAACGTGGCCAGCGTCTTCAACTCACCGCAACTCTAGCCTTCTCAATCAAGCCAGATTTCGGGGAGCTATTTGCTTCTACTTGGACTGGATCTCCTCTTCTGTTATTGATGATTGAGAATTCCGGCATGGACTACTTTTTACTTTTTTAGCTTCTTTAGATACTCTTAGCATTAGTAATTTGAGGATAGATGTTCTTGTGGTGATGACTTCCAAGGTTTTTGGGATAAATAGTATTGAAGGTTTTTAATAAGTTATTTAAAATAATTTCGATGTTCATTTATGGAGTTTTCAGTCTTCCCGCATTATTTTGTTTATTTTGGTTGAAACATGGGAATTGGAATGGATGGTTGGGTTCCTCACATAGTAGGATAAGTGGGGTGCCATTCGCGGCCCGTTTTGGGTCGTTACCAACTTGGTATCCTCGCTTAATGTTGCATTGGTTTCATCACACAAGAACGGTCTGTAAGTCGCCAAGGAACGGTATGGGGACGCCTTTACTTTTCTTGAGAGGCATAATACTTAGAACATTCCATTTTTCTTTCTTTCTTCGTGCTGTTGACTTGGATCCAATTGGTATCTAGGCGATACAACTTGGATCTAACCCTCTTCACCTATTTCGCAGATGGTTAGAACTAGAGTACAACTGCGCCAACACCAGCACCGGCAGGGACAAGATGCGTCTGGAGCCAGCCACTGGTATGGTCAAGGGGCCCGCGGTAGAGGTCGGAGAGGACGTCCTCTAGAGGAAGATGAAAAGCACCTATCCCATCTGGTACTAGGGGAGCGATGACCTCTCCACCGACTGAGAAGTGTAAGAGAGGGTGAGGAATGGAGAATAACAAGTACAACACTAATGAGGGATGCCACCCCCCAACCTACCCACCATAGATGATCATCAGGTGCTTCTTCTCTTTGCGGTTTATCCTGATCCGGACAGGACACCTCCGTGTTTGCTTCTGCACCATTCACCTCAGTTTTTTTCCGGAGGTACAACTGCAGCACTACTATGCTCCCGCATGGGATGCCTCATTGGAAATAGCACTTTCCCTCGTTTTACTACAGGCCTATAATGACAAATGATCAGCATGACTTTTTGCATAAGTCTTGAAGTGAAACCCCCAGTCTTCAATGGTGCCTGAATCTGAGGCTGCCTATGATTTTTCGGTTGACTTGTCATGAGCTACTACACAAGATGGGTATAGTAAGAACGGTTTTGGTTGTTGAGTTTGTGGCTTATCAATTCCAGGGAACGGGCCAAAATGTGGTTCGGTCCACAGTTAGGTGTCAACCAACAGAGCACCACCTATTACTTGGGCGTCATCTCTAGCCTGTTTTATGAGCAGTATATTCCTCCCTTCCCGGACTTTGAGGGATGGAAAAAGAGATGAGTTCTTGAGAGCCTATAGCATGTATGGATGTCGTTACTGGCATATGAGGCTGTTTCCGCGCATTATCCAGGTATGGCCACCCAACTTTTGGTTTCAGTCCAACAGAGCGGATTCGCCATTTTTGTTTAAGTTTGAGGTCAGAATTGCGGATTTCCAGCCGTACAGGTAGCGGCTACGGCAAAATCCGTTCAAGAAGTGGTAACTTCGTGATAGAGTAGAAGGATGAGGCCAGATGACTCCACCATGGCATCGACATCTAAAATGTTTCGAAAGGGAGGTGATGGTTAGAGTGGTTCGTACTCTAGAGGACCTGGTTCATGAGTTTCTCAGTCCGACCAATTATCTTCACTACAGACTGTATTTGGGGGCCACCTCAGACCGTCACTTTTTCTCTAGGTTGGAGGTTATTCCCAATCCCTTCGTCATTCTCACAGAGACCTAATGCTAAACCCCAGAGATGTTTTGGCTGTGGGAAGACTGGACATTTAGGAGTACTTGTCCAAAACAGTGTTAATAGACCCCAATCGCTAGAGGTAGAGGTGGGTCATGGTAGAGGGGTTATTCTTGGAGGACGAGTGGCCGATAATGGTGGTCACCAAAACGGCCGGGGATGGGACAAACTGGAGCTACTACAACGCCACCTGGTAGGGGCAACTTGCCATACAGGTGATAGGGCCCATTTTCCTGTCTCCCTTGCGGATCAAGAGCGGAGAATCAATTCTGTATCACAGGTAATCTGTTTGGTTTGTGATTGTATGGCTTCTGTCATCATTTGACCCTGGCTCTACATTTTCATATGACTTCCCCGCATTTGCTAAATGGTCTTTAATTTAACATTGTGAATTTCTTCCATGCCTATTCGTGTTTCTTCTATCTTTTCCGGTGGGTGGAATTCTGTGATAGTTGAAAGGGTGTATAGGTCTTGTATTGTGACTTTTGTGGGGAGCATACTCATGTAGACTTGGCATCTTAAGAAATGGTTAGTTCGATTAATTCTTGGTATGACTTGGGCTTTTCTCCAATTTTTGCAATCTTATATTGTTAATGCTAAAACTGTGCACGTTGGCCAAGCCCTGGGACCGATTCCTTTAGTATGGGGGAGGGTAACTCACTTCCACTCCAGTTCGTATCATCGCCTTTTCTTTTTTTCTTCTGCTAAAAATGTTATTAAAGGGTGTTTAGCGTTCTTTCTGGACACTCGGATGATACTTACTGCCCAAGTAACTTCGATTGTAGTCGGTTTTCGGTAGTTCGTGAGTTTTTCTAGATGTGTTCCCTGCAGACCTTCCTGGTCATGCCACCGGGCAGGGATATGACTTTTTGCATTGATTTGGATTGTTGGAGCCGGTACTCGTCCCTTTGCATACCCCCTATAGATGGCTCCAGCAGAGTTAAGGGAGTTAAAAGCCCAATTCAAGATTGTTAGGGAAAAGGCCTTTCTGTCGCCCGAGTACATCATCCCCATTGGGGTGCTCCTGTTTTGTGTGTGAAGAAGAAAGATGGGAGTCTTCGGCTTGCATAAAGTACCAGCAACTAAAAAAGTAACTGTTAGAACAGGTAATCCTCTTCCTTCCTCCCGCATTGATTGATTTGTTCATCAGTTTACAAGGGTGCTTTTGTCTTTCTCTAATGAATGCTTGAGGTCTGGTTATCATCATATTGAAAATACGGGTACAAAGAATGTGTCCCAAAGACTAGCTTTTCGAACCAGGTAAGGGGCATTAAGAATTCGTGGTACTGTCCTTGACTACTAATGCCCCTGCTGCTTTTCCATGATCTTGATGAACGTGATTTTTTAAAGCCATATCTGATCTCTTTGTGTTTCACGATTTCTTGATGATTACTGATATACTCCAAGAGTAAGAAGGAACATGAGAGCACTTGAGAATGGTCAATTGGAAATGTTGAGGGATAAAAAGCTTTATATGCCAAATTCCTCCAAGTGTGATTTTTGGCTAGATTCAGTGTCTTTCTTGGGGCACTTATTTCAATGATGGCGTAATGGTGGCATCCTTCTAGATTGAAACAGTGAGAAATTGGGTAGACCGACTAATGTTCAGCAATAAGGATCTTTGTTGGGTTAGCCAGCTACTTACTATACTTCTATTTGTCAGGGATTCTCTTCTAATCGCTTCCCATTGACGAACTTGGACTAAGCAAAGTGTTTCCATTTGGTATGGTCGGGTGAATGTGAGGAAAGCTTTCAAAAAGCAAGACCTTGCTGACTACCGCACCTATCCTTACCTTCGCAGTAGAGGTAATAACTTCGTTGTGTATTGTATGCATCCTATTTCTGGTTTTGGGTGCAGTGCTCTGCAGCAAGAACGTAATGGCTTATGCTTCTAGCAATTAAAGGTGCATAACGTACTTACCGACCCACGATGTGGAGTTGGCTGCAGTAGTTTCTTCTGCATTAACAGAAAATGAGAACACTATCTATATGGGGTTAAGTGTGAAGTCTATTGGATAATTGTAAGCCTACATATGTCTTTACTACTCAGAAAGCTTCTGTATTTAAGACAGAGTATTGGATGCTACTGAAGGACTACATTTCCCATCTTGTATCACCCCGGACAGGGCTAATGTTTTGGCAGAACTCCTTCAGTAGAAAAGCAGGGGAGCATTGTAGTTTTAGCCACTTACAGTTTCTAGACGCCCATTGGCTAGGAGGTTTTCAGACTCTGCTAATTCCCTTTATGAGGTTAAAAAATAAATGGAGAAGGGGATTGTTGGCCAGTGTGGAATCAGATCTTCTTTTCTTGACCAGATCAAGGGGAAATAATTTTGATGGATGTGTAACGACCTATTTTTTCGTTTTAAGCGGCAGATTTTTAATTTCGGGAAAACTGGCTGATGAGACGGAACCCCACGAGGACCGTCATTGTCACGACGGACCGTCGCAGGGTCTCGTTTCAAAACACCTTAACATTCTGAAAAATTGGAGGATACTGAAATCGACTCTCTGAACTTCGTGACGAAATGGGCAGGCGGACCGTCCAAACCAGTCTGACGGACCGTCACACGACTCTTGTCTTTTGGTGGAAAATTTAGTCTCTGAAACTTGCGACTACCTGCAGACGGCCCGTCGCAGGCACGACGGCCCGTCACAGGCTGCGTATCCCGGCTGGGTCCGGAATCTGTTAATTTTATGTTTAAGGGGCGTTTTGACTCTTTCCTGCTGGGTTTATTAAAAGTGTGGGTTAATGTTAATAAGTCTAATTACTTGGGTTAAAAGAGTTAACCTAAGTTATTAGTGGGTTATTAGTGCCATCTTTTTATACTTAATTATATGTATATTAGGGTAAAAGAAAAGGGTTTGTGGAATAAGAAAAAGAAGGACAAGAGAGACGAAAAATATAGAGAAACGAACGAAGATACAAGCAAGAATTTGAGGAATTTGCTTGCTTTATCACGAATCTTTGGTGAGGTAGGTTATTGTTTTTATGCTACTTCGTATAATCTTATAGCGAATGATATGTGTTGGGTAATATTGTAACTCTTCTATAATGCTTTAATTGTGTTTCTTCAATGATGTGATTTTTATATATAATTATTGTGACGAACAGGCATGATGAAGATATTGAGTCCCAAATCTTGATAAAAACCTAATCTCTTGTTAAATGATGGATGCCTTTGTATAAAATAAGGCTTGATGAACTAAAGAAATGAGATTGATGAGGGCCTTTGGTATAAAAGAAGCTTGTGAACAAAAGTAATGAAGATGATGATCCTTGATATTAAGAAGCTTGATTTACTAATAGCATGAGATTAGTGGGGCTGGGTGTCACGAACCGACCGTATAATTATTGGGAGAGGGTGTCACGAACTGACACGTGATTTAGGGATCGGGTGTCACGAACCGCACGTAGATTTAGGGGATCGGGTGCCCACGAACCGACAACTAGATTAAGGGGATCGGGTGTCAACGAACCGACACGTAGCAGTTTTAGGGGATCGGAGTGTCACGTTTCCCGACCCTAGTATATGGGATCGTATTGTCACTACCGACACAAGAGGAATAAAACTAACGAGGGGATCAGAGTGTCACTACCAACAACACAGAGAAATATCGATAATGAATTTGAAAGAAATGCGAATATACTCCAATCTAAAGAACATGTTTCCCAAAGAGGGTTAAAATGGTGTGGAGGCTTAGTCTCATAGATATGATCGTGATATTATAAATGACGTTTATACTTGTTGCCATCACCTTTAGATATGTTGATTTTATGATGTTATCTGAGATAATTGCTTTCTAATTTGGAGTTGGCCCGATGATACCTACCAGTACTTGTGTTTGTACTGACCCCCTCTTTTATGTTTCTTCTTGTTTTTTGTGGAGTGCCAGCAAACGTTGGCCGTCATCGCTTCGACTCAACAGTAACTCTAGTCAGTCTTATTAACTCCGGATATCATGGTGAGCAATGCTTCTATCTTGGGACTGATCTCCCTTCCTCATGTCTTGATGCCTTGACAGTTCCGCATGTACTACTTTTGTTATTTTAGCTTTTTAGATAAGAATACCTTAGTTTAGTATTTTTGATCATAGATGTTCTTGTGGTGATGACTGACTTGCCCCGATTTTGGGGATAATATAGATGTTGAATTTTTTAGATTTATTTAATTGGTTTTTGTTATTAATGAGTTTAAGTCTTCCGCATTCTTTCTGTTGATATTTACATTGAAATTGTTAAGGTTTAGATTGGTTGGTTCCGCTCAACATCGAAGGATAAGTGGTGGGTTCCAGTCGCGATCCGATTTGGTTCGTGACATGATGAGAAACGAAGCCGAATTCGGGACATGGTGTTGCGAGAAAGGCTAAGAGCGATAATGGATGAGGAAGGTGTTTGAGATTAAGGGAAGGGTATGTGTGCCCCGTGTTGATGATTTGATCCCACTATTCTTACCATAGGCTCATAGTTTCCGGATATTCTATACATCCTGGTGCGACCAAGAATGTACCGTGACCTAAAAGCACACTTTTGGTGGATAGAAAATGAAGCGCGCATTGTTATTTTGTCCGCCAAATGTCCAAATTGTCCTGCAAGTAAAGTATGAACACCACCGAGGCCCCGGAGGAAACACTTCAGATAATACCCTTCCTGAAATGGAAGTGGGAGATAAGTGCAATGGACGTCGTGGTTTGGTCTTTCCAAAGACATTGGGCAAGTTTGATTTCTAATTTTGGGTGTTAATTGTGGACAGTTAACTAAGTCTGCCATTTCATCCGGTTTAAGGTGAATTACAACAACAATGCAGAGAAGTTAGCCAGACTCTACATCTCAGAAATTGTTCGGACGTTGCATGGATTTTTCTCACTTTCCATCATATCAGAATATAGGTACGCAGTTTACTTCTAAGTTTTGGAGAACATTGCATGCCGAATTAGGTACTGCGGTTGGATCTTAGTACGGCATTTTACCCTCAGACACCGTGGGACTGTCTGAGAAAACTATTCAGGTGGGGAAGATATGCCTTCGTGCATGGTGATAAATTTGGCGGTCATTGGGATAACTTCTTCCCTGTAGCAAGTTTTCAATACAAAAAGCTATCCTCAAGTATTGATATGGATCCTTTGAAGCATTGTATGGGAGTAGATATCGGTCTGCCATTGGTTGGTTTGATGCCATTCACGTTAGAACTTGGGATACTGACCTTTTGAGGGATTCATTAGAGAAGGTGAAATCTATTCAAAAAAGCTTTTAGCAGCTCAAATAGGCAAAAGGATATGCAGATCGAAAGGTTTAGGGACCTCTTGGAGTTTTCATGGAGGGTGAGCAAGTTTTGCTGAAGTTTCGCTCATGAAAGGGGTGATGCGTTTGGTAAAAGCGGAAGTTATCCCGAGGTATAGTGCGCCATTGCAGTACTTAAGCGAGTGGGAGGTGGCTTATGAATTTAGCCCTTGCCCTCCAGGGCTGTCAGGAGTGCACCGTTATTTCATGTGTCAGGCTGAAAGATACCCATGGTGATGTAAACTACATCATTCGTTGGGACTCATTCTGCTTGATTAAAATTTGACTTATGAGGAGAGCCTGTTGTTCCTTCTAGATAGGAAATTCGGAAGTTGAGATCAAGGGAGATGGCATCCATCAAAGTTCAATGGAAGAATCAGACCAGTTGAAGAGTCCACTTGGGAGAAGGAGCTTATTTTCAGAAAGATCCCCCTCGGTTTACATATTCAGGTACTCTGCCCCTTTTTGCCCTTGTTTTCTTCTTATGATCGTTCAGGACGCCGATTGGTAAATTGGTATCTATTGTAACGCCTGTTTATTTCGTGTTGAGCAGCAGACTTTATGTCTGGAAAAAATTGGCTGAGTCGACGGATCCCACGACAACCCGTCATGGCACGACGGACCGTCGTGGGGGTCTCGTTCCAAAACACTTAGAATTTTAGAAATTTGGGTACTGAGATCGACTCTCTGAACGCACGACTGGGTTGGCCAGGACGGACCTCTCATGCATGTACGGGCCGTCGTCGACCTTGGTAAAATCTAGGCTCTGACTCTGTGACTGAAGCCGCAGACGGACCGTCGCATTCCCGACGTCGACCGTCACAAGTCCAAGACAAAAAGCTAAACCTGCGTAATCCCAGGGCTGGGTCAATGTTCTTTCGTTAAATGTTTTAAAGGGGCGTTTTGGACTATTCCGCTTATAATTATAAAGCTAGGTCTCATATTTAAATCAAATTCTTGAGGGTTAAAGGATAATAACCTTAATTATTTAGTGTGTTCTTTTTGTCATCTTTTTAATACTTACATTATTGTTAATATTAGGGTAAAAGAAGAGTGGTTTTTGAATAAGAAAAATAGAAGAACAGAGAGAGAGAGGGAACAACGAACGTGATAAATAGAAGAAACGACGAGGAAAGCAAAGACTTTGAAGAGTAGCTTTCTTGCTCACGAATTTCTTTCGGTGGAGGTAGGTTATGGTTATTCTATTCGTAGAAACTCTTAATAGCGAATGATATGTATTGGGTATAATTGTAAACTCTTCTAACATGTCTTAATTTTATGCTTTGTAAGAAGTGATTATATAATTTTGGATAAATAAGCATGATGTGAAGTATTGAATCCTAAAGTCTTGAAAAACAACCCCTAATCGCTTTGGTAATGAGATTGATGATAGCCTTGGTATAAAAGAAGGCTGGATTAACAAGTGCTGAAGTAGTGGAACGGGTGTCACGAACCGACCCGTAGAATAGGGATTGGTGTCACGAATTGACACGTAAACTTAAGGGATCGGGTGTCACGAACCGACACGTAGATTAGGGGATCGGGTGTCCCGAACCGACACGTTAGAATTAGGGATCGGGTGTCACGAACCGACAACGTAGAATTAGAGGGATCGAGTGTCACGAACCGACGTAGTATATGGGATCGGAGTTCACGTAACCGACACGAGAGAAATAAGCAAATGAAATCTTGAAAGACGTTAATATATTCAATCTAATGACCTAATTCCCACTGAGTATGGCATTGAGGCTCCGTCCTCATGGTGAACTTGGCCGGTGCTTATTAATGATTATAGAACTTTGTTGTTGCTTACAGTTGAGTATTTTATTGATTTATGATATTATTTATATATACTGTTTTTCGATTTGAGTTGGCCGATGATACCTACTCTCAGTAACTTGGGTTTGTAATGACCCCTACTTGATGTTCTCCTCTTTGTCATTTGTGGAGTGCAGCACACTTGACAATCGTCTTCAACTCGCCGCAACGCTAAGCCTAGTCTTCATCAGAGCCAGATTTCAGGGTGAGCTATTGTTTCTTCTAGCTTGGACTGGTCTTCCTTCGTCATGTTCTTGATGCTTGAATATCCGGCATGGACTGCTTTTTTACTTATTTTATCTTCTTAGGATACTCTAGATTAATTAAAAATTTTTTTTTTGAGGATGATGTTCCTTGTTGTTGATGACTTCCCGGTTGGGAAAATAGTAATTGAGTTTTTTATAAGTTATTTAATCGATGTTTCATTTATGAGTTTTAAGTCTTCCTCATTATATTTTGTTATTTTGGTTGAAACATTGGGAAATTGGATGGGTTGGTTCGCTCACATAGTAGGATCAGTGTGGGTGCCAGTCGGGCCCGTTTGGGTCTTGACAATTAGGTCAAAAGTGCATTCCTTATTAATGAAAGTTGTTATAAATGTCATGTAATGCCACTTGCACGTCAATAGGTTCCACTGCGACAGGACTAAAAGGGACAAAGTTAAAAAATACCCTTAACCTATCTGAAATAGTCATTTTACCCTAACTATATTTTCGGCGGTTCAAACTACTCTTTCCTTCAATTATTGGGTCACAGTTTCCTGCTTTAACGCAGTTGTTAAAATGTCATGTGAATTCCTCATTGCACGCCATGGGTTCCAGTGTCACATGACTAAATTTTTAAATATTTTTCTTACATTTTTCCCCTCATTTCATTTTTTTCCATAAATTATGTTAGTCCTTCACCCTCATTTCGCTGCTAAGAGTTTTCAAAGTTTTCTTCGTCTTCGCCGCTAAGTTTTCAAAGTGGGATCTTCGTGTCGTAGGTCATTAAAATATTTTTCTTATTTATCTTCAAATAATAGTTATTTAATCTCCAAATAAATTTTTTGTTTTATCATAAAAGTTGTCACTTTATAAGAAAACAAAAATATCAACCAATTCTAAGATGATAAAAAATAGAGGTTGATAATGAAGAATAAAAAATGACAAATAATTAGTGCAGTAGTTGTAGTTAATAAAATACATAACCAATTAACGGGATAAAGTTTGAAATAGTATAAATATATGGAAACAAAAATTAATTTGGCATATAATTATACATCATATACATATAAACTTCCACAATAGATAAACTACATATTGACCTTTATATAACAGTGAGTTGCACTTTTTAGTCTTGATTTATACTTCTTGTAATCTTAAATTATTATAAATTGATGTCATTCGTCGAGAGTAAGGAACACATTAAATATTAAATTATGAGTTCTTTACAACTTAAAAATAAATGTTTTCTTAATTGATATTAATACTTGTATTTCAAAATTAAAATACTTTATTACCTTATCTAAATTAAAATTTTTGATTACTATCGATAGATTATTGATTAAACAAAAAAAATGATAAAAATAATTGTGAATTATATTCATTTTAAATTTTGGAAAAGACAAATAGTTTCCAAAAACTTAAATTTTATAAGATAAAATTGATCACAAAATTTTGTACTCACTACTCCCTTTCCGATTTATATATTTAATTTTAACTTAACATGAAGATTTTTTTTTAACAGAAAAAAATACTTTAAAAATTTGTATGTTCTAAACAAACCGTAGAGGTTCATATTACTTAAATCATCTTACTAAATAAAATGAATATTTTAAATCAAAGGTTTTATTAAATATATTAATACACCATTCTTTTAAACTGACTACAAAGAACAATTACTTGTCACATAATTATTTTCAAAGAAAATTTTTCATGTGTAAAGATGAATTACATTATATCCCTACTTTTTTACAATTACAAAATTTTTCTTTGATTAAAAAATTTCAGATAATTCGCAACATGCGGATACATCCGATGTGATACATTGCTATTGAGGAAACTTGCAAAAAAGAACCCCACATAGCTCACAGATGAATTCTAGAGGGGGGGGTTTTTGAGAGAGAATATGGCTGTAATACGAGAGGGGAGAGATGCTCCAAGAGAGATACAGATGTTATTCAAGATGAGATAAAGATGTTTTTTAAAGAGATATAGGAATGTATCCGATAGGAGATACTGCTGTGGTTAGGATACAGATGTCTCTGACGAGGCGCTTTTTGTTTTTTTTTAAATCGTAGACTTTTTGAACTTCATAAATAAGATATTAATTTGGACAATTTTTAAACTTAAAATTGAAAAAAACACGGGCCCTTCAATTATCTAGTATCTAATTATATAGCAGAGCAAGTTTGAGGACGACCATGGACATTTTTCATTCAGAAATTAGAGAATTTTTGTTTCTCGATTTTGACATCAAGAAGCGGTAAGAAGATTGTAAATGACCCAACAACCAATAATATTTTCCTAAATGTTCATACTTTCAATAACCTTTTGCTTAAATTAATTTTTTTGGAATATAGACTAATAATTTATTCTATTTTAATAGAGATTACATTTTAATATGTTTAATTTTTCTATATAGTATAATACTGGTTTTATTAAAAAACCAAAAATACTATAACTCAAATGTAGTATAAATGTTTTATTTTACAACATACTATGATTTTTATAGGTCTAAAGGAATTCTAAACTAAATGATTGTTAGACCTAGAAAATAATTGATGTTACGTGATGTTTTTTCTAAAAAAAAACTTATATTATAGTTACAACTTATATTGTTAATGACGTGATAACTTATTTTAAGTATAATGTCTTCTTCTCTATATTATAACGTCAGAACTACGTACTAATGAGGACATATAAAAATCCTTCATACATTTTTTTTTTTTTCGAAAACACAAATTTGTAATTTTCATAATAAATAACTTACATATTAAAAATAAGTAATACAAAATTTATAGTGGGTGGAAATTTCTTTATACAATATGGTATGACAAAAACATAATTTAAATATAGAACTTGTAATCAATTTTCATAAATTATTTTTACTATAATAAATTATCTCTTCTGATTTCATGTTTATTTCATTTACTGCAATTACCAATGACATCTCTTTAACGAGTTATAATTAACTCATAACGACCTTCATATAATAGTGATTTGCCACCTTTTTTAATTTTTAATTTCTACTTCTTACATCTTGATTATATAATTTAGTGTCATTTCGTCGAGAGTAAGGAGTGTATTAAATATTTAGATTATGAATGCTTTATACACTTAAAAATAAATGTTTTCTCAATTGATATCAATACTTGAATTTCAAATTAAGTTACTTTATTACCTTATTTTTATTACAATTTTGATATTATTTGACTCAACATGAAGTATTTTTTTTTTAAAAAACACTTTTAAAATTCATGATTTAAAACAAACCATAGATGTTCATATAATTTATAAATCATCTTAACTAAGAATAAAATAAATTGTTGAAAGTCAAATGTTAATAATAATAATTGATACATCATTCTTTGAATTGACTAAAAGAAAAATTGCCACATAATATTCAATAGTGTTAAAAGCTGTACATTAATAAATCACTTCTTCTTTTTAAAAGTACAAAAATTTCATAGATTCATATCAATCAGAAATTCGGAAATATTGGTTGTGATATAATTCAGAAAACTTGAAGCCACATACCTTGCAGATGAATTCAGCGTGGCGAAGTGTAGTCTAGAGGAAATATAGGTGGTATCTGAAAATGAGAGAGATGTAAATCCAAGAGAGAATAGAGAATGGTATTCAAGAAAAATGGGGATAAGATGTATTCGAAAAGAGGATAGATATTTATCCGAGAGGAGATAGTGATTTATATAGAGGAATAGGAATGTGCTGAGAGGAAATTTTTATAATTTTTTTTAATGGTAGGAAATTTTAGAAACTTAAAATAAAATAATAATGTGAATTAGTAATTTGTTTAAATTAAACTGAAAGCTAATTGATTATATTGGGGCGGGCCTCCCAATTATCCAGTATTATATAAAAAGAGCCAGTTGAGGACGACCCAAGGATAAATTTTTGTCATCTTCACCAATATTCTAGAAATGTTTGTTTTTATGTTATGTTAAGAGAACAGTAAAAAGTATAATGATTTATATAAACAATACAACAAATATCTTTTTCTTAAATGACATTGTATCCTAAGATGTGACATTTATTTGGCCCACATTTTCTATAGCTTGTTTCCTTTTTCTCTCTTTTTTTTTTGTGTGTGTGAAATTTTCAATGTAAATCAAAAATAGTTATTAAACCAATACATTTTAGTAATTTTTATATATTTTAATGGTGAATACACTCAGGTTCTCATAATGACCAAATGAAATCTAGAAGAATCTCATACAATGCTTTACTTTTAAAATTGACTCTTAAAAATATTTTTATCATTGTTTAAATGAAGAGTTTTCCCCTATTAATTAACTTTTACAAATATTAAATAATGACAAGTTGTTTTGATATGTTTTTTTTGAAAGAAAATTTTGAACTAATTTACAATAAAATCTGTTTTGAATAGTTAATATTTTGTTCTGAAAAATACTTTAAAGAAGATTGCGTAACAATTTTAATATTTGTTACAAATATAATCACTAAATTCGTATCCTTAAGTATTAACAATCTCCTTTATATGAATGTATCAATATTTTTAATAATTTTGAATATAATAAATTACGTGACTAAAATATGAATAATGTTTGACTATTTTAACAGGGAAATTCATATAGAATATTTTCTGTATATCAAATAATGGATCAACTATTTGACAGGAAAAATTTGACATAAAAAAAATAATATTCACAATTCTAAAGGAATATTTAACAATACAAAACTAAATAAAATGAAGTTAAAAAATAAGACAAAACCAAAAATAAATGTCAATAGAAAAGGGCTTTTTTTTTTTTTGAGAAATATAGTGAAGAAAAAACTAAAAAATAATAATAACTTGAAAAATTAAATATATTGGTTATTTTTGGGGGGTAATGAATTCCAAGTTTCTTTTACAAGTATGATATTTAGAGTTTAGTAACTAAAAAAATTATCATGTAATGTAGAATATCACATATGATGTCAATTGTTATCGTATATAGAAATAAAAATTGCTTTCCATGATTGATTGTTATTTTTGTGGCGCTAGCAAATCATATTTAGAAATTTATTTTCAATATTTAGAATATACATTTATATAATGTTATTGTATACACAATAATTTTGATTTCATGATTGTTTTGATTGTTGTAGAACGTAGAAATCAAGTTTTTTTAAAAAATACTTTCAATTAATACCAAATAAATGGGACAGACATAGATTTTCCTCTGAACTTTTTTCGAAAAATCAGTTCACTGTTTAAACTATTATGATGACTATTACAACACCTTTACTAAAAAAACAAAACTTAAAATTTGAAATTTATTTACCCCCGCAGACCTGGAGTACCAGGTTCAAATATGTGGTGTATTCATTTGCTGGCCACTTCATGTCATGTCAGATTTTTTTTAAAAAAATATTTTTTATTTTTAATTAACCTTTCTTTTGTTAACTATATTTTACACTTATTAATCTCCAATTAATAATTATATTTTCTTTATAGCAAAATTACAATAAGATGAAAATTTTAAATATGGCCGCCAAGAACACTAATCGAAATATGGAGCTAATTTATGGAGTGAAAAATTCTACCATTCTTTCAGAAAATCCCGCCATGGCTGCAGTGGCTAAGTAATCCCCAAATTTTTATCTTGTCAATGACATGAAGAATTCTTTTGTTAACAGACATATATCAAAACACACAAAACTTAGATTGATGATAAATAGTTTGCTAAGTAAGCTAAGAAAAAGTCGAAGAAAGAAGAAGAGATTTGTTTTTTAAATAAAGAGGAGAAAAATGTGTTTCCTCAAAGAGGGTTGGGTTGAAGAAGAAGAAGATTAAGAAAAAAGGTTGTGAAAAAGAAGAGATGTGGAAAGTGGGGTGGGGTAAACCTGAATTTTGTCTTTTTTTCCTACTTTAATAAATTTGACTCGCCAATTTTATTTTATTTTTTTAAAAAATATTTTGCCACATCAGTTTTAAGGGGTTGTTAAATTTACTCTTGAATAGTAAAAGTGTGTAATAGATCATTATAATAGTTTAAGCGTGTAAGTGATTTCTCGATATAAGTTTAAGGGGGAATTTATGTTTTTTCCCCAAATAAATAGAAGTATTTCTATTATCGAAGACAATTATGAAATGTATCATAAAATTCACAGACAAAACAAACTACAAACACATCATACATAAGTTTAAGCATTAGAGATTTGAAAAGCTTTGAATCGATCTTTATGAATTGATTAATCAATGATTAGTATTTTTTTTATCATATGCAAAGCTTATGGTACAAATATTACAAAAAGAAGATGGTAATATTGTAGAAAATAGATACCACTTGTGAAAATATATAAAGACCGATGAACTTTTTCAAAGATTAACATTTTACATATTCCTCGAATACGAAATGTTTTAACTCATAATCTAATGTAATTCTCTGTTCCTTACTGTATAATTTTTTTTGGAATTCAGCTTTCTCAATTTGGATTGTAAACGACGTATTATGTCGTATGAACATTTGAAAAAGTTTATTAAGTAATATATTGAAGTTGTTTATTGTAAAAAAAAAAATAGTATAAAACATAGATATCTCATATATTTAGATGATAATTATATTCTATCCCAGAAGTTTTCTCAATTACAAAAATCTTGAATTTTTCATTGCTCTCGAGTACATTCCTTGATTGTCTGATACATTACTAATAATATATATAATATTTAATGGGAGAGATGTATCCAAGAGGGAATATTTATGTATTCGAGAGGGGGTGGATGTATCTGAGAATGAATAAGAATATTTCTGAAAGAAGATTATGATATTTTAAATTGTGAATTTATGTAATTTTTTCAACAAAATGTGTGAAATAATATTGGGCCCGTATCACGGGCCTTAAATTATCTAGTATATATATAAGTGACAATAAGCCGGTCATGGTCAACATGCTTGCCTGTCATCAAGGGTATATTCGTCATTCAATATTGTTAACATATTTCAGCTTTAGGAACAATTTCTTCTTTCGAAATTCTTGATTCCAATATGAGATTTTTCCTTCAGAGTCTCCTTTTTCCGCTTGGGATTCTGTTGGAGCTTCTTGTTTTAGTCGACCCATCTTATTTGAAATTTGTGAGTTCTCTTTTTTCCTCTCTGTTACATATTCCTTTCTTTCAATGATACTTGATGAAATTTAGTTTCTTTTGGGTTCACAAACATTTTGGGTACATAGTTCTGGCCTTATGAAAGGAAAACATTTCTCATATACGAGGGTTCGAAATGAGCCCCCAAAGTTCAGCTCTGAAAATTTAAATTTTATGTCTTAGGTCATTGGCTCTATGTCGCTGGTCTTAATTAACATAAAAAATTATATTTCTGTATGATATTATCTTGTTACTGTTGGGAATAAATGTTGTATTTTGATGAACACCTTCTTTTCAGAGATATCAAATAATACATTCACTTAATAGAGAGATGACATGAAAAAAAACGAACAATAAAATATAGTCTGATGCAAGTTGGTAACTTGAATAATGCTTCTTCATTGGAGTCTATTACAATCTGATATTAAATGTCCTCAACTACATGATTTTTAAATTTTTATGATTAGAAACGAATTTTTTTGGTACATTAGTCATATCAACTCACTAAAGATCCAAGCTTAGTCAACATGTATGACTTAAAATATGAAAGAGTTATTTCTCTTGTTTTTATAAACATATTTTAATAACTTCCCTTTTAGTATTAAATCCCTCCATTTGTTGATTCACTTTCCTCGACAACGAAAATTTAGAGTATATTAGGCCGCATAGTATTTTATGATTTTTCGAAGAAATTTATAGCATCCTACCAAATAGAGAATTAAACGGTCGGTGCTCCACATAGGAAAAATAAATCAATGAGACCACACTGTCAACAGGTCTCAATACCCAAAGAGAATAGAGAATTTGTTGTCACTGTTATCCTGGGGAATTACTGCTAGCGTATAACGTCATTACGTAGCTTCAAGATGAAAATATGCAGTTTCAACTTCTTCTATCTAATTGTTCTTCGATTTTAGCTTCTTTGTTATCTCGGGTGAGCTTTGAATTCATTGTCAGTGTTTTGTACTAATTTAATCATGCTATCGTGATGGAGCTTGTAGAAATTTGGTTTTGAGATATACAATATATGTCTGCGGATAAAAGATAAAAGGGAAATTTTTCAAAATGTCAATATTTTAACATTTAAGAGGGCTCATTAGCAATACTTTCAATATTTAGTAAAAATGTCATTATTTGTTTTTATATTTTAAAGAACTCTACTTATTTAATAACAAAAGAAAGAAAATCAATGTGAGATAATATTTTGTAAAAAAAAGGTAAGGATCACTTACAATATTCATTATTTTATTTTTATTTACTTTTTTTTTAAAGGAATATCAATTATTTAATAACTAAATGATAAAAACAAGGGAGAAAATATACAAAAAAGAAGAAGTAAGGATCACTTAAATTTTCTCATCGTTTTACCTTTTTCAAATAAAATTTTAAATTTTGTTCATGTTTTTTTTTCCTCCAAAATTTTTACCTTTTTAAAAATTTTTTGCATTCCACAATAGATTCTATTTATAATTATTATAGTTTTTTATTAGTTGTATTCATTCCAATAGGATTTGAAATGTATTTATATTAGTCCCTTTAAAAAATATATTTGTATTCATATATTTTTTTCATATATGTTATTTTTTTTTCTTTCAAAAATTTGTACTTATTCATTGCAATATGTATTTTTATTTGATTTCTATTTATTCTATTTTTCTAATTTAGAATTTTGTAAATATATATAAATACAAAAAAATTCCGTAGGAATGAGAACTGAAGGAAATTAAAATTGAAAGAAATCATTGAATATTGGGTGTATTCATTCCTTAAATAAAATACTAATAGTTGACATAACCTTTATCATAAATACAAATTAGAAAAAAATGTCCAAATGCAGAAACAAGGCAACACTAATTTTTGAATGAAACAACTATTAATTGTAAAAATACTACGGGACTAAATAGTATCACAATTCATCTATACTTCCAAATTAATAAATAAAACACAATAAACTATAAACACACAAAAGAAATATATAACTGTTACATTGACATAACTATCACAAAAAAAAAATTAAAATATATAAATACAATTCCATATGGATACAAAATACAATAAAACAAGAACTCATAAATACATACTAACTAAAACAGTAACAAAATTTCAATCCTACACTTTCAAATCTATAGACAAAAAACAAACATTAAACTATTAAATCTACACAATAACTCTAAAATGGTTACATTGAATAACTAACCAAAAAAAAAAAAACAGAAACACAAATTACAGTAATATATGAAATACAAAATAATACAACTATAACATAAAAAATTCTATAACACTTCCATCGATTGTAACCATAATTTTTTTGATCGTAACAATTACTAACATGTGTTACATTGACATACTAACACATACCAAAAAAAAAAACAGACCCTATACATAAAGATATGAAACCACAATTAATACTAACTTAAAATAATAAATTTCATATAACCTTCCAAACGTATTGTTACAGAATTTTTTTTTAAATCTCAAATTACTAAACCAATTTAACTAAACATGCAAGACACAGAACATACAAAAAAAAAAAATCTTCTCCAACAAATTTGGTCTTCATCAACTTCAGGGTTTGATTTTTGTGGATTTTTTGCACATTGAAACGAATTCAGGCATTTTTCCCCGTCATATATCCTCCTTATATTTAGAACGGAACCTACATTGTTTGGTTTAATTATTGAGTGAAAAAAAAAATTAAATAATGAAAAATCAAGAAACTTTGATTATTTTGTCCAATACCTCTGTACCTCTTCTGAAAACGTCCATTGTAGAGCTAATTATGTAGTTCTCACACCCGATAAAATGTTTTAGAACAATACCAAAACCAAAAAATTATAAAAAAAGATACTAAAATCAGTATAATAAATAGGACCCTGAAAAAAACATAATACCCAATCAATGTTAATCTTCAAATCAAAATCTTGCGACAAAATTAAAATGAGAATAATACTAGACAAAATATTAATATTATTGAATCAAAAATCTTGTGATTTGATTTGGAAGAATGTTTATAGAGAGAAATGAAAGAAGCGTAAGAAAAATATGAAAACTGGAGATTTGAATTAGAAAGAAGTAAGAGGAGAGAAATCGATAAATTGAAGAAAAGAGATAGAAAATTAAAATGACATTATATCTATCCCATTACATAAATTCAGTAACATGTGTAATTTTTAGAGATATAAAAATGTAAATAATGATAGGAAAATATTTATAATACCATAATAATTATTTATTTTTAAAATAATGACATTTTTGACATATTTACTAATATTATTAAAGTATGGATATTAGCACTAAATAAGTTGATTTCTTTGACTAGTTAGCTAAATTTTCCAAGATAAAATGCTTCTTAAATTGCTGTGTTTTTTTATAACGATTTATCTTTTAATTCATAATTAATATGGTGCATGTATGGAAGATTTTATTTTTGCAGCCGAAATCACTTACATGAGCGAGTTTAGAAGATATACACATGTTTTTGCTATCGAGAGGAATTTTAGAAAATCATCTATTCAAAAGTAAGTATAGTTCGTCTAAAATATCCAAACATCCACAATATGATATGTAGATTCATGAGGACCCAATTGCTTTTTCTAAACCATGTATAAGAAATTTACTATGAACTTAGTTCATTATAGAAATCTATAAACTTGATATCATGAATCCGCATCTGCATCTGATCTTTGGTACATCTTGAACAGAGGAGTGCTTATTTCCAACCATTACCATAAATTTCCGAATAAAGGTTACTATCGAGGAAGCTAAACCACAACCCAGAAGTCAAAATTATATATCAAGATTTCAAATTATCTAACATTTTGCTTGTTGTTGTATGTGCAGTCCTAATTGTTCTTGTGCTTTACCTGAGTTGAACATCAATCGAAAAGTAGTTAAGAGATAGAGACAATATCATTAGGCAAAGCTTGGCTGAAAATGCAGCGATAACGCTAAAGTGATCAATTTTTGCTGTACTATGTCATATTTCTAGAATTAGGTAGCACATTTGTCAAGAATTTAGCCATTCTTTACATATCACTGTATCCAAATTGCTTGAAAGTTGCACAGCTGGAGTGTTTTCACATGATATATAATAATGTTGTTCAATCTGAAATTTAATATGAATTTAGTATATATATAACCTGTTGTTATGTGACAATCTTTTGATTCACATGTAAAAATTAACAGTCCTTGGTGGCTCTTTCTCGATGTAGTTGTCAATAGTAACTTTGCTTTCTGCTTTTTCAGCTACTTGAAGGGAAAATTCAGTAAAAATATGACTTCAATATTTAAAGCTAAAGTAAGATAAAGTCTTCATTAATGTGTTCTGATGGATTTTATGCTCAACTTAGTGGCTATGTTATATGAATCAATTCAATTTATTTACACATTACCACTATTTTGTAGTTTACGGAGAAACTAAACTTCATCACAATAAAATAAATATTCGCACGAACGATTCCCTACTAATATAGTATAAGAATATACGAGCACGTGTTTGTTTAACATGTGTGCTTGTACGGATTAAAGTTTAATTAAAGGGCAATTTTGTCATCTTAGGTGGAGTCTTTTCATTTTTCAGATCATATCCCATGTGTCACAAGCTAAAAGCCTTAGTAGCCGACTCATGCACCATATATTCCATTCCATTTCTAAAAGAACTCCATTTTAATGAATATTATATACAATTATTCTTATTCAATTGTAATATGATACAAAATTTAAGAAAATAAATTAAGTATAGTTAGATGATTTGACTAATTATAAATCACTACATAGAAGACTCTAGAAACAGTTTACGTAATTTATGTACTTCCATTATGTTTTCAAATTTATTTATCTTATTTTTATTGAGTTTGTTTTGAACTTGAAAAAATCACTAAAAATTTATCATAAATTATGATAATTAATAATTTAAAATATTTAACAAACATAAAAAGTTGATCGACTTCTGAAATTTTATTGATACCACATAAATTGAAAAAGAAGAAGTAACATATTATTCGAAAATGACGTAATATTTTTTTATATTATAAATTACTATAATTAACAACTTGAAATTTAAATACATACAAAAAATTCAGTTAACTCTTGAAATTCTATATGTACCACGTAAATTGGGACAAAAGAAAGATCATATATTATTTAAAATATTATAAATTATAATAATTAACAATTTTAAATATTTGAATATCATATAAATATTGAAATGACTATACAAATTTCAATTATATCATATAAATTAGAATAAAATAACGTAACATGTATTGGGCTCGGGCTTAGACAGGCAAATTTGAATTATTTCTCGAATATTTTTATAAGAAATACAAAATATCATAAGAAGTTTTTGGTAAATATTCGTGAAATATAGAACTTTTTGTATGACATTTTCTGTGGATAATTCCGCATGTAAATTTGTAAACGAAAAGGGTCTAAAATACCTTTCAATTATGTGAATTAGTACAAAAATATCCTTCTTCTACCTTTCGGGCCTAAAATACCTTGATGTCAACCTTTGGGCTCTATTTTTCCATTTCTTTAACAACCTAAATTCATTAATGATGTGTCACTATCCAATTGGCTATCATATAAATTAACTAAACTAATTGAAAATAATATACCCACCCAATAGCCCACCCATAAACTTATCCAAATACTCTATCAAATGAAGAATTTCATATATGTACCACATAACTCTCCGCTAATACTAGAACAAATGAAGAAAACAAACCCCTTATATATTTTTTTGTCGATTTTGACATGAAATGTAACACCCCATAAAAATTTTAAGCTTCGACTGGAACCATTCTTTGTAGTGAGTGATATTTATGCAAGGAATTTTAAAAAATTAAGTGTTAAGGTCACTAGATGTAGCACCTTGAGTTCCAAGAAGAACAAAAGAGAAAAGCATTCAACACATTCCTAAGTTTTCTTAAGTTTTGGGTCAACTTCAAATGACCATAACTTTTAGCAAAAGATGAGTTAGGAGACCTCTGAGATATCAAATTAAATGCCTTCGAGTCCTCTTTCCAACCCACCAACTTTGCTAAATTTTGATCTTTGAGTAGAAACTTACGATTGATTTACTACCAACGTGCAAAACTGGCAGCAGCTCCACGATGGCTCTGTGTTATGGAGATAATAAGGACGTCACTAAATGCTGAAAAATTATTTTGACTCCTAGCTCGTGTTATTTATTTGTTTAAGGATATTTTAGTCCTAAAAACCCTTAGGAGGTCATCTAAATTTCCCTAAACATGTATAAAATTATTTTTTGATAAATCAAATCCTCTCATCCACCACAAAAATCCTACGCTCAAGGAATTCAAGAAACGCTAAGGCTAGGGTTATTCTTTCCAGATTTTCCTTCAAGTTCTTCAACAAGATGGTTTTTTCAGGTATTTAAGCTTCCATAGTGTTGGGTTTTTTCACCCACACATACCACTTGTCAGGGGGTCAAATTTTCTACTCGTGGGACAAGTTGAAAATGCAGCTTACACAGACAAAATCCCGAATAACTCAGTTCCCAACCAAACCCAAACAATGAACGTACCCGACAAAGACTGATTCACCAATAAGCCACAAACAGTATAATAAAGCAAGCAAATAAGGCAAGTCTGTGGGAGGCCCATAAGCTAATTTCAATATTTCTCCAGTCCTTTTACAAGAGCGAAACAATGCAAGTGTGCGATTAAAAATCTATCCTAAGTGATCTTCGTCTAACACAATATACAAGCTTCTAATGTAAGCTGAAAACGTTTTTTTGTTTTGGGCACCAACTATCAAGAAGGAAGGCTACTACATGTTGCATCTTTTCAAAAGGCTGAAAAGAGACAGATTGTCTTCCCTGCTTTCAATGCCACATGGCGATTTGCTGCAACGATTTGTCCTCAAGCTCCTTGCTGGGTCTGTAGCATGGCAAGTTCATACTTGCCTACAAGAAACCCCCTCAAGAATCGGAGGAAGTTTGGCAAGGTTCCTTGACCTCCGATCTTTGATGTGATTGCCTGCTGTCCTTGTTGAAACGTGGATTTTAATGTACACTTTGCGGGGCGGTACACGCTCCCCCACCGCCTGAATTGGCACGACCCTGACGCCACATAACTGCAAGTACTGGTGGACTTGTCTCGAAACGGCCGACATTCTCGATTTTTCCCAATTGCCTCCCTCCGGTGCTATCCCTGTTCGCCAGTGAACTAGGACTGGGAACTAAGTTTGTTCCATTCCAGCCCTTTTCCACGAACAAGTTGATGATTCGATAATTGCCTCAATTTGCTTGTCCACTTAGGTGGTGTATGAATATTCTGTCTCTCTCACCTGCCCCCGCTTTTGTCTTCCCCTGTCTTCGAAATAAGGCTTCATTAGCTACATGAAGACAGGTGTAATCTTCAAGTGATGAGGCATGTCAACCCCGATACGAAAATCTTTGCCACCTTGGTAGTAATCCATCGCGAAGGCCCATCAGTGTGGACTTCGAATCCTAGAGAAATCCGGCAAGGCCCAAACAGGCTCTTCCGTCACACAGCAGCCTTCAGCCTCTCGAAGGCAGCTTAGCAAGCCTCCGAACCAATTCCAATCACGATCCTTCTTCAAGCAAATTTTGTGAGTGGGGCTGGCAATTGCTGAGTATTTGAAAATGAGCGACGATAGTAATTGGCAAGGCCAAGGAATGACCTCAATTCTGGTACCTTCATTGGAGCCCTCCAATTTTGAGAGCATCTAACCCTTGTTTCCTGTCCATTCTGATCTCGCCGTGGCTGATTGTAAAATGCCCAAGGAAGATAGCGGTTGGGCGAAAGCTGCCTTTTCTCATCGCTTCAACGTACGTTTCATTGTCGCGCAGAACTTTGAACCTTGCACCAGTGGCTCCTCATGTTCTCCATGCTGTTGCTTTGTAGACAAAAATATCATCCAAATAAGCAACAAACGGATCCACGTAGGAGTGGAACATTTGGTTCATCAGTGTGCAAAATTCGCCGGTTGCGTTCGTCAACCTCAATGCATTACCAGCCAATCGAATGCACCTAGCGGCGTTTACACAAGCCGTCTTTTGGTTTCACACCCCTTAATCGGGCAATCCAAAATTGTTGATAACACCTTTCTCAGTCCATCTTGGTACACACCTTTGCCTGGTCCCAAGCTGTAGAACAAATCAGCAGCAATCAATGGAACGGGGTTTACTTATTTTTCCACCGTAACCTTTGTGAGGGACCGGTAGTCCAATGCATTAATGAAGTGTCCCTTCCTTTCTTTTGGAACAAGAACAGACGCACCAAACGGCCCCTTTGATGCCTAATTGTCGCGAATCAGCAACTCCTTAGTGCTTCTCAATTCTTCTTAGTTCTGTGGGGGCGCATGTGATAAGGCGTCATGGCTTGCGGCTTTGCCCAAGGACCAACTCATCTGTGATCAAATTCTCTTCGTGGTGCACCGTTAGGGAAGCTCTTTGGCAATCACGTCCTTTGTTGTGTTAAGGACCCTCTCGATGCAACGCGGCATGGAAACTGTCTCGTTGCTTTCCGCACCCCAACAAGGTAGCAAAAAGGTTGGTTCGCCCCTTTGAAACCCTTAATAATATGCCATTGCCGATCGCTGCAATCCTAGTTTTGGTGGTACCACCGAATAAGGTGGTACCACGCAAGAACCTACGGTTTCCGCGATGTGCAGCTGATTGTGACGCGGGGATATAAATGTGTTGACTTCATACAAATCCAGCCCCAAGATTACATCAAACACATCCATGGGGCAATGGTTGAAGTCAGTTTCCCTGTCCAACTCTCCTAAATCATGGGACTTTAGGAGCAATGCCAGGGACGGAAGTTGGAGTAGCATTGACTGTCTTCAGTTTGGGTATTGCTGGCAACATACTTTAGGCAAGCTTCTTGGCCTTTCCTGCTCTCGTCACGAATTATGTGTTGCACCAGTGTCACCATAATGGCGCCATTTTGCCATGTAACTTGCGCATCAACGAACATATTCCCTCTCTTGACACTAGCGGTTGGCAGCCAAAGTAGCGATAGAAATCTGGTTGATCAAACGCCATGTGTTGAACATGCCAACAACAACGTTCTTTCCCCTTGTCTTACCCGCTATCTGCCCACGTTCCTCCCCGCAGAACTTCGATTGCGTTTGGCAGCCTCTCTTGCTTTCTTTTTCGGCAACCCCATAGCGCTTAGTTTTCCCAATTGGAAATAACTAGCTGCATGCCTCGTTTTCCCCCAATTTAATAACCACCTTCCCCGATGATGAAGCACCTCTCCTTGCGGTCCTCATAATCTTAATTCTTATCAAAATTGGAAGGTTTTATCACGAGTGTTTGCTTCTCGAGTCCCTGCCTCGTTTGGATTCGTCCTGCTTTCGGCCCTGTTTGTTGTTAACCTTGGGAGGAATAGTTTTTGTCCGGTTATCCCCTCCACTTTTCCGCATCTGCTCGGAAGTAGTTGAGCGACTCGCCACCACTATCCGCCTCATCTACGTCTCTGACTTTTGACGTCTTTGGAAGCTCCTGCTTGGCCATTTTTGCAGGCCATCTAGAAAATAGAACAACAAATCTTCGCTGTCAGGCTTGGAATTTTGAAGTGTTAAATTCATAATTCTTTCACATAGTCCCAATGGAGGAGTTTGGATTTCACGCCCTCAACCTCCAAGGATTCATGAACGACATTTTTGAGGGTAGAACTGGCGTTTGAGTTCACTTTAAAACTGCTACCATCGTTAATACGACAAACTCCCCTCCCCCATGTTCTGCCTTCTTCCGTCGCCACCACAGCATTGTTGTTATCCGTCAAATACATGCTGTTTTTTACTGATCTTGGCAGCTTTTTCATTGTCAATGCTAACGTGCTCAAAATAGTCATCTCTCTGCCATAAAGAAATTCTCCACGTCTGAGGCACTCTTTTTCCCACGAAATTCCTTGGGTTTGGGAGCCTCAATCCGTGTCTCACGGACAGTAACTTGGAGGAGCACCACCGTATCGGCATCCCATAAACCTGCCGTCTTTCGCCTCCACCACATCTCGTTTGTAGGAAGAGATGCCTCAGTGAGCTTGAGTTTCAAGGTGGCAACCCTCTTTTTGAACATTCCTCAAGCTCAACAAGGTTGTTCTCACCTCGTCCAGCCTTCATGGCTTACGGTTCAAAGGAACTGAAATTATGTTCAACAACCACAATCCTCCTGTTCAAGGCCGACAACCCCACCGTCAACTCCAACGATTCTCTCGTCAAGTTGGTTGTTTTCCTTCCGCACCTTCCTCTTCTTCAACACAGCTCTATTGAAAAAAAAAACCACCAAAGAAGGGTTTTTACAAGAAGCTTCTCTTACCTTGCTCTTGTCACATTTCATGGAAGGTTCTTTCCGAACTTCTGGCTCCTTGTCTTGGACAACCTCTTCATTTCGCTGTGACTTCGACGTCATGCTGTAACCGTTGCTCTGATAACACTTGTCACGGGGTCAATTTTTCAACCTCGTGGGACAGTATTGAAGGCTTGCACATCTCCTGAAAACTCAGTCCAACCAAACACAAAAGGAACACTAAGCAAGACAGTCCACAAACAACCACAAACAGCAAAGAAAGCAAGAAGGAAAGACAGACTTTGGGAGGCCAAGAAGCCAATTTTCAATATTTCTTCCAAGTCTTTACAAGAGAGAAAAATGCGAAGTATGAGAGTAAAGTCTATTTAAGTGATCTTCTGTCTAACAACAATATACAATGCTTCTAAGTAAGCTGAAAACGTTTTTGGCACCAACTATCAAAGGGAAGGCTACATGTGGCAGATTTTCAAAGGCTGAAATAAGAGGCAGATTTGTCTTCCCTGCTTTACTGCCACATAACAGATTTGCTGCACAGATTTTTGTCCTCAAGCTCTTGGCTGGTCTGGTGTGCATGGCAAGTTCATACTTGCCTACAAGAAACCCCCATCAGTTGGGAGGGAGTCTTCTTAAATTCGGTGTAAATTTTGTTCTAGAAAGTTGTGATGTTCTTTAAATTGGCTTTAATTCTTGAGTTTAGATGAGATTGTTGAGTTCTTGATAAAGTCGTGTCGATTTTAGAGTTGTATATGAGTAGGTTCTTATGTTCATGTCTTGGGTATCTAAATCTAAAGAAGGATTGAGAAAAAGAATCAAATTTAGGCGAATTGGGTTAGAAAATTGAAGAAGGAAAAAGTCAGGTGAATATGACACTTCGCTCCGCGTCGCAGACTTGCCTCTCCATTTTATAAAAATTTTCTTCGCATCGCTGAAAGGTCACGGACCTCTATGCCTTAAAAGTTACTTTGTGACCAAATATTAAAATGCATCTCCGCGTCACAGCTTACTTTGGGACAAATATTTCTTGATTATTTTCATGTTTAAATATCTAAAAAATTTCCTAAATATCCTAAGATATTTCCTATCACAAATCACAATCTTGAATTCATAAATCAAATTCAAGGTAGAGTTAAGAGTTAAGTTTTGAGAATTCTTTCGAACATTTTAAGAAAGTCACTTTGAGCCTTTTTGAGGAGTCTTCTAACTCGTTTCAAACCTTGAGAAAGTGAGTATGAGAGTGAGCAACGTGTATTCATGAATTTAATTTATCATTACAAGATCCTTCATATCATGAACCATATCTCTTGAATTCATAATTTACATTCAAGAGAGAGTTAAGAGTAGTGTTCAAGAAAGCCTTTGAGTTCAATTGTGAGTCCTTTGAGATCAACTATTAATTCTAACTAAGTTTTAAGGAAGTAAGTAAGAGAATGAGAAGAGTCATATACATGAGTTCCACATTGTTATGTACATTTTCGAGTCGAGTTGTTCAAGCCCATAAATTTCGCGTGGACTCCATAAATTGAGTATCATTGAGAGGAGTAGTATCTTCAAGTTCTAAGTCTCGAGTCTTGAGTTTCTAATTCCCTAGAGATTATAATTCTATTCATGGGACTATTACCTATTACCCATGAATTCCTTGAGTTGAATTGCTCATGTCCATATTCCGCAGAACCCTATAAGTAGAATAGTCTTAAGATGAGAAGTATCTTTGAGTCCTTGAAATGAGTAGTTCATGTTCATAATTCCGTATGAACCCACTGAGTTGAGTGATACTTTTTCTCTCTGAATCATGATCAATGACACTAGCCTATAGTCTGAGTGTCTACGAATCGAAGCGAGTATAGTAACCCAACGAAAGGTTAGGGTCGCGTCCCAAGAGAGTGATAGTGAAAATAGTAGTTAAACTAGAATTTCGTTTTTAGTTAGTAGTAGTTTAGGAAATTATTGAATAAAAACAAGGTAAATTCAGTTAGTGACACCAAAGTGTAAAATATTGAAAAGTGTTTTTTTTCACAAGTGGTAAAAATAGTAAAAATAAAGAGAAAATCAAGTAAAAGTTCTTTGGGTGTGACCGCAGTATATGTTGACGTAAATCAATGGGTGCATGCTTTCAATAGGAAGACTAGCCTACGCCTTATCCACACCCACTTTTTTTTATGAAGAGTGCTTGGATATGAGACTAGGGCTCACCCTCTCGGGCTGAGCCTTATGTCACCTCGCTTCTTAGGACATCAATCTAGTGGTCTTGGTTTCGCGACCTCTCTCTCTCGAGCAAACAGAAAACATGGGTGGTTTTGTATTTGCAACTTCAAATCCATTAAATTAAACCACAACCACTAGAGCATAACTAAATGGATTATGACCTAAAATGGGGTAACTACAGTCTTAAGTATTTGGGAAAAGTGTTGTGGATGTCTAGAGGGTTTAGAGATGAAAACAAAGAAGAAATTTTGACAGACGAAATTTAAAAGTTGCCGCGCGTCGTGCGCCTTGCTTCAAAATCTCAAAACTTTCAACTCCGCGCATGGGGTCTTCTGCCTCAAAAAACATTTCCAAAAAAAAAACAATTTAGACCATGTTGCGAGTCGCGGACCCATTTCTAATTCTTGATAATTTCGGGATTTAATGAAAAGTCAAGTTGGACTTTTATTTTAAGGTCCAACTAATGTAGGGGTGTTTTGGTTATTTTGGGAGGGTTAATATAAATATTTTTTGGTCATTTTACATCCATTCCCCAATCAAAAACACAAAACACTCAATTAGAAGTCAAGAAAATATTGAAGCTTTTCCTTCTCTCTAGTTTCTCTCGTTCTCCTAAAACTCCATTGAAGAACTTTGGAGCTTAGAGAAAAGGATGAATTCTAAAAGGATTCAACTCAATTTCGTGGCTAAATCTTCATTAGTGTATGATTTCTTTCACTCCTGGGATTCCTTTCCCCAAAAGATCCCTCCAAAAATGTTTTCAAAATTCTCCAAAATCTAAGGTTTTTTTACACCTGGGTCTTCTTCAGAAACAAAATTTATGAATGAAGAGTTATGATTATTTACGATTTTTAGGTGTAAGATCATGAGTAATTGTTGTTATTCACTTGGAATTCCCTTGGATCCATGTTCTTCCCTAATTTCATAAATCTTAGATTTAATATGGTGAATTGGTTGAAGATGATGATTATATCAATTGTTTATATTGATGTTAGTTATGTTATTACTTCATAAATTACCTTATTTGATGTATTCGTCATGCATTGTTTGGTGATTGAAGTATGAAGTCCCATACAGGGCAAGAATGTATGAGTGTTAGTTCTTCCTTGAATTTGATTATGAAAGATGAATTACTTAGATAATAGTGATGCTATATCTAATGTGCTATTGTGGTGATGATGACAAGGCCCCTCATGCTTAAACCTATACACTTGAATTAGCTATGAGAAATGTATGTATGATATGATATGATAGGATTGTTATATGATTGAAAGATAGTTCTCATGATCATAATGAAAAGTTAAAGTGAAAGGTTTACTCACTTGCTACTGTTTCTAAAGTGAAAGGATTTTTCTCACTTAGGGACATTTATGAGCTATTATGTTAAGATGTTTACATAAGGTCTAGAAAAGGCTCATATGAACTTATGTGGTAATTAAAGATGATTACTAAAGGGAATATATGCTTAGTATTGAAAGAGCATGTAAATGAGATAGGAGTCTCACGTTTAGTATGTCCGGCTCCCCACATGGGTTTCCTCACGTTTAGCAAGTACGAATTCCCAATATATATGTTGTCTCATGAGATAAAAAACCCACGTTTGGCAAGTTAAGGTTTCTAATAACAATCTCTGTGACCCTTAACTATTTGACCACATAGGACTCTAGTTTAATGGATCCACATAGATAGCTATGTACGAAAGGTTACATCTTAGACAAGTGTTAACCCTCTCTTTTTTGGTACGAGAGTATAACACCAGATTTTATATAGCTCACATTGTCTAATATCGATCATTGCAACCTCTTTCCCTAAAGTAAAAGTAAATGAATAAAGAAAAGGTATGCACTCATACTTGGGCTTTCTTAAAGGGTTCCAAATAGTGTGAGGGAGGGTATGAGACTTCTCTTATACATTGCACTTGTGGGATCCTAAGTGATGGTTGTAGTAGTGTTCTCTTATGACTATGTTGATTATGACTTATGTGTGATCCATACGTATATGGAAAGTTATGATATGATATTAGAAAGGTATGTATGAAGTGAGTTGCTTAATGTGATACTTACTTTGGATAGGGTTATGTGATTCTATTTTTTCCAATGCACAAGTATTGCTTGGGTTGTCTACATGTTGGGATGATATCATGTTGAATTGACTTATGATGATTACTTATGTGCAAATTGGATTTACTTGGCAAAAACATATTTTGACTAAATGTCCTTTTATACATGCATTGATGCTTTTTATGCATAGAAGCCATACTTAGTACATGTGATGCACTAACCTATATTTTCTTCCCCTTTTCCAAACATAGTAGGTTCAGGCATTTGAGAAGATTTCAAGGATAATTCTCAAGACACTTGGATTTGCTCCTCCAAGTTGGTGAGTGCTTAAGTCTGAGGACTGGTTCCTATGTTCTAGATTTTTAATTCCTTTGTTATGGTTAAAGACATTGTTATACTTTCCTATTTTTATACTTCTTATTGATGTAAGGGCTAAGTTTTAATTTCTACACTTCTATGTCTAGATGGTATGATATGACGGAATTAGATTTTATTTTCATATATGAATAGAAGTTGAACTTCTAAAGTAAAAGTTTTAATTTTTTTTTGCATTTTTATTCAATGATACATGCTATGACGAATGCTACAGGCTTGTATAAAACCTCTTTGAGGTCGAATGTGCCGGTTACGACTAGGGGGTGCCCTCGAGTTGTGACAAACTTAGTATTAGAGCACAAGGTTGAGAAAAATGTAGGATTGATGTCACAAAATACCACGTTAAGTAGAGTCTTGTTCATGGGTGTGAAGCGTGCCACACTTATAAATGAGATTCTATGAGATACTTAGGAACTTTCACTCTTTTGATATTCATTAGTCGTGCCTAAGAGTCTTCACTCTATCTAGTCCTTTCTTATAATCTTTTTATTGTTCTTATAGGCAATGAATACAAGAAGGACCAATTCTAGGAGGGACGATGAAGAGAATGTGAATGAGGCGGTTCCCTCTTAAGCTTCTCAAAACCCTCAAGTTCCTATTGAAGAACGGGATATTTATAATGTTGAGATAAGGGAGGCTATTAATATCTTGACTCAAGTGTTATCCACTCAAGTTTCTAGGGACATTAGGGTGCAAGTGAGCCCCTATGCTAGTACTACCACTTCTAGGATTAGAGATTTCATAAGGATGAATACCTCTACATTCTTTGACTCAAAAGTAGAGGAGGACCTGTAAGGTTTCATCGATGAAGTGTTCAAGGTTCTTGATGCTCTGGGTTTTCTTCTCAAGAAAAGGCGGAACTAGCCGCCTATCAACTCAAAGATGTGGCTCAAGTTTGGTATGAACAGTGGAAGGAGGAAAGGCCTATTAGAGAACGTCCGTTTGGTTGGGAGTCCTTAAAGACAACTTTCCTTGATAGGTTCTTCCCCTTGTAATTAATAGAGTGAAAAAAATGCAAGAGCATCAAATCTTTCTTCAATACGTATGAGCGGGAAAGAGTATAACTTCAAGTTCACTCAACTATTCAAACATACTCCTACTATGGTGGAGGATTCTATGGCTAAGATGAACAAATTTGTTATGGGTATATCTGACCTTGTTTTTAATGAATGTAGGTCGGCTATGTTGATTCCTAGCATGGACATCTCTCATCTTCTGGTTCATGCCGAACAAATTAAGGAGAAAAAGCTTAAGCAAAAGGGGAAGGAGTTCAAAAGGACAATGGATGAAGATGAAAAATCTTCCAAGGCTAGGTTTGAGGTTCAAGATAAGCCAAAGTTCAAGAAGAGGTTACCCAACCAAGGTCATCTTAAAAGTCCAAGGGTCAACAAAGGTAAAGTGTCTACCCCCAAGCCTCAAGAAGGAAGATGTGGTGGTTCTTATGTTTAAGAAGCCTATTTGTGCTAAATGAGGTAGAAAACATGAAGGAAAGGGCCTAGTTGGCACGGGAAATAACTATAGTTATGATAAGAGTGGTCACATGAAGAGGGTCTTCCCTATGTTGAAGGCTCAAGGAAGGGAAAATGATCAAGCAAAAACAAATGGTCCGAATTTCGATGCTCCTAAGAAGAACCTCTCCTATGCTCTTAAAAACCGAAGCAATCAAGAAACTTCTTCGGATGTTGTTACCAATATGTTGCAAATATTTTCAATAAATGTTTACGCAGTGTTGGATCCAATGGGTGATTCCTTAGTTTCTAGAAGAGTCTACATGAGTTGTCCTATTTTGTTTCCCAATAGAGTTACATTGCTT
This sequence comes from Solanum habrochaites, assembly GCA_027704765.1. Taxonomy (NCBI): domain Eukaryota; kingdom Viridiplantae; phylum Streptophyta; class Magnoliopsida; order Solanales; family Solanaceae; genus Solanum; species Solanum habrochaites. Next base: position 45,337,115 of record JAKWJA010002496.1, read on the forward strand.
GATTTTCTAGAACTTGATATGTTAGACTTTAATGTTAATCTGGGGATAGATTGGCTACATGCTTGTTTGCTTCGATTGATTGTAGAACTCGGGTAGTAAAATTTCAATTTCCTAATAACCCCGTTTAAGAATGAAAGGGGAAACTTAACTCCAAAAGGTTGAATTATTTCATGTCTTAAACCTTGTATGATAATTTCTAAGAGATGTCTCTATCATATTGTGAGAGTCAAGGACCTCGAGTTTGAGACTTCTCAATTAGAGTCGGTCCCCGTAGTGAAGGACTTTCTAGAAGTCTTTCTCGATGACTTACCAGGAATTCCTCCTGAACAGGAAATAGATTTCAACATTGATTTATTGCCATATACAAAACCCATCTCAATCCTCTCTACCGGATGGCCCCGACCGAGTTGAAGGAACTAAAGGCTCAACTCAGGGATTTGCTAGATAAGGGTTTTATACAACCAACTATATCTCAATAGGATGCTCCAGTTTTATTTGTGAAGAAGAAAGATGGGTCAATTCGTCTGTGTATTGATTACCGACAATTGAACAAGGTCACCATAAAGAATAATTAACCACTCCCTAGTATTGATGATTTATTTGACCAATTCCAAGGAGCGAGTTACTTTTCAAAAATTGACTTGAGGTAGGGTTATCAACAACTTAGAGTGAGAGATGTTGATATTTTGAAAATGGAATTCTGAACTAGATTTGGTGATTTTGAATTCTTAGTGATGTCCTTTTTTCTTACAAATGCCCCGACGACTTTCCTGGATCTTACAAATTGAGTTTTTAGAAGTTATCTTGATTTTTTTGTGATTGTCTTTATTAACGACATCTTGATATACTCTTGGAGTGAGAATTATCATATGGACTTTTTGAGGATAGTTTTGCAAGTCCTCAAGGATAATCAACTTTTTGTTAAATTTAATAAATATGAATTTTGGTTGAGATCAGTTGCTTTTCTTGGTTACAGTGTCTCTAGTGACGGTGTAATGGTCGATCTGAGAAAGATGGAAGTGTTCAAAAGTTGGCCTAGACTTTTGAATCTTACTGACATCCAAAGCTTTTTGGGTTTTTCTGGATACTATAGGAGGTTTGTTGTGGGATTTTCATCTATAACATCTCTATTAACGGCCTTGACCCAAAATAAGTCCAAGTTTGAATGGTAAGAATCATGTGAAAAGAGCTTCCAAATATTGAAAGATAGAATCAACTCTGCTCCGTTGTTGACCTTACCAGAGAGTACCGAAGGGCTTGTGGTCTATTGTGACGCTTCTCGAGTAGGTTTGGGTTGTGTTCTCATGCGACATGGCAAGGTAATAGCATATGACTCTAGGAATCTCAATGTTCAAGAGAATATTACCCAACTCATGAACTTGAACTAGCGTCCATGGTGTTTGCTTTGAAAATTTTGATACATTACTTATATGGAGTTCATGTAGATGTGTTCACCAATCACAAATCCTCCAATATAATTGTAACTCAAAAGACTTGATGTACCCCACGAAGTGGTTTAGAGCTTTTTTATAAAGGATTGTTTATGAAGGGTCATTTACTACCTAGAAAAACTAATATGGTTGCGGATGCTTTAGTGAATTAGGTACATTGGTTGGCCTTATTGATGGAGTTGAAAGAATCGGTTCTTAGTAAATCTAATGGGTCTTTCGCCCAAGTGGAACATGGGGTATTTAGGTACCAAGATAGATTGTATGTGCCAGATATAAACGACCTGAGGGAGAAAATTTTGAATAGGCCCATGGATCCCGATATTTTATTCATCCGGGTTCCACCAAAATGTATCGTGATCTACAAAAAATATATTGGTGGAACGGAATAAAGAAAGATACCGCAGACTTTTTGGCTAAGTGTCCAAATTTCTAACAAGTCAAATCCAAACATCAAAGGCTGGGTGGTCTTTATCAAGAAATGGACATCCCCACTTGGAAGCGAGAGGATGTCAATATGGATTTTATGGTAGGGTTGCCTCGATTTAAAAAGCAACACAGCTCCATTTGGGTTATTGCGGATAGGTTGACAAATTCATCCCATTTTCTTCCAATCAAGGTCACTTATTTGGAGGAGGATTATGATAAGGTATATGTTAGAGAGATAATGAAGTTGCATGGAGTCCCTTTATCCTCTCATTTCGGATAGAGGCACTCAATTTACTTCTCACTTTTGGTTAATTATTTCAAGAAGGGCTTGGTACAAAGGTGAAATTTAACATCGTATTTCATCCTCACGCAGATGGTCAAGTGGGACGTACCATCAAAACCTTAGAACACGTGTTGAGGGCATGTGTTATCGACTTCAAGGGTAATTGGGATGATCATCTGTCGTTGATAGAATTTTCCTACAATAATAATTACCAATCAAGTATTGTCATTGCTCAATTTGAAGCCCTTTATGGTAGAAAGTGTCAATCTCCGATTGGGTGGTTCAAAGTAGTCGAGTTTTTTCTTCTTGGTCCCGAGATGGTCTATGAATCCACTGAGAAAGTTTGAGTTATAAGGGATAGGTTGAAAACGACCCAAAGTCGGCAAAAGTCTTGTGCCGATAATAGAAGAAGAGACCTTGAGTTTGAATTAGGTGATTGAATCTACTTGAAAATCTCACCCATGAAAGGGGTGATGAGGTTTGTAAGAAAGGGAAACTTAGTCCCCAATATGTTGGCCCTTACAAAGTTTTGAAGAGAATTGGGAAAGTTGCTTATCAGTTATAATTGACAAATGAATTGACCCTGATTCACCCGGTGTTCTATGTTTCTATGCTCAAAAAATGTATAGGTTCCCGGTGTCTATTCTCCCTTTAAAAGGTGTAGGGGTGAATGAGAAAATATTTTATGAATATGTTCCGGTTGAGATCTTAGATCATCAAGTTAAGAAATTAGGGAATAAACAGTCTGCCTCCGTAAAAGTCCTCTGAAGAAACCATCTAGTTGAGGGCGCAACAAGGGAGGCCGAGGCCGACATGAAGTCCCTCTATCCTTATAGTTTTCCTCTCACTCCTAGCCAAAGTTCAGGTTAGTAGTTTCTTTTAAATGAGAAGTATGAATACCCTGAACATATCATGGTTTTCTAATATGTGCATATTATTGTAGAAATTTATTCTTAAATTGAGTTTCCATGAATTGTGTTCCTCATGGTTGACTTGAACTTATATGTATTGTATTTTATTGTTCTCATGAGAGTTGTATTAACCATGCTTGATGTTGTTTTTAGAAGAAATTAGCATGTTAATTCTTTAACTTTTACATTGAGCTCATATTGAAATGGAGAAGGTAGTTCCTCCTTAAATGATATGAAATAATGAGCTTTTGTATGTGATGAGTTGTGCATTAAGTTCATATGTTTTGATGCTATGATTATCTGTTGAAAATAGTTGAGAAATTTTCCTATGAGCTGTGACTCATTTGATATTGCTTGTTGTTGGCTTCTAGTCTTGAGTCTATTTCTTTTTCCCGTATAAAGGTTTAAGGTGTTATTCGTGGACAAATGTTTCTGGGGGGGGGGGGAGGATATTGGAACACCCTGGAAACTCTATGACATAAGATATATCCTAACCTAATGGATTATGACCTAAAAAGGTGTAATTATATTCCTAAGTATTTGGGGAAAGAGTCGTGAAAGTCTTGAGGGTTTAGAGATGAAAAATGAAAAAGAAATTTCGACTGACAAAATTTGATAATGGCGCGCGTTGCTTGCCTAAATCCAAATCTTGAAAATTTAAGCTCCATCTTCTACGTCAAAAAACATTCACTACAACACAATCTAGTTTTAGCTAAAAAAGTAAAGCTACAAATTCAAAAAGTCGTGGCTATTATTTAGTAATAGCTACAAAAATTTCAGTTTTATAGCTATTTAAAAATTCAATAAAATTTCTTAGCCACAAAAATGAATTTGACGAAGCTAGATCTTCATTTTTGTTATAATTTATATAATAATAAAAAGCAGAATCTTGAATCGCTGATGTGGCACCCTCCAATGTCCAACATTTGCAATTATATGTTTTCTCTTCTTTTTTTCAATTACTTCTGATTTTCTCTCTTAAAAAATGGAGTTAAAACATCATAGTGAATGCAACCCAAAACTTACATTAAAAACTCAGCCCACTGCCCACTACCACCATCATTTATCACCTTTTCCTAAACCTTTCTCTATTCCTTCTTAAAGATATTATTATATTACAATTAAGTCACTTAATAGCAATGTAAGTTACAATCTTATTAATTACTATTTTATTTTTTAATTCATATTATTCTATGAAGTTGCACATTTATTGATTACTATAAATACTAAAGCATATCATCCTCACCAATGGTACAAATTTCTTTCTTTTTTGATTATATTACACTTAAGTACATCATTTTGTTATGCCTAATTTTATAATATTTAGATTATTTGTGATTAACTTTTTTTGTTTACAGTATGAAAGATAATATGAAGATATGCCTATGTTTTTTTGTGAGAATTCAAATTCAAAATTCAAACTTCATAGACAATATCATTTGTTTTGTTTTAGTTTAGTCAATATCTCTTATTTATAGTGTTTTTCCTTCTTTATTTTTCGTCTGTGTTATTTTCTTCATTATAGTTGGTGATTTTTCCATACTTTTCATTCTTCATATGTTTTATGTGAATCATTTATTGTTTATGGTGAAAGATAAGATGAACATATTACAATACTTATGAATTGAAGTTCAAATTTGATGAACACACTATCATTATTAGTATATGCATATTTTGTTGCTATTCTCTTTTACTCTTTTAAGATGTTATAAAATTTATGGTTATAATATTAATTCAAATATATTAATCTCACATTTATTTGTCAGGATAATATTCTAACTTTAATAGAAATAAGCATGATTTACTAAATCATATTTAATTTATAAACTGAAAAAATAAAAAGAAATTGTCAAAGTATGATTATCTTCATGCTTTGAATGGACATGACAAATTAATAAAATTTGATATTTTCCTCATCTCAAAATAAATAATATATATAATGTGTATGCATGCATATGCTACAATAATAAACTTTTTTATATTAAAAAAAGTATAAAAAGGGACTCATCTTTCTTGCCATGGGGATTTTGATAAAGTTAATTTTTTTAAAAATTCTCAAATTTGTTATATGCATTTTGATAAAGTATAATGAGAATATTTCAAATAATTAATTTTTTCAAATATTTTATATTCTTTATGTAATTGGTGTTATATATATCTCAATTTTTTTTATATATAAATCTATAAGTATATTATATCTGTAGTAAAATTAGTGTAGATAAAAAATTATTTACAAAATATTTTACAAGCTAAAATTAGTGAAAGGAGAAAGGAGAGTTTATTCATCATTACTGAAGAAAGGACATTTTGATGTTATGAGTTTTCCAAATTTACAAGTTTTTTTGATTTAAATTCATTAATTTTGTGAGAAAGATACAAACAAAATAAAAAACATATGAAGAATAAAAGATAGATTTAAAAAATTGTATAAAATTATAAAAGCATGGAATACACATATCCAATAAAATTATAGGTAGGATCATTGAAGGTAAACTCTTTGCTTAATCGATTTAAAATTACTACAAAATATAAAAAATTAAATAGTATATGGACTTGATTAAGACTTCACATATGATATATTTGGATTAAATACAATAAAGAACCTTCACAAAACTTTTAGCCGTACTATTTTAATTCTTTATTTGACAAATTAAACGAGTTATTTATGATTGCGCGAAGCACAACTAAGTTCACTAGTTGCTAAAATTGTGGCAATAACTATATGAATAGCTACAACTTTATTGCTACAATTTAATTTTGTAGTTGGTTAAATGTTTTTGTCACATGATAAAAGATATTGTAGCTAAATAAATCCTTTTGCTTCAAGTTACAAAAAGTTGTGACAATAGTTGATCGATATAGCCACAAGTATTTTGCTATAGTAAAATTTTGTATCTAATGATCAATGTTTGCCACGAGTTGAAATTTACTATAGCAATAATAATTTTTTCGCCACAATAAATTATTATAGCTAAATAAATATTTTTGCTTCAAGTTGTTAAAATATGTGGCTAAAGGTAATGATATAGCTTTACTGTTTTAATAAAATTCGGTTGCTTATTCTTTTGGGTTACACATTGACTTTTTTTGGTATCAATGAAATTATTTTATCCATAAATGTTTTAAAAAAAAAACAAAATATTATGGCTAAGTAAATATTTGTTTTGCGTACTAAAAAATATGACAATATAATTATTTGTCATGACGAGATGATATAGCCACAAAAATATCATTGTATTAAAATCTTGTAGCTTAAAATTATTTCTTACCACGGATTAAAAATATTGTAGCAATATTAATCTTTAGCAATGTCAAAATATACCTTACTTGATTTTAATTAATTAGTCATATCAATTTTACAAAGTCTTACTTGTAAATCCAAATATGGTTCAAATAAATAGGTAATTATATATTATTGATTTTAATTAATTAGTCATATCAAATTTAAACAAAACTTCACGAAGTCTCACCTTAAAATTAATCCTGATCAAGTGCTTCCATAATTATTATTGACGTTCCATTGAAGTAATACATTTATCGACCTATTGTAATTAGATACGTTAATGACTCGATACATTTAATTTTATATATGATTTAATTAGAATGTATTAGTGATTATATTAACTTTGATTAACTAATTATAGAATATTTAAACAAAACTTTAACAAGTCAACTTGGGTTAAGTGATTTTTGAATTGTTGTTTGACTTGAACATGTTTCATGAGAACATTATCCATCAATCTAGTGTAAATAAAGGTATTCACGATTCGATTTGATTTTATAGGCATAATTTTAATAAATAGGTAATTATATCTAACAATTTTTATTAAATAAATTTATAAAACTTAAGAAAAGATACTTCACCAAGTCTCGATAAAGCTCCATCTTGAACAAGTGCTTCCAAAATTATAATTTTTTCGAGAATTTTCTTCGTAATTCGTTTTGTTAAACATATCATTCGATTAATTAAATTTTACAGTGTCTTACTTGTAAGTTTCAGATATAACTTAAATAAATATATGATTATATTTACGTTTATTAACTAATTATATCAAACTTAAGAAAAACTTTAATAAGTCACACTTAAGTTTTATCCTAGTCTAGTGTTCTGAGAATTATGATTTGACTCACTTATAATCTTCTGAAATAATACAATTACTGCTCTAATTCAATTATAGTTGATCATCATTCATTTCAATTAAATTTTAAAGAATCTTACTTCTGAGTTTCAATTATAATTTAAATAAATAGTTCATTATATTCAATTAAAAGTATGTTGAGAATTTTAGGTTTACTCAAACTTAATGTATATTTATGATATCTTTGTGATATACTATTAGTTTAAATTTATTAATAGTGTTTAGAAATATAATTATAACTTGTTAACCTAAGAATATAATAATTGAATATAGTTAATTTAAGTGTATGTATACCCTTATTATATCTAATTAATTTTAAATAATGCTTCATCTGTTCACTTTTACTTATCACTTATTCCTAAAATAGATTCTTATCATTACTTGTCACCTTTGACATATCATAAAAGGGAATATTTTTTTTCATATATTACCCTCAACATCAAATAACTATTTTTCAAAGGGAAAATACTCAAATATGCCATTAAACTTTCAGAAAATGCTTATTTATGCCATTATCATTAAAGAATAGGCTCATTCATGCCATTATTTTTTAACGGTGATTTTGCAAAACCATCTTTGACGCGTGACCAATTATAATTCGGTCACGTCATCAATTTTTTTTAATAAAAAAATTCAAAAAGAAAAATAATTCAATTCTTATTCAAAAATTTGATTTTTTATTAAGAAAATTGATGACGTGGCCAATTATAATTCGGCCACATCATCAATTTATTAATTAAAAAAATAAAAAAATAATTCAATTTCTTTTCCAGAATTGTGATTTTTTTAATTAAAAAAATTGATGACAGGCCATAAAATTATAGTTGTGGAGTGTCACAAATATATTTATAAAACAATTTATAAAAAATTGTTAAAAAATTAAAGACATGACATGAGCGTTTTTACTTTAACGGTAATTGATAAATGAGCCAAACTTTTAACTGCTGGCATAAAATGAGCCTTTTCTGAAAAGTTCGATGGGCATATTTGAGCCTTTCCATTTTTCAAATTATTTCTTTAAGACATTCATTTAATAGGGATGTTTGAATATAAAAACAATACACTTAATTATTTTAATTAATTATTATCAAGTCAAATTATGATAAGTAAAAGTGAACAAATGGACTCATATATAATAATTTAATAAGGTTTAAATAAAATGATTAAATGATTGTATATCAAATATAGTAGTATAATAGTTAGTACCTAAACAAAATTAAAACCAAAGCTTCTTTTTTTATGATAATGAGGAGGGAAAACAAATGTAAAAGAATTAATGAAAAGTATCCCTCCAAATCCTTTTTCTCTATTTTTTGGGGCCTAAATTACAGCCTTCTTTTACTATTAGAGAGCATAAATAAAATTGATAAAAAGGATTGGAAAGCCAAAACCCAAAATTCTCCAAAACCGATCGAAGATCCATTTATGAAGAAAGGAGCATCTTCTTTATGTATTTCAAATTCAGAAAAAAAAAGGTAGTGAATTTCTATTGTTTCTTTAACTTATATCTAAAATCACTATGAGTATAATACGTATTATACATTTCAGTTTTAATATGGCTATCAATATTCTATTAGGTTAAAGTTTCTTGTAGCACTTGCAATGAAAATTCAGCATGTAGTACGGGCTAGAAGCTTTTGATTACCGAATAAAAGTAAAACTTGGATGTGAATGTGAACGATATTTAGGGGTTAAGATTGAAGGGTGTATCTAATGGGCAAAATTAGTCCAAACATATATTTATATATTACATCTGATGTCCAATTTATATGGTGTAGTTTGTGTACTTGATTTGAAGATTTTTTTTTTTTTTAAAAAAAAATAAATTTGTGGTCTAATATTTAGCTTACAATTGTAGTGATATAGAAGTATTGCATTACACAAGTAAAGTAAAATTAGAAGACTAATGATGAATTCTGTAATGAACTCCGTAGATTTGTTTTATAAGGGAAAAATGGTGTAACTTTTGATATAAATGATGTCAATTCGGTAATAAACTCGTAGCTTTCTAAATCATTGTTACTAAATGATTTATTTATTTATTTTATTATTCTTAACAGATTTTGGACTATATAATATATGACAAATATCTTTTAATTTTACGATTGTTATCAAACAAGAAGAGGAGATGCCAATTGGCCAAGTAAAAAATCCTCAAAAATAGGTCACAGAAAATGTTAAAAGGAATTTTAGTAAAAACAATGTTTTTAGGTAAAATATATGATTATACGTACTCCTTAAATTTTATATATAATCATTATTTTTGCCTTTTGATACCATTAATTTTCTTTATCAAAATTTTGCAGGTGAATACGAGGAATTATTAGCACAACTTGGAGATGGTGGCATGAGAAAAAGAGAAGACGATGTCACTTAGAGCCTTAAGCAAGATACTACTATCTTATAGCTCTTATAGAAGAATTATGTATTGTAAATGTTCTAAAATTGAAATACGTGTAATTATGTGAAATTTGAAATCTATTTGGAATTAAATTTTGTAATTTCTGCCCTATCGTAGAGATTTTGTGATTACTCTGTTTTATGGATATCTTCATTTGCGGCAATGGATTTGGTCAGGATATATATATAGATATTAGCATATATATATATAATAATCTATAGTCTAATAATATAGATATATATATATATTCTATATGAGATATATGATAAAAAAACATTATGTTTGCCTAACATTCTTCAGCTTTTAACTTTTAAGATAAATAAACAAAAATAGCTAGACAATTGTGTACTTTGGGATTAAGTTGATTCTTTAGCCATTGTAATAACCAACGTTTTGGGGCAAATCACCACTTACGTTTTAACTCATTAGGAAAATCTAAAATATTCTTGGCCACTGACTAAAATATTAAATATAACCACGAAGTCAGGATCTATTTCCATAGCAAACATATCAAGTTTTTTGCCACAACAAAATATATTGTGGCTACCTTATAAAGGATTTGCTATAAGTATATATTTTGTAGCAAATTTTCTATATCATTACAGCTACAACATCATTAATTTTGTAGCTTTAAGTGTTCGTCCTTAGCTACAGATCATGTAAAGTCCGTAGCTAACTTATAGCCAAGCTACATCTTTCTACGAATGCTACGGAAACGAAAGTTATGGCTAAAGTATTTAGCCACAAACTTTTTGATATTTAGCTACGATGTATTTTGTAACTATATATGCATTTTCTTGTAGTGATTTAATAAAAAAGGAATTTGGACCCTGTTGCGTATCGCAGACCCACTTCCGATTCATGATAATTTATGGATTTATTGAAAAAAAAAGTTGAACTTTTATTTTAAGGTCCAACTAGTGTAGGGGTGTTTTGGGCATTTTCGGAAGGTTAATATATATAGTTTTTGGTCATTTTACAACCATTCCCCAATCAAAAACACAAAACACTCAGTTAGAAGCCAATAAAAAAAATTGAAGCTCTTCCTTCTCTCTAGTTTCTCTCTCTCTCCTAAACCTCCATCGAAGAACTTTGAAGCTCCAAGAAAACGATTAATTCTCAAAGGATTCAACTCAATTTCGTGGCTAAATCTTCATTAAGGTATGATTTCTTTCACTTTTGGGATTCCTTTCCCAAGAGGTCCCTCCAAAGATGTTTTCAAAATTCCTTAAAATCTAGGGTTTTGTTCTACACATGTGTCTTCTTCTAAAAAGAAATTTATGAATTAATTATGATGAGTTATGATTATTTAGGGTTGTTTAGGTGTAAGATAATGAGTAATTGTTTTCATTCTCTTGGGCCTATCTTCTTCCCCAATCCATAAAATTTTGGAATTGGATGGTGAATGAAATTGGTGAAGTGAGGAGATACAATGGTTTAGTGAGTAGTTATGTTATTACGTCATAAATTACCTTGTTTGATGTATTGATTATGCATTGTTGGATGATTGATGTATGAAGTCACATGAAGGGAAAGAAGGTATGAATGTTGGTTCTTCCTTGAATTCGATTATGAAAGATGAATTACTTAGATAGTAATGATGCTGTATCTAATGTGTTATTGTGGTGTTGATGACAAAATCCCCTCGTCCTTAACTCTATACACTTGAATTAGCTATGAATCATGTATGTATGATATGGTGTGAGTTTTATATGATTGAAAGGTAGTTCTCATGATTATAATGACATGGTAATGTGAAAGGTTTACTCAGTTAGTTGTGTTTCTAAAGTGAAAGGATAGTTCTCATTTTGGTACACTTATGAGCTATTATGATAAGATGTTGCATAAGGGTCTAGAAAAGGCTAATTTGAACTTATGTGATAGTTAAAGATCATTACTACAAGGAATAGATGCTTCGCACCGAAAGGGCATGTAAATGAGATGGGGTCTTACGTTTAGTAAGTCCAGCTCCCTACATGGGTTTCCTCACGTTTAGCAAGTCCGAATTCCCATATATATGTTGTCTCATGAGATGAAAACCCATTGTTTAGCAAGTTAGGCTTTCTCGTAAAATTTCCTGACCTTAACTATGTTGTCCCCCCTAAGGACTCTAGCTTAGTGAATCCCACCGAGATACAATGTACGAAGGTTATACCTTAGGCAGTGCTCCCCCTCTTTTCGGTGTGGGCGTGCCCACCGGCTTCCCGGAGCTCCCGCTGTTCTTTGTCTGGCTTCTCCGCCCCCCCTCTTTCCCCTCCCCGTCACCCGTCCCTGACTCACGGCCCTGCTGCCCACTCTTTCCCCGGGCTTCTTTCGGTGGTTTCCTTTCGCTGTGCGGGCGCGGTCTGCGCCTTCTCTTCCCCCTCTGGCCTTGGGGGCTTCTCCGCGCTGGTTTCTTCGTGTTTCTTATGCTAGTGTTGCTTTGACTTATGTGGGCTCGTTCGTATTTGGTACGTTGGGCTATGCTTTAGGACGGTCTGTCTGCGCCGGGTTTCTTCCGTGATCCTTCCCTTTGGCCGGGGTCTGCGCTTCTCGCTTGGGCTTGCACCCGGTCTGCTGGGTTGTTCCATGTTGGGCTGCATCCTGTTGGGTTGGCTTACTGGCTGCTTCTTTCTGTGCCTATACCTTGAGCGCCCCCAGCCCCTTCTCTTGCCGTTTTTCGGCTTTTCCTCCCGCCCCCTTCCCCCTTTGCGCTGTTCTATTATCCCATTCACGCAGGGGGGAACCAAGAGAGGAGACCAGGGGGGGAGCAGCCCCAAACGGGAAGAAGCAAGGGAGGGCCACTACCACCAAGCAGGGGAGGACACAGGGCAAGGGAGAGAGAGAGAGAGAGAGAGAGAGAGAGAGAAGAGAGAGGAGGAGTCAGAGAGAGCCCGCGGCGGACGGGGGGAAGGGCCAAAGGGGGGAGGGATCTTAAATTCATTTAATCTTTAGCTCTCACTTTCACGTGAATTCTCCCTCCATTTTCTTTTTTTTACATTACACCCTAGTCAAAATTGAAACCACTTTTCCATTTTTTCTTTTTCTTTTTCTTTCCGATCAATTCTTTATTAAAATTCATACTATTCTTGAGACTTTAATTAAATTAGTCATAACAAAATAATATTTTTTTAAAGAAAATTAAAAATTTTGATCATCAAACACTCATTTCATATAAATTCAAAACTAACAAAAATGATAATTTTTTTAAAAGAATCCAGATTAATTTCTCAACAATAAAGAAATTAATAGAAACGAAATAAAAAAAAAACTTTATGATAACTTCATGATCATCTGAACAATCTAAGAGTTTAGTCGATGTTTGAAAGTAAGATAATATTTAATTAAAATTTAAAATTAAAGAGAGTAGAAGTAAAACTAAAGTATAAAAAAAAAAGAAAGGTGAAGGTGTGGTACAAAATGGTGAACATTGAAGTAAGAAACTTCAAGAAGAAAATGACAATGATTAGAAGAAAGAAGAAAGAAAGAGAAAAAATTTAAAGGAAAAAAGTTAAAATAATAATAAAAAATATTTTATAATAAAATACTTATAAAAATAAAATTATAGAGTTATTTTATGATGGTCACTCTCTTTGAGAGAGTGCACACCACTCTCTATTTCAGATGGACGAAAAATGATGTAATTAATATGTTCATAATTGTTTAGTTGGGTAATAGGACGGTTGCAAAGTTACGATGTCTTTTTAAAAATTTGGGACAACTTCAGTGATGACTTTATGTCTTTTCTATTAAAAAGCATGTTATGACTAAACTGTCATTTTATACATGCATTGATAATTTTTATGCATAGAAGTCATACTTAGTATACGTGATGTACTAACTCATATTTTCTTTCCTTTTTCCTAAACATTGTAGGTTCTAGCCTTTGAGGATATTTCTAGGCTATTTATCAAGACACTTGGATTTGCTTCTCTAAATTGGTGAGTCTTCAAGTCTGAGTACAAGACCCTATGTTCTAACTTTTAGTTCCTTTTTTATGGTGAAAGACATTGTTGTACTTTCCTAGTTCTAGACTTCTTATTGATATAAGGGCTAAGTACTAATTTCTACACTTCTATGTCTAGATGGTATGATGTGATGAAGTTACATTCTTTTTTCATATATGAAGTGAAGTTGAACTTCCAAAGTAAAAGTTTTAATTTTTCCGCATTTTTATTCTATGATACACTCTAAGGGCTTGTATATTACCTCTTTGATGGCGAAATAAGCACAGGATACGGACTAAGGGTTGCCCAGAACGTGACACACAAATGCATTCTATAATGAGCAGACCCAACAATAGTATCAACATATATTTGCTAAATCACACCTCAATAATGGGTATTTTTTCCACACATCAAACAATAATCAAATACACCTAAAATTATAAAGAAATTAATTGTGCATAAAAAATTAAACCTTAATATAAGTAAAGGAAGAAGAATGGAGAAGACCCACTTACGATTTGAGGAAGAAAAACTTCTTTCTTCAAGTCTCCCACAAAACCCTGTCCAAACTTGAGAGAAAATGTCAAAAACATAAGTTCTAAAACTGAAAATTTATAATAGTGTTCAGACTCCTAAAAATAATAACTAAGACTAGAATTTATAGTTTTTAATTTATTGCTGTCGAATTCGTTCGGCAAATTTAGTCGTGAATCACCGAGAAGTTTGGTAATTCGTCCTTCATCTTGTTCATCGACGTTCGTGCTTTGCCTTCAACGTCTATTTTGGATCATTGGGAAGAATAATTCGTCTTCGTGTAACTATTCGGCAAAGTGCCGACTGCTCCTTTTCATCGATTTATGAATCCAATTTTTTTAAGGTTTCACTTGTTGGAACAACAGGTGTGAAGGTCTCGTTTGGACGGAGTTCGCAAGCTGTTGGCGATGCTAGGCTTCACCTTAAGCCTGTTGTCATCCTTGTTACGTGTTGGCCTAAGACCATGCTACACTAAAAAACTCCAAATACCTAAAACTTAAGAGTTTTCATCAGATATTGAGTTAAAATGAGCAATTGAGGACACTATTTACATTAAAATAACGCCTTAAATTAGTCTAATTTGTGGACTAATCAACACCCCCAACTTACAAATATGTTTGTCCTCAAGTAAAACTCAAATTCAGCACTTCAAATAGGATGTCTCAAAAAGTGCTACACAAGACTCCATCATTAACTTACACAACAAGACTCAAACTACTTATGCATAGGTCTTTCGTATGTTCAAAGATTTAAGTTGTGAAACACCGTTACCAAAGATTCTCGTGCTCGCAATACTTGCTACTCATGAAAGTTCAAGCTCAACAAAAGTATCTAAATGCCCTCACACAGAATGATTATGTATTCACACACAAAGATTAACCAATTTAAGATCAGGAATAAGATGCAACACTCACACTCACAAAGAGGAACATAATGCATGTTTTCACCCATAGGTTTTCCCTTATTTTCCAATTGATATTTGTTCGACTTACTCAAGATCACAAAGGTCTTTCTAAGGCTTGTAATGAGGCTGAGTATAAATGTATGGTCATTTAAGCTCAACGACTTTTTCTCACGAGATGTGGTATTCTCAAGACATTTCCTACTCTTTCTTTTATCAATTTTTTTTCAAGTGCTTCTAAGTCATTATTTTATTCGCCTCCATGGATTGCATGAAAAGCCAATTTCTTTCGTGCTTTTATTCCACAACTTTTTCTTTTTCATTATTTTCTTTTATTTTTCTTTCCTTTTTTTGTTTTTTTTTATATGGAGTGTTTCCATTTTATTCAGCACCATGTGTTAAGGAAGGCTTCACCTGCACTTCTTGACTTCTCCATATCCTTTTCACTACACCCTCAACTTAGCTTTTTTATCCTAAGTTAGATATTCACTTTAAACAAAAAATCAAAAGCATTATAGGTGGTGGATCAAGTAAGGTTTAGGGTTCCTCAAGGTTCTTTTAAAGACAAGTAGGGCTCAAAAGGTGTTCAAAAGAGGTTCAAACACTCATGGGTAGGCCATAAAAGAGGTATATATCAAAGTTAGCTTACACTATATAAAATTGCCTAAGGTCGTCTCAAGAGGAAAACTTTCTAAATCAATCAGACTAAATGAGAAAATTCTAGGTTTATTTATGCAAGGTTCAAAGTAAGCTTATCACACACGGCGTTGACACTTAAGCCAAACAAGACTAAACACTTCCCTAGTGTGCAATGACCATTACAAAAGAATCAATTGATAAATGCCCAATCACAACGAGATGCAAAGAGTTTACATATTGTTTATGTAACTTTGTTTGTCTTTGTTGTAACCGTACATTCATGTACGTTCCATTGTGAGCACTATTCAAGTCATTGGTATTGATCGAAACTGAAACTTAAATTAGTACGAGAACAAGCACTTTCAATATAAGAGGTGACAATATTTTCAAAAATGAAATTTTTTCGGAAGGGTTAAATTGTTTTGCAATTAAACCAAAAAAGAGTCATAATCTCAAACAAGCGTAAAACATTTTTAAAAACAAAATTAAAATATATGCTCAAATAGATAAAAAAAAACACATAAATATTCATAACAAGCACATAAAATGCGAGTCTCACCCCAACACGAAAGAACTATATGTCCTCAAATATATAACAATAATTCAGAGGTCAAATTTAAAGACATACAGAGATAGGGCTAGAGAATAATCCTTGTTAAGTAGCTATTTAAGTTGATTCCTCCCCAAAATATGTAATTAATCGAAGATTTTATAGCGGGAAGTGGGTGGCATTGCAAAGTCATTCACAAGGCAGTTGCCCTTTTCTTAGTAGTGCGCCTTTCTTCAACCCAAGTTTTTGAATGTTTCATCAGCTACCTTTTGTGTGTTGGCCTACATCTTATCTAGTTTGTTCCTGTTTGGTAATAACATTTTGACTTTAGGGTCTTTCCGCGCATCGCTAAACGGATCTGTAGTTTGCTGAGTTTTACAGAACTTCTGAGAAATCTTGGATGTTCAAACGACGGGATTCATCGCAGTCACTGATATGGTGACAGAATCATTAACACCTTTTTGTTCTCGCCAAGGTTTAAAAACTCAAGATTTTGAAGATACCTTGAGTCAAACGGCGGAAGAGAATTGATCTTCGTTGTCTTTGGTGACTTGCCAACTGGGTCTGTTGCTCGCCACTTTGCAACTTTTTAGTACCTACCACACTTCAACCTCCAAAACTAACATACTATTATTTTACCGATATAAACATAGTAGATACTATGGAGTTTTGGGTTGCCTCCAAAACAACGCCTGAATTAATGTCACGGCACCACACAAGTCAATGACTAGTCTTCACCCTTGGAATCACCCATGGTGTAATTAGGTGAATCCTCAAACGGAGGATAATGGTTTGTCATCAAGTAAGTGATTTAAGCATCCTGAAACTGAATGGTCATGGAGTACGAAGTATTTACTTCGTTTAGCATATCAATGTTTTCATTCATTTCATTCAATTTTTTGTCAAGTTCATCAAGTTTTTTTTGGATGAGTGACGGGTTATCGTCATTTTGCACACTCTCTTGATATCTTCTCTGTTTTCACCCTCAAATGGAGAAGTTCATTTCCTTCTTTCTAGCTTGCTCTTCTAATCCCATCGCCCGTTTGGATTAAAAATCTACTTGCGACACCAGTTTATCCCATTCGTATTTCTTTTGAGATTTTGTTGGTTATGACAATTTTATCAAGTAGTGTAAAAACAACGTTGTGGGGTTGGTTCATCATTCCCCTTTTACAAAGGTGCTTAGCTATTATTCTATTTTCGGGTTTGAGACCTCAATATAAACAGTCCAACAATGTCTTATCAGGAATTCCATGAGATGGGCATGTCTGCAGTATTTCTTTGAACCTCATCCACATTTCTGGAATTGTATTCTCATGAGTTTGTTTGAACGTCAATAGAGAATCCCTGAGGTTCAATAGCATTAGGAGAGGATGATATGTATGACATCCATAGTGCTCATCCATTTTTATTTTCCTGCTTTATAAATCATTAAACAAAATAAAACTAAAATGAAGGTTAGCACAACTTTAACTAAAAAGAACAAAAACTCTAAAAGAACTACATTTTCACATAACACCACTCCCCGAGAGTGGATCCATTTTGATGTGTCTTCTTTGTGAATCATGAGAAACGACATTAGCCTACAGTCTGAGTGTCTACGAGTCGAAGCGAGTATAATAACCCAACCAAGGGTGGGGTTGTGTCCTAAGGGAGAGGTAGTGAAAATAGTATTTAAACTAGAATTTTTTCTAGTTAGTAGTAGTTTAAGAAATTATCGAATAAAAACAAGGTAAATTCAGTTGGTGACACCAAATTGTCAAATATCGGAAAAGGTTTTTTTCTACAAGTAGTAAAAGCAGTAAAAAATAAAGAGAAATCAAGTATGGGTGAAAGTTGTTGGGGTGTGACCACAGTATATGTTGACGTAAATCAATGGTACATGCTTTCGATAGGAGAATTCGCAAAATAATGGTAACTAGGCTAAGCTTTAGGTGAAAGTAAATTTTCTCTCGGGTAACTTACCCCCATATAAAATGGGTTCCTCTCGGACACCTACTCGTCTAATGAACACCAACCTATGCCTTATCCTCACCTTCTGTTTTGATAAAGAGCTTGGATATGATACTAGGGATCACCCGAGAGGGCTGAACCTAATGTCACCCCACTCCTTAGGACATAGATCTAGCGGTCTTGGTTTCACGAACTCTCTCTTGAGCAAACCAAAAACACATGAGTGGTTTTTTATTTGAAACTACAAACCATTAAATTAAACCACAACCACTAGGTGAAATTACCATTTAAATGTATCTCATTGTATAAAAAAGAAAAACCCAACAATAATATGAACACATATTTGTTAAATCACACCCCAAGAATGGGTTTTGTAGCCACACATCAAATAATAATCAAATACACCTAAAATGATAATGAAATCAAATGAGAATAAGAAATTAATCCTTAATATAAGTAAAGTAAGAAGAATGGAGAAGACTCATTGCCGACTTGAGGAAGAACTTCTTTCTTCAAGTTTCCCACAAAACCTTCTCCAAACTTGAGAGAAAATGTCAAAAACCTAAGTTCTAAAAGTGAGAATTGATAATAAATGTTTAGACTCCTAAAAATAATAACTAAGGCTAGTATGGTAGTTTTCAGATTTAGTGCAGGCAAATTTGTTTGGCAAATTTAGTCGTGAATTGCCAAAAAGTTGGGCAATTCACGCTTCTTCTTGTTCACCACCGTTCATGTTTTCCCTTCAGCGTCTATGCGCTCTAAATCATTGGGTGGAATAATTTTTCTTCGCAAAAATATTTGACGAAGCACTGACTGCTCTTTTTCATCACCTTTTTAATCCATTTCCTTAAGGGTTTCGTTTGCTGGAACAACGGGCGAAATGTCTCTGTTCTGCGGCTTCCCGTTTTACGCCTAACTGTCCATGTTTACACTCAAACTCCAAATACCTTAAACTTAAGAGTTTACATTAGATATTAAGATAATATGAGAAATTGAGGACATTATCTACATTAAAATAAAGCCCTAAATGAGTCAAATTTGTGGACTCATCATTGATAGTTATTCAAATGAGTAAGTATCATTGAAGTTCTTGACTTCCAAGAAATGAGTTAAATCTATTGTTATTGAAAAAACCTTGCATTGACTCTCTCACGTCCATTATTCAGCATGAACCATATTTTAAGAAGTCTTGTACAAACGTTTTAACTTTATTTTGAGACTTGAGTATTGAGTTGAATAAGAGCAAAAGAGAAGTTTAGTTTTTTCAAAAGATTATTTGGGAACTAAGTATTCACAAATTAGAAAATGTTTTAACAATCAAACAAAAAAAGGAAACCTTGATTTCCAGAGAGCCTTTGAGCTAGTTTTTTTTAGTAAAGAGACAATGTTTTCACATTTAAATAAAAAAGGAGATTGATATTGTCAAAGGTCCTTTGAGCTAGTTCAGTTAAAGAGTAAGCGCTTTCATGAATAAGCAAGAAAGGAAACTTTGATTTCCAAAATAGCCTTTGAGCTAAGTTTTAAGCAATTATCTCAAATCACAGAAAGAAGTTTATTTATAAAACATACGAGATAGTATCATATTTTTGGAGTAGTATTGAAAATCTATATGGGAGAGAGTTCAGACGACTCACAGCCCCCATAAACCATGTAGACACCATGGGTAGAAAATGTTCATACTTTTTAGATGATTCCTTAGTGCTTTTTAGCATCGACTAGTGGATCCACTTAGTAGTTCAGGTAATACACTCATGGAAAGGTATATGATAGCCCTGGCAGGTGAGAAAAAATGATGTATCATCACCTTTAAGTGAAGGTTGTCGGTTAGAGAAACTCCCACAACAATATTTTGTATTTTTATATGCATCAGAAATATTTGTACTTTCTTATACAAATAGAGTTTATATTATATCCTAGTATACAAACTGAGTATAATATATTCTTAATACACTGAGTTGGTTTATATTGTTTTTAAAAGCTTTCCATATATTGCATATGGATTGTTGTTTTACACTGAGTTGACTACCTAGAGTCAAGTATCTAATTTTTGAGTTTAGTATCTTATTCTTGAGTTGAGTTGAGTTTAAATGAGGTAAGTATGTTTCCATTTTATCTAGTTCAAGATTATGTAATATTTAGATGTTTCCTTACATGCTCGTACATTTCACGTACTTAGCCATTTGGCCTGCATCTTTTGATGATACAATAATGGTTTTTTAGGATCATCAATAGGAGCTTTGTTGATACATCTGGGATTAGATTTATATGGTGAGCCTCCTTGCTTCCTTGGGATTTCATTTACTTTTCAATCTAGTCAGAATGTCGTGGGTCTTGTCCCGACTTCTATCTTTGTCATTTAGAAGCTTTAAAGATAGTTTGTATAGTTGAGAAGTCTATATCATTTACTTATTAAATGTTGTAAAGACTTAAGTTGCCTATTTTATGGTGAGTTGAATATATGAATTTTATTCAGAGTTAATTATTAAGTTAAAGTTTTCGATTTGAGTTATTGATTTTATCAAGTTTTTAAGCTTTGTATACTTAATTTAGTCTTCTACTTGAGGGTCCGCTTGGTGACCAACAATGGTTCTTGAGTATTAGACATGTCCAAGGTGTAGGCTACGGATGTGACAAAACTTAGTATTAGAGCATATAGTTCTAGTGTCCTAGGGTATCTATGAAGTCGTGTCAAGTAGGATCTTGTTTATGTTTGTGAGGTCCCCACTTCTATTAATGAGGGACTACAGACCTTTAAGAAAAGTTTCCCTTCATTCAAACTCTTAATCGCGCAGTAAAGTTATTTCATAGAGACTTTATTCTTACTCGTGCATTTCTCATATTCCTTTATTCGACCACTCATCATAATAGAGGTGGTTGAACAGAAAAGCTGGTCTTTTATTGATCGGTTGTTCTTAGAAGAAATTTTGAGGAAGTCATAATACTCTCGAGGGTGATAGAAGCCATAGAGTGAGTTAAGTGTTCAGTTTCATAGGAATGCACCCATATTCATGTGAATTATGTGTTTCAGCTAAAAGTGAATTGTACTCTTTTTCTTAAGCCTTGTTTTAGTTGAGATATTCATGAGGAGGTATGTTTAGAGTTTGGGTAATATTTCCACTCCAAAATGAGTTACGAGTTCATGAGTCATAACAGTGAAAGAGCCTAGAGTTAGAGGAAAGTATGTAGAGGTTTAGTATTCTAAGTGGGGGAGATTGTGTTTTCAAAAGCTAGGTTACTATAGTCATGCACCTAGTAAGTTATTAATGAAAATTCTCCCTTATGGGTAGACTACAAAGTGATGATTTGTGAAGATTCCATCATAGGAACTAGAGTGTATTGTAGCTAGAAAAGAGCTTGTGATGAAATGTCATTGTGTAGGTAATGACCAAGTGTAAGTGTTGAATAGAAGACCATAAGTATACATGAGGTGATAGATCTAAGCTAGGCTTATGATTTTAAGAGAGATCACATATATTCAAAGTGTTATAGAACTAATTAGGCAATGATGTATAGTGAATAGTACTCAAGTTTGTGAATGGAAATGTGATGGTAAATTGTAAGTATACAATTGTGCATAGTAGTTGTGAGTTAGTGTAGTAGACGAGAAATCATGTTGATATTCTAGTTTAGTAATTAACATTAACCTTGAATTTGAGATGAGTGTCATGATCAGAAGAATGGAAACATGAAGGTGATGATGTTAGTCTTGAGATTTGATCTAGAAGACTTGACATAGAGTAGGTGAGAAATTGAGATCATTCGTTGTAATAATTATGAGCGGTACAAGTGAGAGACCATAACCTTTAGATAAGGTCAGTGAAGTGTGTATAAGTCACAAGAGTACCTGAGCCTTACGGAGGTGTCCGAGATGTAATGTAACAGATGAGGTTTCCAACTTAAGTTATAATTTTCATGGGTCTAGATAGCATATTGAAAGATGTCACGTGGAATAGGTTTTCATAGCTTTCAAGAGTTTACTTAAGACCTAAAGGGAAGATGACTCCATATGAGAAATTAATATCCAGTGTTTGAGATAATATCGTAATGATCTCAAAGGTTTGGGGGATCTTTTAAAGGTCCTTTGTATGGACGTTTGGTGAGTATAAGCTGACTGTGGTGTTGTTAAAGATTAGGTGGTTTTTTATATAAGGCAATGTGGTGGTAAAGAGTAACAGTTTGGGACGAGATTTTCTGTAGAAAGGTATAGACTCCATACCTAAAGATTTGGGTTATGCTTGAATTAGTGAAAGCATACCACAAGAATCAGACCTTGGTAAGATTAACCTCATTCCATATATAGTCCAGTTGTTATTCGAGGACGAATGATCCCAAAGGGAAGATATTGTAACAACGCAGATTTTTTTTAGTTTTAGACTCAAACTATTCTTCATAGTGAGTGCGATTTTTGCAAGGAATTAAAAATTTCTTAAGGGCCCGTTTTGGATGGGCATTAATAAAGCAGCTTTAAAAAGCCTCTTTTGAAATGCCTTAAACTTCTTTTTAAAATAAGCAGTTAGTGTTTGGATAAAAGTGCTGAGTGCTATGATCAACCGTGAAAAGGGAAACTGGAAGAAGCATGTTAGAGTTATGTTGTAATTTGGATGTATAAAAATATTTAAGGGCAAAAGATCAAAATGTGGTCAACTTCAAAAACAGCTATAGCTAAAAAAAAAAAAGCACCCCTAACCCCACTTTTAACTGTTAGGCTTAAAAAAGTTTTTATTAAACTTAAAATAAGTTATTTTGAGTATTTCCAAATAGCTAAATAAGTCAAAAATCAGCTTTTAAGTCAGTTTGACCAGCTTTTAAGCTGAGCCAAACAGGCTCTAAGTTTTAAGGTCACCGATATAGCACTTTGAGTTCCATGAAGAAAAAAAGGTCAAAGCATTCAAGTCATTCCTAAGTTTTCTTAAGTTTTGGGTCAACTTCAAATGACCATAACTTTTAGTACAAGATGAGTTAGGAGACCTAAAAGATATTAGGTTAAATACCTTTGAGGCCTCTTTCCAATGCCACCTAGTTTGCTAAATTTAGAGCTCTCAGTAAGGTATTATGACTAATTTACTAACGTCGTCCAAACCTGGTAGCAACTCCATGATGGCTCAGTGTTACGTAGCCAATACAGACCTCACTTCCTTGTGAAAACTTTCCGACTCCTAGATCATTTTATTTATTTGTTTAAGGGTATTTATTCCTAAAAATCATTATTAGGTCATCTAAATTGTCCTAAATGTGTAGAAAATTAATTTTTTATAAATCAAACCCTCTCATCCACCCTAAAAATTCTACGCTCAAGAAATTTAAGAAATGTTAAGTCTAGGGTTCTTCTTTCCAGGTTATCCCTCAAGTTTTTCAAGAAGATGGTTCTTTCATGTATGTAAGATTCCATAGTGTTGGGTTTGTTCACCCACACGTCAATCATGTCAATTTCAGTGTTAAATTCGTTCTAGAAAGTTCAAACTATGATATTCTTAAATTATGTTCTTGAAATTGGCTTTAGTTCTTGAGTTTATATGAGATTGTTGAGTTCTTGATGAATTCATGTCTATTTTTAGAGTTGTATATGCATAGGTTCGTATGTTCATGTGTTGGGTATCTAAATCAAAAGAGGGATTAAGAAAACGAATCAAATTTATGTGAATTGGGGTTAGAAATTTGAGAAGGAAAAAGTCGAACAAATTCGGCACTTTTCTCCACATCGCAGACCTACCTCCCTATTTCGCAAAAGCTTTCTTTGCATTGCGGAGAGGTCACGGTCCTCTCTGCCTCAAACATTATTTTGTGACAAATATTAAAATACATCTTTGCGTTTCAGTCATTGATTTCTTAATCGTTTCTCAAGTTTAACTATCTCAAAATAGTCTTAAACATACCAAGATCTTTGCTATCACAAATCACAACCGTTAATTGATAAAACAAATTCAAAGTAGATTTAAGAGTTAATTTTTGAGAATTTTGTCGAACATTCTAAGAAAGTTCCTTTTAGTCTTTTTGAGGAGTCTTCTACAATTTCTAGTAACTTGTTTCAAGACTCGAGCAAGTGAGTATGAGAGTGATGAAAATGTATGATGAGTTTACTATATCATTACAGGATCCTTCATATCATGAATCATATTTAGAGTTAAGAGTAGAGTTCAAGAAAGCCTTTGAGTTTAATTGTGAATCCTTTGAGATCAACTATTGATTTGAATTATGTTTTGTTGAAGTAAGTAAGAGAATGAGAAGATTCGTATACATGGACT
This sequence comes from Solanum habrochaites, assembly GCA_027704765.1. Lineage (NCBI taxonomy): Eukaryota > Viridiplantae > Streptophyta > Magnoliopsida > Solanales > Solanaceae > Solanum > Solanum habrochaites. The sequence continues at coordinate 45,361,471 of JAKWJA010002496.1, forward strand.
CCATAAATTTAGTATCATTGAGAGGAGTAGTATCTTCAAGTTCTAAGTCTTGATTATTGAATTCCTAATCCCCTTTGAGGTTATAATTCTAATCATGGCACTAGAGTTGAAATTACCATGCCCAACATGAATCTAATTAGTAGAATAGTCTGGTGATGAGAAATATCTTTGAGTCCGTGAGTTGAGTAGTTCATGCTTGTGATTCCGCATGAACTCGCTGAGTTGAGCATTCTCGAAATGAGTAGTATTATTAAAGTTCTTGAGTTTCAAGTACTGAGTTCTATCTATGGTTATTAAAAACCTTTCATTAAGTTGTTCACGTCCATTATTTGGCATAAACCATATTTTAAGAAGTCTTTTACAATTGTTTTAAATTTATTTTAGGACTTGTGCATTGAGTAGAGTAAGAGTAAAAGTGAAGTGTTGTTTCTTCAATAGATCATATGGGAACTAAGTATTCCCAACTAGAAAATGTTTTCATATTTAAACAAATTTTATTTCCAAAGAGCCTTTGAGATAGTTTTTTAGTAAAGAGTAAATTTTTTAACATTTAAATAAGAAAGAAAACTGAGATTTCCAAAGAGCTTTTGCTAGTTTTAAGTTTAAGAGTAAGCGTTTTCATGTAAGCAATAGAGGAAACTATGATTTCCAAGATCGCCTTTGAGCTAAGCTTTGAGAAATTATCTCAAAACATAGAAAGAAGTATGTTTTTAAAACATAAGAGGTTGTATCATAATTTGGCAGTAATATTGAGCACCGATATGGGGGAGTGTTTTGATAACTCACAAGCATCTATTTTTGCATATAAAAATTACAAGTTGTAATTTCAATATTTATGCAATCTTATAAATTGTTACAAATGCAAGTAATTAGAAAATCACATATATCTTAACAATATACCTTCCATCTAAGTCACAAACATATGTTGTGGATATATTTACATTTTTCAAGTAATAAATGTTAAACAACCATGTGGTCAAATCTCATATGATTTCATAGATTTAATTTTGCCACAAACAATCTCTCATAAATATGAAACATTTTGTAATCTAATTTATTCAAATAACTCTCTTTAAATAATAAATTTTGTAAGCTAATTTATTCAAATAAATTTACTAGTATAAATATGAAACATAAAATCAAGAAAACAAATAGAATGATCAAAAGGATTTGAAAGATATTTTTGTCTTTACCTAGATAATTTTATGGTATTAAATCTTTTGTATTACTAATACCATTATATGATAGTTATTAGTTATACATGAAAAAAATATCATACAAGTTTTTCAATTCATCTATGTGTTGTATGTGGCGGAGCTGCACTTGTACAAAAGGAATTAATTGACATAGTCGCCATCACTTTGGAAAATTATGATCGGTGAATTTAGTGTGTGTCTGTGCGCGTGCACGCGAGCGTGCGTGTATGTGTGTGCTCACCCTTGATGACCTTAAGGTGATACTTCGGTATGAATGGTGGAATGGGAGACTACTCATGCATTGCACATACATCCTATAAATAATTCATGAATAAATTATATATATGCCCAAAATTTCTATCAAACATTTTACAAATAACATCATACATAACACATGGACTAACTAAAAAAAATGCTCATTTTTTGGGGTTTTATCGTGGAGGTCAATATACTAATTTTATCAAATTGTCGAGGTTCGAAGAACCCCTCTAATTTACATACAATCTGTGGAGGTCGTTAACCTTGGTAACTCAAAAAAAGTAACACTCTATTTTACCATTGCATGGATTTTTCTTTTCCATCGCATTTCCAAGCGCTTTTTTATACAGAAACTTTCTTCTGAACTCTTTATTTCTATAATTATCATTCCTTCACTGTCATTAATTCTTCTCATATCCTCTCTATTCACAACTTCACCCTAATTTAGATATAAATAATGTCACTTGTGAGTTCTCTTTCTTTAGTTTTCATAATTTTGCCCTAATTTAAATATAAATCACCTAAATAATTTTTACAAATTTCCATATTAATATCCTAATTCTAGATTTTTTTACAGAAGGTTCATTTTGTGAATTAATTGATTTGTCTCGATATTCTTTGACGTCTTCATCAGAGCATCTCAAAGTTCAGATTTGACATCGTCAATTTTGTCATCGATGACATTGACGTATATGGAGCTATGACATGCATCTGTTAGTTGATTTTCTACAAAAAAAAGTAAGTGTAGTCACTTTGAACATTACCATCTTTACATTTTCTATCACATCGTAAATGTGAAACTACAAATTGGTATATTTTTGCTCTGTTTAATGTCAATTTTTTAAAAAATATTTGGTACAAATTGGTTAAAATATTTCTTATGTATTTTTCCCTGCAATTGGTTTTCATATGTGTTTGATTATCGACGACAATATTTATTGACAAGTCTCCGTAGTTCATGACAATTAGATATTATGTGTTCCATTATTTTTGTAATTTGGATGTGTTGTTCTAGTTGATTCAAATGCAGTTCCTTTAGGTAAAAATTCGTTAGTGCAAGAATTGTCATCAATGTACTTTTACTTTGTTTTTAACATTGACATCAATAGAGCTGGCTTGCTACAAATTCTTGCTACCTCATATACTTATACTTATGTTGATTTTTCTATATCTCATCGGGCGGAAAAAGAATTTGTAAACTTTTATTAATATATCCTTAAATGTTGTTCCATCGTAGAATAGAGTGTTGGGATGTGTCTCCTATCCTTATTCTTGCACTTTTCGTGATCTATCTCTTCATTCTCATAGGGAGATTAGCTGTCAAATTCATTGGCTCTTGTAAAGCTAAAGTAAATATACTTTAGCATATGGATCAATTTTTTGGAAGATACTTGTAAACTTCAACCTTTCTTTGCAGATATTATGGGAAAGTAAGTCAAGTAAGTACTGGATTTAATACACAATTATTAGATTTTAGAATTGGAAGAATCTTAAGGTATAACTCAAATTTAGTCTGTTAAATGTTATCCTGATTGGTATTTGGTTTGCGCTTACTTTTGTGGTGTTAAACGCGAAAGCGTGAGTTTTATTTTTGGATTATATATTGCTAATGCTCTATGATCTACATAAGGTTGCTTGTATCGACTGCTGACATCCTACTGAAATTTCAGTGGCTAGTATTGGTCAAAATGGATACCATAAATATATTGCCATAAATAAGGTTTACAAGCTTGGCAAAATTGGATAAGAATCACGCACTGCCTTAACTGAGTTTGACAAGACTAACATAGACATTACTCCTTGTAAGATCCCGAAATGACTTAGGTGAAGCTAGATCCTAACATGGTTTTCTTAATGGTATAAGGTCCTAAAATTATATATAATGTAGTATTGAGGAAGTGTCTAAAAGTTTACGTGATTTGAAAGTGAAACGTCAAGGGACGACCAAGACGTTCGATGACTAAGTAACTTATATGTCTCATACGAGGTTTTAGTTGTGTATATGTTATTCATGAGGTTATAAGGTCATTATATGAGTTATTATAGTGTATATAGGCAGGATGTAAAGTTTCGTGAATTTTGGAGGTCAAACAACCAACAACATCCATGACATTTGAAAGGTTTGCCTTGAAATGACCTTGTGTTTTTAGGCATGTTTCGTCGAGTTTTACATGTTCGTTTTGTGTGAAATTCATGTGAGAGGTCCTAAAATCGTACATGAGAATGTTTGGGTTGGAAACTTCTGGTTATACATCCCCAAGGACCATCCAAGGGTCCTTGAGGAAGGACCCTTCATGACTGCCCAAGACAGCCCAAACCACGGAGGCAGTCGACGCCCTATAGGTGAGGTATCTTCGATGTACACTTAATCGTGGGGAAGGAGAGTCCAAATACCAGACTCAGTCCCAGACCACGGACTAACATGATGGTCCGTTGGTCAAGGGACGGGTCGTCGATGGTCATTCCGTCTGTGAGGTTGTTCCTGCGCCTCTTCACGTAAGTTGAGGGGTGAAATTGTAAATTCACTCCACGTCCAAATAAGAGAAAGGGCAGTTCGTTGAGGGTCTTTTGGTATTTTGAATATGTTTATAATCTTAAAACACTTAGAAGATTTCATTCTCCAAAATAAAACCCAAATTCCCTTAGAAATTCTCTAGAACTCCATTGGAGCCAAAACTCAAGAAAGGGCTTGGATTGGAGAATATCCTGGAGATTCTTCATCAAATTGGAGAATTATCTTTATTGAGGTTTGATTTTTTATCCTTGAAACTCTATTCATCAAGGATCCTAACTTTCAAAGAAGTTTTCTATAGTTTTCAAAGATGAATTGTCCAATTTCAATATCTATCTATGCGTTCTTGCATTAAATGTTTTTAAAGCATTGTATATTGATTTAATTATTGTTAATTAGATTTTTTTTAACTCAATTAAACTATTAACCCATATAATTGATGAACCCTAGTTTTTAACTACTTTATGGGTTAAGTGATTTGGACTTAATGCTTATGAATTCTACTGTAGTTTCCTATGAGCTATTGATTGATGTATCTACTTTGTATTAAATGATATCTATGTATTATTTGAATGATCTTTATTGAATGACCTATGCTTGAATATATACGTTTAAAATGTACTTTTCATTGATGTTCTATTGCCCATGAGTATGAGCCTTATGGTATTGAATTTGGTATGGTTTTCAAATTGGATTGAGTGTTGAGGATAAAGTGGTGGTACTCTGTCCCTAATTCCGTTTCATTTATGTTAATTAGACACCTTCAATTATGTTTGTTATTGTATGTTCTACTTATGTGCAGTGTTATGTGTTTTACCCTTGCACATGAATTGCGGTTCTTGTCAGCGTTACTTTATGGAATATCACGGAACGTTGTCGACCCTACTGAAGTATTTTGATGATTTTGTATTAATTATGTAAAGTTGAAAAAATCTACCTACATGATAATTAATGTGAAAGTATATGTTTGTTTTTTCATTGAGGCTATTTAGGTGATCCTTTAGACTATGACTACTGTCGTTATTGTGAATATCTTAGGGTTGATGCAGGTTTTTCCTACTTTATAATATGATTCTATGATGGTCATATTAATGATGATACGATAGTGTATAGGACGAAGACGGAAGAATGATAATGGTTAATTATTCTATGTGCTTCTAGAATGACATGTTATATTGTGTTAAAGTCAAGTGAGTTTTTGTCTTGTCTTGGTTAACTTGTGTCCCTTACTTGATGCCTGTAGATGGAATATGAGGTTGTTCTTGACTTAGGATGCTCAGCTCTTAGGATTATATGTATGAATGATACGCAGACCTTAATGATTTCAGAGAGTTCTTCTTTATGTGAAACCTTGCAAATCTAGTGGCAGGTTATGAGGTTTGAAGTTGCAAGTCGTAAGTATCTTGAAGTCAAGGAATATAAACTAAGGTTGTTTGGCTGGAACACTCATATCAACTTCAGATCTTCATTATGACTTCTTGGTCGCCATTGTAGTATCCCCTTGGGACCCTTGTAGGGTAAATTGTTTGGGTTAGGAACATGATATGGAACCACCTCATCGTGACTTTAACGTAAATTACTCTATGATAACAAAGGCAGCACCTAGTGAATTGGTAAAGGTAAGAGTTCTAGTTAAGAATGGACTAGAGCCAAAGCACAGCCCATTCACAGGCTTCTTATCCATGTGCCTACCTGGGATTGCCAAATTTCTACCATTGGCAATAGAAACACCCAATTGGAGTAGTAGAACTTCGGATTTCCATGTGAGCTATCATGGTCTCTCTCCTTATTTGCCTATCTTCGTCATTGGGATACCTACTAGCATTAGATAAGTTATATGAAGTTTAGGTGGTGGTATGAACTCTATCTAGACATTCGCACAATAGGCTTTGAAGGTGTTAGTTAGAGTCCCTATGTCCTTGTCCAGACCATTACTTGAATGTACTTTTAAGTGATATGAGTTTTTAAATGAAGTAATGAAGTACTGACTTAATTTAATAAAGTATGTAAAAAAATAAGTACTTACCTCAGAGTAATAAGGTTGTCCTAGTTAAGGTTACAGGGGGGATGAATGTGTCTATCGTATCTTAGACTAGATAGTCTTAAGACTGACCTCTGTTAGGGAAGATGTTGCTTATGCTGTACATGATCTCAGGCCATAGTTCTCTAGTATTATTTTATGTAGTCTTTGAAGAGTCACTCATGGACGTATCATCTTATTTAATCTTAAGTAAGTCTTTGATAGACTTGGTAAGGAAACTGTCTATTAATACATATTAATGTGTTTTTGGTGTCTTGTAGGTGTGTATATGTCTCATTATGTATCTGTCGGAATCATTTATGCATGCTTATAGGGGTGTATAAACGGTCCTCTCTTTTTGTGTTCTTAAGTAATCTTAGATAGGATTGTTTAGTGGGGATAATTATCTCTTAAAGGTGTCTTACGTGAAGGTAAGCATTTCAAAACTTAACAGTGAAAGAATTCACTGTACATGGAGTTAGTCACTGTCAATGTTTCTGCAAAAATCTATAAATTGACTAAATGGTATCTTAGTGTTTCTAAGTTCTAAGGTGTTAAATGTTGTCTTGATTATTTTTAGGACTTTAAGTAAAAAAGATGCTATTTATAATAATGTCTTTTTTTTTTTTTCATGATTTATGGCAAATGCGATCCTAGTCCCAATTTTGGTACTAACTTCATTCATTTTGTTATCTCTAATTCTCTACAGGCGGTGAAAGGTGAGAAGGATCGTGAAGGATATCTTGGATTCTAGAGTCATTCAAGCAAAGTTGAAGTATGTCCTCAATTAACTCGAGGGCATATACAAATGTCTTTTATTTCCTTTGAAGTATTGTAATAGACTAAGTATTCAATATTTTGAAGTATGGGTCGTGTCCTTAGTATTCTCGTGTCTAAGTTTGATGAGATTGAGACTTATTATTTCCTATGATTTCTAATGAAATATGTTATTAAAGATATTATAATATTTTTGTGAAAAGTTTTAATTCTGCACTACTTTTCGTTATGTATATCAAATGAACGATACGGAAAGGGATTTACAAGACCTCCGAGAGGTCAAGGACACTTGTCATAATTCGAGATTGTCCCTAACTTCTAGGGTGTGGTCTTGGGTCTTAACAAGCTTGGTATCAGACCATAGGTTATGAAAGTAGTCTTAGGAATCAAAAAGTCTCATCAAGTCATGTCTACTAGAGTCTTAACCATCGGTGTGAGTCGCGACACATCTATGGGGCGAGATGCTGTTGGACAATAGATTTATCCTTTTTTTCTACTCATATGTCGTTCTGTAGAGTAAAAGTTATGAGTACTCTTTTCTTATGGTTTTCCTTGTGTTTCTAGAAAGATGAATATGAGGAGGACACTGACTACGACAGTTGAAAAAGAATGATGTAAATGAGGAGATTCCTCAAGTTGCTCAAGGTACTCAAGGTGAGAAAGTCTCTATTGTGGAAGGAGGTAATGATGTTTCGGTGGTTCCCCTAAAGTTGAGTAATAGTGATATTAGAGAGGCTTTGCTTGCTTTAGCCCTAGACGTGACTACTTAAGAGAATTTGAGTATGGTGCCTTGGATGAATGTTGTGGAAATAACTATGACCTCTAGGTTAAGTGACTCTGTGAGGATGAATTCTCTTATCTTTCTTGGCTCTAAGGTGGGAAAGGATCCCCAGGAGTTCTTAGATGGAGTATACACGGTGTTAAATGCTATGGGGGTTCCACCTAGGGAGAAGAAGGAGCTAGCTTTGTATCAATTGAGGATGTTTCTCAAGTGTGGTACACTCAATGGAAGGATAATAGGCCGGTGGAGTCGGTTCCTATTGAATGGGAAGAATTGAAGGAAGCTTTTCTCGGAAAGTACTTTCCACGTGAGAAGTTTATCAATCTCAAGCAAGAAATACGAGTGTTGAGGAATACTCTTTGAAGTTCTCAATGTTATATATATATGCCCCATCCCTTGTGTCTAATTCGAGGGATGAGATGAGTGGATTCGTGACGGGTGTTACCAATCTAGTGAGGGAGAAATATCGTACGACCATGTTACATGATGATATGACCCTAGCTAAAATCATGGTGTATGCGCAATCAATAGAGTAGTCTAAACTTGGGAGGATTGCTAGAAACTTGAAAAGAAGCAGTTCTAGTGACCAAGATCAAACTAGGTTCAAAAAGAGGGCTCAAAGTCAAGAAGAACCTAGGAGTGCTAAGGTGAAATTGGAGAAAGGAGGTGGTTCTCAAAATGGAAAACCCACACATGTCACTTGTGAAAAAAGGCACTATGGGAAACGTATAGCCGACATAGTGGTTGCTATGGTTGTGGGAAGGATGATCACAAAGTGACAGATTGTCCTACCATTGCTTCCATAGGAAGAGAGGGTAAACAAGTTGCTCCTAATTTTCCGAATGATGACGCTCCAAATAAGAGGTTTTTCTATGCACTCCGTACTAGAGGAGAAAAGCCGGACGAGAATGTTGGTGATGGTAAGTCCTTGTATCTCTTTAGTGTTATGAGTACCTTCTTAGTGGGGGAGTATGGTGAGTAAAGGAGTTTGATTGATTGTTTTGTCTCTTTTATTCAACTCAAGCTTGAGAGTAGAAAGTCATAGAGGTATGTTGCATGATACATTGTGTTTTGGGGTCTTGTTGAAATTTAATTTCATTGATTCCTTGCATTGTGCATTTTATGAATTTATGATTATATTGTGAGATGTGTTTATATGATTCTACATTGCATATTATCATGTTTTCATCATGAATTGCCTAAAATATGCATTTTTGAAAAATGTTAAAAAATTTACTATAGCATTGCCTGCTCATTGTAAAAATTTTGAGAAAATATCAAATAAGTTTTTGCTATTTTGAATGAAGCATGTGAGTTTTATGGAATGATGAGTTATAGAATTTATTCTAGTTTATTGTTGTGTTGTGATGCTCTTGATTATAGGAAATTGATGTTTCTCATTGATAATGTGTTATATGGTATTATTATGAGTTGAAAATTGAATATCTATTCTTGGAAGTGTTCAGAGAGTGAAAAGTGTCATTCGAGGACGAATGTTGTCCAAGTGGGGAAGAATGTAAGATCTTAAAAATAACTTAGGTCCTAAAATTATCTATAATGTGGTATTGAGGAAGTGTCTAAGAGTTTAGGTGATTTGGAAGTGAAACGTCAAGGGATAACCAAGACGTTTGACGACTAAGTCACCTATGTGCCTCATATGTGGTTTTATACGTGTTTCTGTGTGCTTTCTGTAGGTTCTCCCCTGTTCTTTAACACTCCTGCGAGTATGCTCGTTTATCTAGGCCGGATCTCCCTTTCTTGCAGCTTGGAGGTCCAACCTCCAATAAGTCCATGTATGTTCAAAGTTTACCTTTCACGACCTGGGGTTTAGATATGTCTTGTCGAGTTTTTAGTGTTTGTTTTGGATTAAATTCATGTGAGAGGTACTAAACTAGTATACGACCATCTTTGGGGGGGGGGGGGGGGGGAGGGGGGGGGAGGGGGTAGGGGTGGACTCCAGTGCAAAACTCACAAGGACTATGCAAGGGTCCTTAAGGAATGACCCTTCATGAGTTCCCAAGACATCCCAAACCACCGAGGCAATCGATGTTCCGTAAGTGAGTTCCCCTCGATGGACACATAGTAGTGGGGAAGGAGAGTCCAAAGACCAGACTCAATACCATACAACGTACCAACATGATGGTCCGTTTGTCAAGGGACGGGCCGTCGATGGTCTTTCCGTCTGTGAGGCTGTTCCTACACAGCTTCACTGTAAGTTGAGGGGTGAAGTTGTAAATTCACCCCACGTCCAAATAAGAGAAAGGAAGGATACTTGAAGGTCTTTTGGGTATTTTAAATATATTTCTAAGCCTGAAACACTTAGAAGATTTCATTCTCCAAAATCAAAATCCAAATTCCCTTAGAAATTATCTAGAACTCCATTGGACCCAAAACTCAAGGAAGGGCTTGGATTGGAGAAATGAGCAGAGATTCTTCATCAAGTTGTAGGATTAGATTTATTGAGGTATGGTTTTTAATCCTTTAAATTCTATTCATCAAGGATCCCAACTTTCAAAAAAGTTTTCTAAAGTTTTCAAAGATGAACTGTCCAATTTCATGATCTATCGATGGGTTATTTCATTAAAGGTTTTTAAAGCATTGTATATTGATTGAATTGTTGTCTATTAGATGATTTTAACTCAATTAATCTGTGAACCCATGTAATTAATGAACCCTAGTTTTTGACTACTTTATGGGCTAAGTGATTTGGACTTGATGCTTATGAATTCTAGTGTAGTTTCATGTAGGCTATTGATTGGTATAACAATTGTATTGAATTGATATCTAGGCTGTCTTAGATTTATGAATCTTTATTTAATTGACCCAGTTTCATTGAATATCATAGTTTATGCATTGAATTGATGTTCATGGCCATGGGTAAGGGCCTTATGGTATTGAATTTGATGGTTTAGCATTTGATTGAAGTGTTGAGGATGGAGTGGTGGTACGCTGCCTAATTCCCTTTATTTTATGTTAAATAGACTTCAATTATGTTGTGATTTGTATGGTCCACTTATGGTGGTGGTTTTATGTGAGTTACTTGCAATTGATGTGGCCTTGTCGGCATTACTTTATGTAATATGATGATCATGGACTTCTCGGAACTACTTGAAGTATTTTGATGATTTGTGTAGTTGATTATGTGAAGTTGGATCATATCTATCTACATGATAAGTAATGTAAAGTATGTGTTTTTTTATTGATGTTATTTAGGTGATCATGTTAAACTATGACTATATCATTATGTGTATAGTCTTAGGGTTGATGCATGGTTATTCCTACTTGACTATATGAGTCTATGATGGTCATATTGATGATTATATGTTAGTGTATAGGACGACTTAAATATGGTAATGGTCATTTCTATGTCCTTATAGAATGACATGTAATATGTGTTAAAGTAAAGTATGTTGCATCTTGTCTTGGTTGATTTGTGTCCCTTAATTTATGCATGTATGAATGTGAATATGAGGTGTTTTGACTTAGGATGATAAATCCTCTTAGTGTTGTATGTATGAATGACATGAGACCTTAAATGATGTTAAGAGAGTTCTTTATGTGAAACCTTGAATCTAGTGGTAAGGTTATGAATGTTGAAGTTGAATGTCGTAATGGTATCCTTCAAGTAAAGGAATGATAGACTTAAGTTTGGTTGAATTGAAAGGCATCATATCAAACCTTAGGAAAGTCATTATGAGCTTCTTGTCGCCATTGTAAGGTAGCCCTAGTGGACCTCTTTGGTTGGGTAAATGTGATTGAGTTATGAACTTTATATGGAACCCCTTTATATGAACCTTTAATGTAAATTAATCTATGAGAACAAAGGCTAGCACCGAGTGAATATGGTAAGGGAAGTAGTTCTAGTTAAAGAATTAAACTAGAGTACAAAGCACGCCCTTCATATTCCTTAAACATGTGCCTACATGGGATGTGTCTAAGTTCTACCATTGGCAAGTAAACACCCTCATCAGAGTAGATTAGAACTCCGAATTCCATGTCTATCTATCATGGTCTATGTCGGTTATTGCCTATTCTCATCATATGGGATACCTACTAGAATTAGAGAAGTTCTATGAAGTTTAGGTGGTAGTATGGGACTTTATCTAGACATTTCACAATAGGCTTTGAAGTTATTAGTATAAGTCCCTAGGTTTTGTCCAAGACCATTACTTGAATGTATTTATGTGATGAATGAGTTTTAAATGAACTAATGAATGTAATGACTTAAGTTAATAAAGTATGTTAAAAAAATAAGTACTTACCTAGAGTAGTTAAGGTGTGAAGGGGGCATAGGAATGGTCACTTCATATCTTATCTAGATAAGTCTTAAGAATGACTTTAGTTAGGGAAGATGTTGATTATGTGGACATGATCTAAGCCATAGGTAGTCTTAAGTATTATTTAGGTAGTTTTGAAGAGGTCAATCATGGACGTTATCTTCTTGATTTTCTTAAGTAAGTCTTTTGGTAGCCTTGGTAAGGAAAATGTCATATTATACATGTTATGTGTTTTTGTGTCTTGTAAGTGTGTATGTGTCTCATTATGAGTAGTTTTGAGGATCATTTAGGCATGCTTAGAGAGGTTGTATTGGAAATTTATGATTGGTGAATTTAGTGTGCGTCTGTGCGCGTGCGAGCGTGCGTGTATGTGTGTGTTAACCCTTAGTGGCCTTAAGATGATACTTCCGTATGAATGGTGGAATCAGACACTACTCATGGACTGCACATACACCCTTCAAATAATCCATGAATTAGTTATATATACGCCCAAAATTTCTATCAAACATTGTACAAATAACATCATATATAACACATGGACTAACTAAAAAAATGCTCATTTTACATGAGTTTTATCGCGGATTTCAATATAACCCCGACTTATTTTATCAAATTGCGGAGGTTCAAAGAACCCCTCTAATTAACATACACATTTTTATTTTTTCCTATTTTGACTTCTATGAAGTTTCGTTCTTTGCTATAGCTGATAAAAATCGTTGTTTTAGACGATGCATATGTAGAAAGCCTATTTGGTTCTAGTAGTTACTTTACTAGATTTTTCTTTTTTACTTTCTATAGTGAAGATAGTCGCACGTAATGACAGATCACGGCCATATTATTAAAAGCTTGTGGTAAGAATGGGTTTCTTTCTAGTGCTCGAAAATAATATTCCAAAGCTTTCGTATGTTCTCCATTACTTGTGTGGATAAGCCCTATATTAATCTGTGGAGGTCCTTAACCTCTATAATCCAAAAAAAATTAATACACTATTTTACCATAGCAGGGATTTTTCTTTTCCAGTGCATTTCCAAGCGCTTCTTTTTACAAATCCTTTCTTCTGGACTCTTTATTTCTCCAATTATTAGTCCTTCACTGTCATTAATTTCTCTCATGTTCACTCTCTATTCACAACTTCACCGTAATTTAGATATAAATAGTATCACTTGTGAGTTCTCTTTCTTTCATTTTCACAATTTTGCCCTAATTTAAAAATAAATCGCCTGAATAATTTCTACAAAGTTTTCAGATTTATATCCTAATTATAGACTTCCTTAAAAAAGGTTAAATTTGTGAATTAATTGATTTGCCTAGATATTCTCCAACGTCTTCATCAAAGCATCTCAAAGTTTAGATTTCACATCATCAATTTTGTCGTCGATGACATCGATGTTTATGGAGGTATGACATGCATCTGTTAGTCGATTTTTCGACCAAAAAAGAAAGTTTAGTCACTTTGAACATTACCATCTTTACGTTTTTCGGTAGTTTTGTAAATGTGAAGCTACAAATTGCTATATATTATTGCTTTGTTTAATATCAATTTTTTTAAAAATAATTGGTACAAATTGGTTAAAATGTTTTCTTGTGTATTTTTCCGTTCAATTGGTTTTCATATGTGTTTGATTATCGGCGACAATATTTATGAACAAGTCTCAGAAGTTCATGACAATTAGATATTATGTGTTTCAATTATTTTGTAATTTGGATGTCTTGTTCTAGTTGCTTCAAATGCAATTTCTTTAGGTAAAAATTGGTTTGTGCAAGAATTGTCATCAGTTTTTACTTTGTTTTTAGCATTGACATCAATGGAGCTGGCTTGCTGCAAATTCTTGCTACTTCATATACTTATACTTATGTTGATTTTTCTATGCCTCATCGGGCTGCAAAAAAATTTGTAAAACTCCCTTGGTAAAGCTTTTATTAATATATCCTCAAATGTTGTTCTATTGTAGAATAGAGTGTTGGGATGTAATTCTCATTGTTGCCGTCGTCTTTGAATTTTTTTTTAAAACTTATCCAACTTATGATTAGTCTACTTAAGAAAGATGAAATCAACTTAGAAACACTTGAAAATACTAAAAAAGATTTTACAAATGTGTTTATCATCCGAAAAATTTATTCTTTTAAGCATAAATATCATACTCAACTAATTCTTTGAAGCAAAAAATATTACAACGTATATACTTATTTCTAACGGAAAGTTTGTTTCATTTTCTAAATATGACAAGTTTCTCTTCTTTTTTCAAGAAGATCTTTCTAGTCAATCATGCCTTAAATATCACATATTATCCCATATCACTATTTTCATCTATTCCTTGTGAAATAATGGAAGCATGAAACTGATGAGATTTTGATACATCATTTATGGTGTTGAGTTGGAAAATGCTCAAACTTGAAGGTTTTTGTGCATTTCTTTAGAATAATTATATTTGATAGTGAGAAGTATTTATTGTTATTTTTGTCCACATATTGATTGTTAGAACAAATTTCATATATTGACGGAGATTGTCCAAGTTCTAGCAATTTTGAACTTGCTGATTGTAAGGTCCTACATATGTTGTAATGGTGGCTTGTTAATGGATGGTTAGCTCTCCTTTTTCTCTATGCCTTTCTTATTTCTTAGATTGAGAGAATAGCGTGAGTGTGTCTGTTGAAAGAATATCACCTCATTCATTTCCTCTATAGAGCTTACATCATATAATTTGTCGAGTTTCCATATTATTTTCTCTGCTTAATTATGTTATGAACTACAATATGTATATTGAAAGAAAGTACAATTTTTATACTTAGTCCTCTATATAATTCTTTTAGATCATAACTATATAAGTCTTATATATGGTATATCCATCTAGTTTTACTTGATTTGTCCGCTCTCGACTTGTGATGCATGTTTTCAGGATATATCTGTTATGTGTCTCCTATACTTATTCTTGAACTTTTTGTGATCTACCTCTTCATTCTCATAGGAATATGAGAAAATAAATTTATTGATCACGAATGTTGTGTTGGTCCTAAAAGAGAGGTTTAACCCTTTATCAATATTTGTTTAATCAAACATATCATGTTTCTCTTGAGGATATTAAGTTAAATTTCATAGATATATTTTCAAAGTTTGTATTATTAGCGTATAAACATATTTGGGGATGAGAAGAGTTGGCTGCTGACCATGTTGTTACCTGGGTCTCGAGAGGGTAACTTTGGGGTCAAGTGATACTTCCTCCCATTCACATTGTTGAATATTAAGAGGCAAGATTAGTAATTTTATTTTAATATAAAATGTGTAGGTGGCGAAGCTACACTTGTCCAAAAGGAATAAATTGACATAGTCACCATCACTTTGGAAAATTATGATTGGTGAATTTAGTCTGTGTCTGTGCGAGTGTGCGGGCGCGAGAGTGTATGTGCGTGGTGTGTGTGTTCACCCTTAGTTACTTTAAGGTGATACTTCGATATGAATGGTGGAATGGGACACTACTCATGCATTGCACATACATCCTATAAATAATCTATGAATTAATTATATATATGCCCAAAATTTCTATCAAACATTGTACAAATAACATCATACATAACACATGTTCTAACTAACAAAAATGCTTATTTTACAGAGTTTTACGTGGAGGTCAGTATAATCCAAACTAATTTTATAAAATTACGGAGGTTCGAAGAACCCCTCTAGTTTACATACAAACTGTAGAGGTCGTTACCGAGACATATAAATTGTAGAGGTCGTTAAACTATGTAATAAAAAAAAAGTAATACTCTATTTTACCATTGCTGGGAAATTTCTTTTCCAGCGCATTTCCAAGCGCTTCTTTTTGCAAAACCTTTCTTCCAAACTCTTTATTTCTCCAATTATTATTCCTTCACTGTCATTAATTCTTCTCATGTCCTCTCTCTATTCACAACTTCACCCTAATTAAGATATAAATAGTGTCACTTGTGAGTTCTCATTCTTTAGTTTTCACAATTTTGCTCTAATTTATATATAAATCGCCTTATTTATTTCTACAAAGTTTCCAGATTTATATCCTATTTCTATATTATTTTACAAAAGGTTTAATTTGTGAATTAATTGATTTGTCTCGATATTCACGAATGTCTTCATCAAGACATCTCAAAGTTCAGATTCGACATCGTCAATTTTGTCGTCGATGACATCGATGTATATGGAGCTATGACATGCATTTGTTAGTTGATTTTGCGAACAAAAAAGTAAGTGTTGTCACTTTGAACATTACCTTCCTTACGTTTTCTGCCGCGTTGTAAATGTGAAGCTAGAAATTGGTATATTTTGCCCTGTTTAATGTCAAATCTTTTAAAAAAAAATTAGTACATATTGGATAAGATATTTTCTTGTGTATATTTTCCCTGCAATCGAGTTTCATATGTGTTTAATTATCGACGATAAGATTTATGGACAAGTCTCATTATTTCATGACAATTAGATATTATGTGTTTCCATTATTTTTCTAATTTGGATGTGTTGTTCTAGCTGCTTCAAATGTACTTCCTTTAGGTAAAAATTGGTTAGTGCAGGAATTGTCGTCACTGTACTTTTACTTTCTTTTTAGCATTGACATCAATAGTTCTGGCTTCCTGCAAATTCTTTCTACTTCAATACTTATACTTATGTTGATTTTTCTATGCTTCATCGGGCGGCAAGAAAATTTGTAACCTCCCTTGGTAAAGCTTTTATTAATATATCAAGAAAATTTGTAACCTCCCTTGGTAAAGCTTTTATTAATATATCCTCAAATGTTGTTTCATAGTAGAATAGAGTGTTGGGATGTAGTTCTCATTATTGTCGGTGTCGTCTTTGATTTTTTTTATCAAGCTTATCCCAACATATCATTAGACTACTTAAGAAAGACGAATTCAACTTTGATACACTTGAAAATACTAAATAAGGTTTTACAAACATGTTTATTATCCTAAAAATGTATTCTTTTAAGTATAAATAGCATACTCAACTAATTCTTTGTAGAAGAAAAATATTACAATG
This sequence comes from Solanum habrochaites, assembly GCA_027704765.1. Taxonomy (NCBI): domain Eukaryota; kingdom Viridiplantae; phylum Streptophyta; class Magnoliopsida; order Solanales; family Solanaceae; genus Solanum; species Solanum habrochaites. Next base: position 45,378,297 of record JAKWJA010002496.1, read on the forward strand.
TCTATACTCATTACTAATGGGTGGTGTGTTTCATTATCTAACTATGACTAATTTCTCTTTTAATTTCAAGAAAAGATTTCTAGTCAGTCATGCCTTAACAATCACATATGATACATTATTTATGGTGGTGAGTTGGACAATGCTCATACTTGAAGGTTCTTGTGTATTTCTTTAGAATAATTATATTTGATATTGAGAAGTATTAATTGTTATTTTGGTCCACATATTGATTGTCAAAATAGACACCATATATTGATGGAGAAGGTCCAAGTTCTAGCGATTTTGAACTTGCTGACTGTAAGGTCCTGCATATGCTCTAACGGTGGCTTGTTAATGGATGGTTAGCTATCATTTTTCTCTATGCCTTTCTTGTTTCTTACATTGAGAGAATAGAGTGACTGTGTGTTCAAAGAATATCACCTCATTCATTTCATCTATAGAACTTACATCATATAATTTGTCGAGTTGTCATATTATTGTCTCTGATTAATTGTGTTATGAACTACAATACATAGATTGCAAGAAGGTACAATTTTTATAGGTAGTCCACTATATAATTCTTTTAGATCATAATTATATGTCTTATATATTTATATCCATCTACTTTTACTTGATTTGTCGGCTCTCGACTTGTACTGCATGTTTTTAAAGATATATCTGTTATATTTCTCCTATCCTTATTCTTGCACTTTTCGTGATCTATCTCATCATTCTCATAGGAAGATGAGTTAACAAATTTATTGATCACGAATGTTGTGTTGGTTCTAATAGAGAGGTCTAACCCTTCATCAATATTTGTTTAAACAAACATATCATGTTTCTCTTGAGGAGATTAAGTTGAAGTTCATACATATATTCTCAAAGTTTGTGTAATTAGGGGATAAACATATTCAGGGATGAGAAGGGTTGGTTGCTGACCATGTTGTTACCTGGGTCTCGAGATGGTAACTTTGTGGTCAAGTGATATTTCCTCTCGCTCACATTGTTTAGTATTAAGAGGCAAGCTTAGTAATTTTATTTTAATCTACTATGTTGTATGTGGCAGAGCTACACTTGTCAAAAAGGAACTAATTGACATATTAAACATCACTTTGGAAAATTATGATTGGTGAATTTAAAGTGTGTATGTGCGAGTATGCGCGCGAGCGCGTGCATGCGTGGGTGTGTGTATGTGTTCTCCCGTGGTGACCTTAAAGTGATACCTCAGTATGAATAGTGGTGACCTTATATATATATATATGCCAATAATTTCTATCAAACATTATACAAATAACATCATACATAACACAAGGACAAATTAAAAGAAACGCTCATTTTACAGGGTTTTATCGTGGAGGTCAATATAGGCCCAACTTATTTTATCAAATTGTGGAGGTTAGATGAACCCCTCTAATTTACATACAATTTGTAGAGGTCGTTAACTTCGGTAATCCAAAAAAAGTAATACTTTTTTTTAACATTGCAGGGATTTTTCTTTTCCAGCGCATTTCTAAGTGCTTCTTTTTACAAAACATTTCTTCTGAACTCTTTATTTATCCAATTATTATTCCTTTACTGTCATTAATTCTTCTCATGCCATCTCTCTGTTCAAAACTTCACCCTAATTAAGATATAAATAGTGTCACTTGTGTGTTCTCTTTCTTTAGTTTTCACAATTTTGCCCTAATTTAAATATAAATCGCCTGAATTATTTCTACAAAATTTCCAGATTTATATCCTAATTCTAGAATTTCTTAAAGAAGGTTCAATTTGTGAATTAATTAATTTTTCTCGATATTCTCCAACGTCTTCATCAGAGCATCTCAAAATTTAGATTTGACATCCTTAATTTTGCCGTCTATGACAGCGATGTATATGGAGCCATGACATGCATTTGTTAGTTGATATTGCTACCAAAAAAGTAAGAGTTGTCACTTTAATAATTACCATCCTTACGTTTTCTGTCGTGTTTTAAGTGTGAAGATACAAATTGGTATTATTTTGCTCAATTTAATGTCAATTTTTTTTAAAAAAATTGATAGAGATTGGTTAAGATATTTTCTTGTGTATTTTTCCCTGCAATTGGTTTTCATATGTGTTTGAGTATCAGCGATAAGATTTAAGGACAAGTCTCATTAGTTCATGACAATTAGATATTATGTGTTTCCATTATTTTTCTGATTTGGATGTGTTGTTCTTGCTGCTTCAAATGTAATTCCTTTAGGTAAAACTTAGTTAGTGTAATAATTGTCGTCACTGTACTTTGACTTTGCTTTTAGCATTGACATCAATAGTTTTGGCTTGCTGCAAATTCTTGTTACTTCATATACTTATACTTATGTTGATTTTTCTATGTCTCATCGGGCTGCAAAATTTTTTGTAAAACTCCCTTGGTAAAGCTTTTATTAATATATCTTTAAATGTTGTTCTATTGTAGAATAGAGTGTTGGGATGTAATTCTCATTATTGTTGTTGTCGTCTTTGAATTTTTTATCAAGCTTATCCCAACATATCATTAGACTACTTAAGAAAGACGAATTCAACTTTGATACACTTGAAAATACTAAAGAAGTTTTTATAAACGTGTTTATTATCCGAAAAATGTATTCTTTTAAGTATAAATATCATACTCAACTAATTCTTTGTAGAAGAAAAATATTACAACGTCTATACTCATTACTAATGGGCAGTGTTTTTCATTTTCTAACTATGACAAATTTCTCTTCTTATTTCAAGAAGAGATTTCTAGACAGTCATGCCTTAACAATCACATATGATACATTACTTATGGTGGTGAGTTGGACAATGCTCATACTTGAAGGTTCTTGTGATTTCCTTTAGAATAATTATATTTGATATTGAGAAGTATATTATTGTTTTTTGTCACATTTATTATCAAACAGAACACCATATATTGAATGGAGATGGTCCAAGTTCTAGCGATTTTGAACTTGCTGACTGTAAAGTCCTGCATATGCTCTAACGGTGGCTTGTTAATGGATGGTTAACTCTCATTTTTCTCTATGCCTTTCTTATTTCTTACATTGAGAGAATAGAGTGATTATGTGTGTTCAAAGAATATCACCTCATTCATTTCCTCTATAGAACTTACATCATATAATTTGTCGAGTTGTCATATTATTGTCTCTGATTAATTGTGTTATGAACTACAATACATAGATTGCAAGAAGGTACAATTTTTATAGGTAGTCCACTATATAATTCTTTTAGATCATAATTATATAAGTCTTATATATGTATATCCATCTACTTTTACTTGATTTGTCGGCTCTTGACTTGTACTGCATGTTTTCAAAATATATCTGTTATATTTCTCCTATCATTATTCTTGCATTTTTCGTGATCTATCTCTTCATTCTCATATGAAGATGAGTTGACGAATTTTCGTAAAGCTAAAGCAAATATACTTTGGCATATGAATCAATTTTTGGAAGATACTTGGACACTTCAACCTTTCTTTAGAGATATTACCGGCAAGTAAGTCAAGTAACTACTGGATTTCATACATAATCATTATATTTAAGAACTGGATGAATCTTAAAAAATAACTCAAATTTAGTCTGTTAAATGTTATCCTGATTGATTTTTGGTTTGCTATTACTTTGTAGTGTTAAACACGATAGCGTAAGTTTTATTTCGGGATTAGATGTTGCTAATCCTTTATGATCTACATAAGGTTGCTTGTATCGACCGTTGACATCCTACTGAAGTTTCATTCGCAGTGGCCCGTACTGGTTAAAATGGATACCATAAACATATTCCCATATATAAGAAGGTTTACAAGCTTGGCAGAATTTGACAAAAATCACGCACTGCCTTAACTGAGTTTGACAAGACTGAGAAAGACATTACTCCTATTGGTGGATTTCTTATTATAATGTGGTAAAGGATGATAACATATTGATCACGAAAGTTGTGTTGGTCCTAAAAAGAGAGGTTTAACCCTTTGTCAATATTTTTTTAATCAAACATATCATGTTGCTCTTGAGGAGATCAAGTTGAAGTTCATAGATATATTCTCAAAGTTTGTGTAATTAGTGGATAAACATATTTGGGGATGAGAAGGATTGGTTGCTGACCATGTTGTAATTTTTTTTCTTTTTTGCTTTTTTAACATAATAGTCTTATTTTTATTGTCAAAAATGTGCCTCCTGTTATACTCCTAAGGATGTTATAAGACTATGTAATATGTTTCTACTGGAAGTAAGTTTTCTTTCTCCACCTGTGGTAGTTGAGCACTTTTGTCCATCATATTTTCACCTTCGTTCATTATAAATGTAATCTAATTTATTAAAAATTTTATATGAAATTTTTTTTTTTCAATATGTTTCACTAACAAGTCGCTTCAAACCACCCAAGAAAATAAAAATTTCTTTGGACAGCTTAAAGGCTTAAATATTTTAACATTATCGTCATTAAATAAAGCACAAATTTTAAACAATTTATTATGGCTAGTATTGTTTCTTTCCGTGAGGGGGTTTATAAAGATAATGTTGACATTTTAAATAATATAGTAGAATTATAACTATAAAAATATTTCTAATGTTTTAGTTATTACTATTACTGTTATTATCATTATTATTCTGAATGTATATGTTTTAGAGATTAATGCATGTATTAGAATAATATATTAAAATTCATGTTAGCTATAATCTAATTATATAAATTTTAATAAAAGAATTAAGGAGGTTACAACCCCAATAAAATGAATATGAAAAAATTTTGGTAAAAAGAAATAACAAATTTTCTTAACTCTATCTAAGTGAATTGTTGCGACAGTTCACAAAAAAACCTAAGATCTATTTGTAACAGATCTAACAACGGGAGTTGTCGGAACTGTCGTAACTATAAACTACAATTTGCACCTTTAACCCCAACTAATTGAATGTTTTGTAGTAAATATTTCTTCTAATATTTCCTACTAAACGGCTCTCAAAAGTAAAAAGAGTAAAATCTTTCATTGACCAATATTATTGTTTAACTTTATTTTCCTTCTTGTACTTTATTTTGCCTTATTTTGATTCGAAAGAGAAATTTCAATCTACTTTCTATTATTTTTTTGAAATTAAATCTATATATTTTATCTCTCATTTTTGCTATGCTTTAAATTTGAAGGAATATTGATTGTATTGAAGTGTTAAGGGACTATCATGAGATATATTATAGGAGATATAGGAATTAGTCTAATCCTAATAGGATTAGATTAAGGAGTACGACTCACTAAAGGACTCGGATTATACACATAATACTAATAGTTTTATAACTATTTATTTAATATTATCTGTTATTACCCCCCTCAAGATGAGCTGAGCGGAAGCGACGGAAGCTTGGACTGAGTAATCGTGCTGTCGGCTTCTGGAGAGGCTTGGTGAGATTATTCAGCCGATTGTTTCTCAGTGGGTACATACTGCACATTCATGTGTGTCGGGCTGAACTTCTCGCGAACAAAGAGACCATCGGTATCCAACATGCTTCAGTCTGGTGTGTTGGACAGAATCTTGGCCACACAGATGGTTGATTTGTTGTCACGATAGAGAACATGGAGGAAAAAATAAAAGGTGGGAAAAAAAAAGGGAAACATTGTGAGTGGCGCGGATTCTCGAAGACTATATGTGACCCACATTGTCTCAGCAGCAAAAGAGCAAGGGCGCGGTATTCACTTCATCTACCGAAGAGACCTTGGGTTTTTTTTTTGTACACCAGGAGATCAGGTCTGCCCACAAAAATGAGAAACCCCGATGTAATTTTCTGTCATTTTATCATTCGCCATCTGATCTGAGAAATGCCCGAAGCTCCAAGTCACCTGGTCGCATGAGTAAAACCACGACCAGAGTGCCAAAAATGTCCTTGAGCATGCGTTTTATGACATGGTTATCATGTTCACTTGGTTGATGCAGCGCTGAGGCACTGGTTGCGCAACTGGAGTCAGGACGGTAATGGCCAGATACTGTAGAGTGCCCCAAGAGCTGCGGAAGTTGGTGATATCGGCCAAGGGGTGTCGCTCCATTCTAGACGAAGAGACTGCCATCGGTTGGTTGACTGGTGCATTTTTCCAGTCCAGTCTTTCTCAACAATGTTCGAGCCATATTTTGACTGATGAGAAACAAGCCGCTGCCTGTCCGAGAACCTCCATTCCAAAACTAATGTAAACGGGCAAGGTCCTTCATTTTGAAGGTATATGCATAGCTCGAGTGACTCTTGAATGAGAAGCTGTTAGTAGAGCCTGTAATAATGATATCGCTACATAGACAAGAAGGAATTATATACGTTGCTGAATGTCGAGTAAACAGACTCGTGTCGTGTACGAAACACGTTAAGCCTAGTCCCTGAGGAACGTTTTCATAGTGTGGTACCGAAGCACGGGGTCTTGCCTTGAGCCCATACGAGACTTCTGAGTTTGTCAAACATGTTGAGGTGAAGCGGGGAGCAACATACCCGGTGGTGGGTCATGTAGATAGTTCCTCAAGCATGCCATGAAGAAAGAATTGGAAACATCAACTGATTGATGCTCCATTGTTCGCACGGCGAGTGACAGTACCAGGCGAATGGTTGTCCTGCCGAATACCAGTACTGAATGTCTCGGAGTAAGCAAGCCCATACTCCTGATTGTACCCTTACAACCAAATGACCTTGTGACCTGAAATAACTGCCATCTGCATTGTGTTTTAATTTTGTACACCCATTTACAGCCCACTGGTGCCGCCCCCATGGGTCCCTTTTAGGTAACAAGAAAATCCAAAGGTTTTCCCCCGAATCAGCTCAAAGCCTAAACTCGTCATCTAACATGACGCCATAAGCTTTTTTGGGCCACAGAGTCGGTTGTTGGTTCACTATCGGAGGGTGTATTTTTGGTATGTATGGTAGCCTGAAATGGTTTTGGGTTTAAATACCGCTTTGCCACGGTTAACAGGGATATATTGGTGTTGCACGGCGGTGGTGATTCGGGTTGGCCGGGAACGACCCAAATGGATCGGGCTGGAGAGTTGTGGGTATGGGTGGTTGGGTGTTGTGAGTTTGGGTGGTGTTGCGGGTGTTAATTGTGGGGTGACGGTCGAGGGTGATGAGGGTGTTGGTAGTGGGTGGAGGTGTGGGAAGTGGTGAGGGACCCTGTTGAGCATGTTTGAAAAAGGGGAAGGACGCCAAGGAATGATGTATTTGTGGAGGAGGAAATCGACTCTTAGGGAACCTCATGTGACAAATTTGCATGACTAGATTCTGTACGACTTTATGAGTTTTTGGTTCAAACAGCGATAACCCTTGGAGGTATGAGATAGCCCAAAAAAAATACAAGGATGGTATCGGGTTGTAATTGTGAGTAATATGAGGGCGTGCCAGTGTATGAAAGACACCGCAAAGAAGCGGAGGTTGGTATAATTGGGAAGTTCTTGTAAGGATTGATAGGGTGATTTGTTGGAGAGGGTGTGACTTGGCATTCTTTTAATGAGTAGTTTGCGGTGGCTAGAGCTTCACCCAAAAGGAGACATGGAGGATGAGATTGATTTCGAAGAGTAACCACCGTTTCAATGAGATGGCATGCTTACGCTCATCCACCCATTCTGTTCGGGAGTGTATTCACAGGATGGTTGATGTAATATTCCCAGGGATTAAGAAACTGGCCAAAGATGTTAGTTACATATTCCTTTTCCATTGCCACTTCGCAAAGTTTAACAGTAGTGAGAATTGAATTGTGTTTTGACCATTTTTTCAAACCCGACCAAAGGTGGTGTATGCCTGTGATTTCTGTTTTAGTGGGGGTACAACCAAGTGTATTTTGTAAAATCATCAAAAACAAATATATACGAAAACCAGCAAATGAAAGGAACAGCAGTAGGACCCCCATAGGTCAAATCAATAAGTTGAAAAGGTTGCAACTGTACGCTTCTCATATAAAGTAAAAAGTATTTATGAGATTAGCATTGAACATGAGTCACAATTGTTTACATGATTGAATAAAAATCTAATTGAGACATTAAAAATTTATTATTGAGTAGACGGTGCCCAGACGACTGTGCACAACAACTGTGGCCATCAACCGAAAGAGCCACCGGAGCCACAGGAACCTTTCTGAAACTGGTGTGGGCATACGAACTTTGCAAGGGACGAACGTACAGACCATGCTCACAGGGGCCCTGAAAATCCACCCTCTTGGTAGATTGTCTATGATCTCAAAAGTATTAGAGGTGAACCAGAGGACCAATTATTGTCTTTTGTGAATTGTGAACTGAAAGGAGATTGGTTTTAATAGAAGGGACGTAGTAGTGACCTAGGTGAAAGACCTCGGTGGGGTTGTTAATGTACCGCGTTCCAGTGTGAGAAGTCATTAAGGGGACTCACCAGTTGCCCAACTGTAATACCATTGGAGCCTGAGATGGATTTGGTAGCTTTAAGCTTGGGATAGATCAGAAGTATGTGCATGTTGGCCTCCAGTATCCAACACCATTCAGATGGGGAATGGTCGGCTTGGATGCATAATTGGCACGTATCACTATTTTGGATCTGCCTCATACCGAAACGCAAACGAACAAGCGTTTGTCCTGTTTGTCTGACCTATTTGAAAAGTTGGACGATCCCGCTGTAAGTGCTCCTTCCCGCCCTGGAAAGATGACCGGCCCTTCGCTGCCGAGAGATTGCAGCTGTTTTTGCTGCCGGCTGCTGACCGTCGTTACGACGGCGACTGCCCTGCAAACCGCCAAACCCGCGGGCTCCTCTGTTCTGCCGTTGCCGCCGCGGCTCTCCTGCCGCCCCACCACACGCCCCCGCGATAGTTCTGGCTTGCGGTGAGGGGCATTGCCGGCTTCCATAACGCGGCTTCTCGGAGAGAATTTTCTCTTCCAGATCCACGTTGAATTTCTTCACTTTTTTACCACAAGGTAGAGAGTAGCCAGTTCAACGGCGTTTGACTGATGCGAACCGCCTGTTTAATGGAGTAGTACGCTGATGGAGCCCCGAACGACGCACATATGAGATTTTTTTGGGAATGATTTCGTTCACGGTGTCGATGGCTTTGATTGATGGTGTAGACCTCGTCAAATAACTCCGCCATAGTTTTCGTGCCTTTGGTAAAGTGGTGTGGAGACGATCTCATAATGAAAAATATGATAGTGGGAATGTGCATGCGTGTTTGCGAGGGTCCGTCCATAGGCTGAAGCAGTTTGTGTAGGATCGACGTGTTCTGAACCGGATTAGAGATGACCGCAATCAAACATATCGGATCTGTCCATCCACGCTTTCCATGCGGCATGGGGCCGGATTGGGTTTTTTCTATTTGTCTGTGGCGGTGATGACTGTCGGCGGCGGTTCTGTTTCTTCCATCGACGTATTGGAGGTAATTGGCCTCAAGGGCCTTAAGAACGGTGATTTTCCATGTAGTGCAATTTATTATGATATTTTTTGGGGAATCAGGGCATGAAGCTTCCTGAGAAGGAGTTTAAACCGCCAGAGGAAGTGGAATCAAGAGGATCCACCTCGGTTGTCCATGGCTGCCGCCGCCCCCAAGAGACTAGAGGGAACGATCGGTGCCTAACGAGAGAAAAAAAAAACCTAGAGAAAAGATGATCTTTTTTCTGGCTCTTGATACCATGAGGAATATTGATTTGTATTGAGTGTTAAGGGAATACATGGAGATATATATAGGTAGATATAAGGAAGTAGTACTAATCCTAGTATATTTTATACGGACTAGGTTAAGGAGTACTAATCCTAATAGGACAGGATTCAGTACACAATAAATCTAATATTCTTTTATTACTATTTATTTAATACTATCGTTTATTAAAATTTGGCTCTAGTGACTTTATAATCGTAAATTTATTTCAATAAAATATTGATTACTAAAATATAGTACAAGAAAGTGATAAAAGATATAACTTTTTACACAAAAAGTTGAAGAATTTATGATTGAATAAAAGTTTTTTTTAATTTTATTTGTTAAGACGAATGGTGGAACAAATCATGCATCCATATTGTTTAAACGGTTTCGTTTGGGTTAAGCCCAAAAAATATATGCGGGCTTACAACCTTATACTCTGTGATTTTTCCTTGAACTTGTTATACAAATATATTTTTCATCCTAATGTAATAATTTGAACGATAAATTGTTACCAAGGATTCAAAAAATTAAAATACCCCGATATAAGTATATAATTTTTTTTTTTGCTTTAAAAAGTAATTACATGTATTTACTTTTTTGTACTAAATTTTGATGACCAATTAATGATTGTTTTGTTTTATCTTAATAGTAACACTTTGATTTTGACTAAAGATTTAACGGGAAAAGAAAAAATACACCCCCAAACAATCGTAAATGGTAAGCAGATATTCTCTGTCATACTTTTGAGACATTGATTCCTCTGTCGTCCAAAAACGAGAGTATATATACATTTTATACTAACGGACATACATGTATCATAATATTATCCACTGATCCGATATTTATCGACGGATAAGATTGTGTCACGTGTCCCTAGTTAGTCTTTCGTTAGAGTGAAGGGCATATATGCTCTAGTTTTTGGACGGCAGGGGCACCAATGTCCCAAAAGTATGACGCATGGTATCTGCGTACCATTTATGATAGTATTGTTGAATCCATCCCATTTTTAGTCAACTTTAGCTATTCAATTGGTACAAGCAATTGTTAAAAAGGAATAGTAATTGGAGTTGAAAATAAAAGATTTTGTGTGGCAAATTGGTAAGCTGTTGCAACCATTCTTGACTTTGCTATGTTTACATATTCTTGTGACATAGCCATGGTTTTATCCTCTAAAATAGAGCATTCTTGCTCAATTGTAATAACACACCAAGTATAGAGAGAAAAACATTTTGATATCAAAGTGAGGTATTCCCATAGACTTACAAGAAAAATTATTTGTGAAAAAATAGAGTGTGAGCGATATTTTGTAAGACGGGGGGGGGGGGGGGGGGGGGGGGGGGGGGGAACAAACTGTTTTGGAAAGGGGTTGGTGGGGTGGGGGGTGAACCAAAAAAAAAAATGGGGGGGGGGGGGGGGGGGGAACCAAAAGAGTGTTGTTCCTTTTGAGTGTGTAGTATCAATTTGAGTATTGTATTTGTGACTACACAGTAAAATTCCTTACTATAGTATATCAATTGTCTCTTAGTCCGTGGTTTTTTCCCTTCTTCAGAAGGGTTTCCCACGTAAAATTTTAGGTGTGCTTCTTTTCTCCCATTTTATGTCCATTACTTTATATATATTTTTTGTGCTTGTCCCGTTTTCCCACGAACTGGTAATCAGACCAGGTTTTATCTAAGATTTTTTGCTCGTGGGTGCAGCACAGTCCTGAACTTCCCTCAAAAAGTTACTTTGATTTGCGATAACTATATTTTTTGGAAATACAATGGAAGCCAACACAAGTAGAATGGTTACTTTGAATGGTGTTAATTAAGGTCATGTTGGAAAGGAAAAAGGGAAGAGTATGGCTTTATGTTTAATAATTTTACAAAACGCATATTTCCCACTGTAAAGCCTGATAATAAACAGATGAAAGTGGAATTTTGTTTGCATAGTCAAGTCTGTGGATCATTAGGCAATTGTCCACGTAATGTGTTGAACCATATTTCTGGGAACACACGCTCGAACCGCTATGGGAGCATCGTGAAATTTTGTATGCTTGAAAGACTGGTAACAACAAACTTTTCTTAATAAAGCATATGTGGAAGTTTGAATGTTCTGATGGTTTCTCTACTGGACGACCATCGAATAATTTTTTCATGGGCTAAGAACCAATTATCTGTTTATGGCATCAAATTTGTATGAAGAAATTCAAGGCTTTGCTTCTACTTGGTTCCCTACCAGATCATGGGAAACATTTTACAACGTCATTGTCAAAATTCTGCTCCGGATGGTTGATCTCTATGATTCCGCCAATATTAATTCTTGACAAGAGATGAGAGAAAACCTCAATGTTCCTCTCGTCGGATGTCCTGATACTGCCTCAGGGGAGAAATAAAACTCGTGGTTCTTCTCATCGAGAACAAAATAGAGCAATCCAAAGCAACTGAGGATATTGAGTTTATCATTGTGCATAAAAGTGCACCCAAGAAGTTTCTCAGGAGTTGAAGAGGGAGAACAAAAACAAAGAGGAAACTAAAGAAGATGGTCACTGAAAATTGCCTAGCCACATCACACCGAAGGATCGTGGACACTGGTGCCGCATCTAATGTGACATCAAGGAGGATTTTTTCTCTTCCTAACCCTGGGATTTTTGGAACCTTAGTTGTAATGAAACTGTTTTAGGGTGGTGTATGGTACAATATGTTTGGAAACTAGTGTTGGAATAAACTAGTGTTTGAACAATTGAAACTGCTCTGATGTTCGTCTTCACTAATGTTTGTTGGGGTATTGAGGATGATGAAGATAAGTTTTACTAACCAACGGTGATGAAATGGAAGCTCATTAAGGGTTCCTTGTTTGTGGATCAATGGTAACAAACGTCGTAGGTTATACTGGACTTGACTCTGCTTGTTTTGAAGTTGAATGCGGTTGAGAGCGTACTCGTCAACATTAATGGCATAGAGGCTTTAGCCACATTAGCGAGAAAGGACTTAATTTCTAGCCAGAAGAATTATGACAATTTCCAAAGTGCTGATTAGAAAATGTGAGCACTGCTTGGCTGGTAAACAAAATAGAGTTTCCTTTAAGTCCACCCTCCTTCGAAAAAACAGAGTTGCTTGAGTTAGTTCACTCAGATTTTATGTGGTCCAATGAAGACCAAGACATTGGTTGGTTGCACTTACTCGGTCACTTTCATTATGATTGCTCTAGAAACTTTGGGTCATGTATGAAGACTAAAGACCAAGTGTTAGGGTTTTGTAAGCAGTTTCAGGCTTCATTGAAATAGAAACAGAAAAAAGTGAAATGTACTCGTACTGATATGGTGGTGAATATTGTGACCATTTGACGAATACGGCACGCATCACGGTATTAGACACCAGAAACTCCTCCCCAGACTCCTCAGCTTAATGGTTTGGCTGGAGGTGACAGGAACCTGATGGAAAGAAGTTAGAAGTTTGCTTTCTGAAGCAAAGTTGCCAACTCAGTTGGGGTGAGGCTTTATTGACCTTTGCACAGTTATTAATTTATCTACTGTTGTTGCTTTGGGCAAAGTGATGTCCAAATTAGTGTTTGGTATGAAAAGTATGTGTTCCTATGACATTTGAGAGTATTTGGGTGCAAAGCTTTGTACATGTGCCGAAAGATGAGAGGTCAAGTTAGATGCCAGACAAGGCAGTGCATCTTCATTGGATATGGCTAGATGAATTTGGTTACATGGATATATACCTTGAAAAGAACTTTGAGAAGCCGTGATAATATTTTCATGGAGAATCAAACATTAAAGATATTGAACAAAGCGGCTAAGGTAGAATCTTCAATTTGATGGAATAGTTCCAATCATGATAAGTTTTCCTCACACAAGTGTGATGATTGTTGGGTTTGATCATCTGGTGACGCCCATAATCATTTATCGACTCACATTTGATGTTTGATAATAACAATGCATATTATTATTGATGATCCTGTTGCTCATGAATTGTGGATGAATCAAATATTCCGCTTCGGAGTCCACAAGACAGCGGTTTCTCTCCCTATTCAACCCAATGAGTATGTATTACTCATCTGAACGGGGGAGAACATGAATGTTTATGAGGAGGCCAGGAAGATGAGCACAAGAATCAATGGATTGAAGCCATGCAAGACGAGTGAGTCTTTGCATGAGAACCCCACTTATGAGTTGGTAAAATTGCTCAAGGGCATGATAGCTTTGAAGAACAAGTGGTGTTCAAAGTTAAAGTTTGTAAGAACTAACTTGAAGCCCACTGTACAAACTAGATTGGTTTGTTTAAGGGATTCGGTCAAGAAGATATATTTGACTTGACAAATAATTTTCTCCTGTTGTGAAAATGTCCTCGATTCGCACCTTTCTAGGTTTTGCTGCTGTCTTAATTAGAGATTGAGCAGATGGAGGTGAAGACGACTTTCCTTCACTGACCTAGAAAAGAGATTTATATGGAACACCCTGAGGCTTCACGAGATGGTAAGAAAATTTTGTATGCAAACTTAAACAAGAGTCTATATGGCCTAAAACAATCTCCCAGCTTGGTACAAAACGTTTTGAATCATCGGTTATGGGGGAGCAAGGCTAATAGAAGACTTCTTCACATCAGTGCCGTATTGTACAAAATTTTCTGAAGAAAGATTTATCACTTTTGTTGTGTGTGGATATTGTTGATTGTGGCAAGAATACTTCCCAAGATTGACATCTGAGAAAAGTTGTGTAACTCTTTTTCTATTAAGAAGGGTCATGCAAGAAAATTTTGGGCATGAGAATTACTCGTCTTAGAGATAAAAAGAAGATTTAGTTGTCCCAAAAGAAGTAAATTGAAGCGTCTTGGAGCGCTTCAATATAAAGAATGTGAGCCTGTGAGATCCTCTTGCTGTCATATGAAGTTGAGTCAGAAGATGTGTCCTACACTAGGAGGTCGAGGAACTGGCCAAAAGTTCCATATCCTCCGTTGTCGAATTCTAATGTATGCAATGGTGTGCACCAACCTGATATTTCTCACGCAGTGGTTTGTCCAGTAGATTTCTCGAAATCCTAGAAAAGAGCCTTGGGAAGCTGAAAATGGATACTCAGGTATCTTTAGGGAAGCTCAATGAATGCTGTGTTTTGGGAGCATCAAATCCAATCTTGAAAGGCTACACAGATTCTGATATGGCGGTGAACCTTGATATAACAGAAAATCCACTACAGGAATTTGTTTACTTTTCAGGGGGGGCTATACATACAGTCAAAGTGTAGAAAGTTTGCACTTCTCCAACTGAAGCCTGAGTAATTGCGGCTAACTGAGCCTGCCAGGAGATGATATGGCAAAGCGATTTCTTCAAGAGCTTTGTCTGAATCAGATGGAGTATATTGTCTATTGTGACAGCCAGGTTCAATAGACTTGAGCAAGAACTCCATGTACCATGAAAGAACAAAACACTTGACTCCAATTCATTAATTTCTTGAGAAATGTATAATGGATCATTTTCACGTCAAAGATTCACACAAGTGAAATCCTGGCAGATATTCTGACCCTCAAGAGGATCAGAAAGACGATTTCGAGTATGCAAAAAACTTGTGGTATGAGCTCTCTCTAAAGAAGTTGAAGATACCTTCTGTCAGTCAAAAAAAAATGGGACTGGAGGGGGAGATTGTGTAAATCCATCCCATTTTTATCAAATTTAGCTATCCTGGTACAGCAATGTTAAAAAAGAATAGTAATTGGATTTTGAAATAAAGATTTGGTAGTTGGCAATTGGTAAGATTGCAACCATTCTTGACTTTGCTAATGTTTTACAAAATGTCATAGTGACATAGACATTGTTTTATCCTTCTATAAATAGAGCATTCTTGCTCATTTGTAGACACACCAAGTTCGAGAGAAAAATCATTGAGAGGCAAAGTGCGATATTCTCATAACTATCAAAAATAGTCTGTGAGAAAAATAAGAGTGTGAGCGATATATAGTACGACGAAACCCAAAGAGTGTTGTTTCCTTTTGGAGTGTGTTGTAGTCACTTTGAGTATTGTATTCGTGACTACACACTGTAAATTCCCTTACTATAGTAATTCAATGGCCTCCTCTTAGTCCGTGTTTTTTTTCCCTTATCAAGAGGGTTTCCACTAAAATCTTGTTGGTCGTTATTTTCCCATTTTATTTCCATTTACTTTCCCATATACTTTTTTGTGCTTTCCCGTTTCCCACAAGTATAGGGATTATTTGACCTTTTTTCCAATATTAAAGGGAAAATAGATTAATTAAGATATCTCTCTAAATATTATATATATATATATAAAAATATATCTATATATATATATATATAATCTCATATCTATATATTATCTGTATCTATGTAGTATGATCTATGTATCTATATACTACATATATCATGTTAAGATGATGACTTTGCAGGAATGGATAGATGTACAGATGAGGAATCCATTTCTTTATATGTCTGGCACTTTATCTTTGTTATGCTGCTGCCTATAATAATCGCTGAATCAAAACTTTTTCATTCAACTTTTTTCTTTTCAATTGAACTTGAGATTTTTGTCTACCCCTCTATTTCTTTTGGCAAATTTGAAACTTAGGTAAGTGCTTTTTTTCAACATATGTATAAAAAAACATCTATAGATCCTCATATAGGTGTATCTATACATATATATATATATTCTATATATATCCATATTATATATATCTATGTATATATTATATATATATATATGTAATCTAATAGAATATATATATGTCATCATATATATATATATAATATGGTGTATATCTATGTTAAACATACTATATATAATTATTTAGAGAGAAAGTTTCATTATTATTGATGTCAATTTTAATCAAAATTGAACTGTTAGCTAATTAAGGGTAAAAATATTAATTGGTCATTGAAATTCAGTACAAAAAAATAAATATAGATAACTACTTTTTAAATAAAATAAATAATTTACATATACTTTTATTGTGTTATTTTAATTTTTTAAATCCTAGGTCAAAATTCACCTGCCAAACCGTCACAATTAGGATGAAAATATATTTGCAAAACAAGTTTAGGGATTCATAGAGTAAATATAATATAATTTAGAGAGAGAAAACACATAGTATAAGCTATAAGCCCACATATACAATTTTGAATTAACGGTAACGTTTAAATGGTATGGATTTGTGATTTCGTTGCTCCATTTGTCTTAATAGCTATAGTTAAAATAAAATTCTATTCATTCATAAATTTGTTGTTGAATTTTGACAAATAATTCAAAGGTAAAACTCATTAATTAAGATCATAAAAATATTAAAATTAAAATACCACAATAAAAATGTATTTACTTATTATTTAAAAAAAAGTGATATCCCTACTTACTTTCTTATACTAGATTTCACTAATAATTTATATTTTAGTTTTTTGACTAATGAAATTGGACTAAACGTTCAAAGGTAAAATACATTAATAAAAACTTAAAATGTTAAAAACAAAATACCACAATTATATATATATATATATATATATATATCTACTATATAATATATATATTATCTACTTCTTTTCTTATACTAGATTTCAGTTATAATTTATTACTTTAAGAGAGAGATTCCAAGTTAATAAGTTTACGTTCAATATTTATCAAATTGAATGTACGATTAGGATAAAACAAATCAATAGTTAATTGATCATTGAAATTTAGTAGTTAATGTAGATAATTAAATTTTAAAGAAAAAAATTAATTTACATGAATTTTTGTTGTGGTATTTTAATTACTTAAATCCTTAGTCAAAATTCATTGGTCAAACAGTAATAATTAGGATGAAAATTTATTTGTAGAAAAAGTAAAGGGGCTCGAAGAGCAAATATAATTCAATTTAGATAGAAAAAACATAGAGTATAAAGTTATAAGCCCACGTATACTATTTCGAGTTTTAACTTAAACGACACCATTCAAACAGTATGGAAGCATGCTTTTGTTCTTCTAATTGTCTTGACAATTTCAATTAAAACAAACTTTTATTCAATAGTAAATTTATTGTGGAATTTTGACTAAGAATTCAAAGGTAAAACACATTTATTAAGACCAGAAAAATATTTCAATTAAAATACCACATAAAAATATATTTACTTACTTTTTTAAAACAAAGTGATATGTCTATTTACTTTCTTATATTAGATTTTAGTAGTAATTTGTGAATTGATTATTGAATGGTGAATTTGAACTAGATATTTAAATGTAACATGCTAATAAAAATTTAAAAAATATTATAATCAAAACCACTATATATATATATATATAGATATATATATATATATATAATGGAACAACAAAGTAATGCATCCATCGGTTTAAACAATGTCGTTTGGGTTAAAATCCAAAATTGTATATATGGACTTATAGCCTTATACTCTATGGTTTTTCTATCTAAATTATATTATATTTACTCTACTGTCACGATAAAACTCATCGGACCATGCGAGCACCAATTGTAACACCTAAGTAGGAGAACCCTCGATTTCCAAACAGTTTAAAATGCGGAAGATTAAGGAAACTGAGGTAGATGTAATTTCAAGAGATTTCTGCATAATACAAGTTTGAAAACGATTCAAAGTTAACTAGTAAAGTAATTAGCTTCCCAGTGATCTAGTCTAAACAGGTACATGAGCTTCTAAGATTACATGGTATAACAAAATTAACAATTGACGCAGCTCCCACCACATGGAAGGAAAAATAGAAGTTGTTGGAGATAATTTTCGTCTTCATATATGATATTTCACCGAACCTGCATCCAGACAATGCCAAAAGACATAGCAAGAGCAGTATCATTACAAACCACACGTACTTGTAGACATCATTGGTCAACCCAATATCCACGGCATAATATTGTAAACCGACTATCAGGAAACATGCAGTAAGACTGTTCATTCCTCTACCTTTATATCTTACTGCCCTTACCATTCCTAAAAACTTTAACATATACTAGTACACTTGACTCTAACCCCTTACTCGCTTCATTCTTTATCATAGCATAATCGTTCCACTTGTTAGAGGAGATTCCATGTGTAACCACTACAAACTTGGCCAACCACTCACGACATACCCTTACCTCTTCCACATCATTGCTCAACCCTTGACCCTATGGTACATTATATCAAGACTTTTTAACCGTTTTAATACGAATACCCTTCCAAGGTAAGACTTATTTATATATTTACATCAAGAATACTAGCCACTTCTCATTGTTAAGAACATGGACACCTTCTCCCAGTAACGAGGTGTAACATTACCAGTTAACACAACAACATAAGTGTACATACCATGAACCATCCAGTTATCGGTTGGGGACCAACATAACATTTTAACATCATCAACAACAAATAGTTATGAATGTATCAATCACAATTGGTCCTCTCATGAAACCCACACTTAAATTCTTAGTGTGTTGAAACATGACATTCAATCCAATATAAGTATATGTGTTGGTACATGGCACCCTATCCAATGTATGTAAATGGGTCAGTATGTCACATCCGATCCCATATATGTATATGTGTCGGTACGTGAAACTCAATCCAACATATGTATATGTGTCGGTATGTGACACCTCATCTAGTCAGCATAACCACAAACATAGTCACACTAATAATGAACAATTCACATATACAAACATTCAATTATCATATTCGTGGCATATAATTATGCATACTTAGTTGTTTTATTAGGTCCGATCCAGAAACATTTAATCCCCTATATGTATGTATTTAATGGGGTCATTATCAAGTTCATATCACACACGGAAAATCAAACCATCACCTAACCTTAGTTCAAAGAATGGGGCTTCCCCCTATGTAACAACTAGGAACACATGTACATCCATCCCTTATTCGGTGCAAAAAGGCCTATGTATGAATTCTACCATCAATTATCAATATACTACGCAGTAAACACAGATTTAAGACTACTCAATTAAATAAACATATCCTACTTGGCATCAAGCATTCGCAGAGAGATTATAGCTCCCATCCTAGCTTCTAAACGACAAAATAGTGGATTTTGACCTGAAATTTGCAAGTTATTATCAATTTTACGCTAGAAATATCTTTCTCCTTCCTCCCCAAGCTTAGAGAAGCCTTTTGAGGATTTTTGGGGTGATTCTCTCCTCTTTTTGGTGTTTTGGAGAAAATGAGAAAATAAGACTTTGCATTACTTAAGTTTTTTCCTGACCATCCCGCTTTGGCGCTTCCCACCCCGCTAGAGAATCGTCACCCTAGTGGCATCATCCCCCTCTAGAGAGATGGTGCGGGTCCAGTACTTCCGACGTTTTTCCATTCCTAAATAACGACAGTTTAGGCCGTTACAATAAATACCAATTTGTTGCTCGTTTCTCCCCGAACGACTAGCGAAAGGTATAAGCACGAGCCCCTTTAGAAGTACCTCTAGCTAACGAATCATCCCATTATGGAACAACAAAGGACGTTAGTTTACAATTTATGTATGGAATGAGTTCTTTACTCCAAGGAGCATATAAGGAAATGAGACAACTCACGACACAAAAAGGCACGTCCAATCGCCTGGCTTTGTTTCCATTAGAGCGGTAGGTTCTCGTTGGAGCATGGTCGTTGAGGTGGGACTATCTCATCGTAGCGGGAGATTGCAAATAGTAAAGGGGGAAAACGGGAATGGTTTCTCCATTTCGTCCCTTTCCCCCTCAAAACTCCTAAACTTCTCTCTATCGTCTTGCTCCGAACATGAATTTTAAGGTAATGTTCTTATTCCTTACGTTATTTACTTCAATACTTACTTAATTATTATTGTATGTCGTTAAAATATTAATAAAAGGGTCTTGGGGTAGTTTTCAAATGTTTAAAAATAGGTTTCTTAATTTGCTAGAAAGTTGTAGCATGGACACTTCTCTAACGTTCACAACGTTTCCACAATATTTTGAGTGTAAATATTTTGCTAAAACATGATAGAAATGATTTTTAATGGGTGGGGGGAAGTTGAGTAGTTTCTTGGTTTTAATCTCGAATTCAAACATCGTTTAGTGTTTATTTGTTAAAGTAATTTCATATTTAGGTACTAGAGGACTTTATAGACTCTGATTTGTTAAAAATTCTATAAAAAATGAGGTTTTGGAGTGACATGATCGTGCCTGAAACCTGATGAAGTTCTCTCTAACCACACCCATGCCGTCATAGCGACATGCTTTATACCATTATGGCTGGATTTAGGCCTCTTTGGCGGGACCTGGTAGGACAGTGGCCTTTAGCCACATGGAAAAGCACAATATTTTCTTTTACCTTGACCCGAAATTGCCTAATCCCATAGATATATAAAATGCACATTTCTTAATGTTTGCAAGCTTGTCTACTATGGCTGGAATAAACGAGGAAAACCTTCCCTTCGTCTGATTTTCAATTCTTCCTATCGGGAGAGGCATCACAATTAGAGGAGCATCAAGTTCTTCTGTGAGTAGGGCATTCATTTGCTGGTCTTAGAGGAGGGAATACCCATCTTTCATGCCTGACTGATGGTTTTTGCTACGTCCATTAATAGAGGCCCCATACCGCGTACTCAGGTTTGGTGAGAAAGCTCTATGTCATCCTTCCTACTTTCCGCTGGCATGATCATCTCCCTATTATTTGCATCTGAGGATTCAACATTTCTCTGAGCATTCATTTCTTCAACGAAGTGATAGAGGTCCCCAACACAAAGTACAAGGTCAAACTGTGAGATTGACTTGGGTTGGGTGAAGAATAGATTGGTTGAGACTATGTGCTTGGACAGGGTCTATTAGGCTACTACACAAAGCATCTCCAGTAATCACTGGTCACCAGATGTCAAGAGGTGGTTGCACTTACTTTTCAGAAGGATCTGCCCGTCGGGAAATCGCACCAACTTGACCTTTCATTGGGATCTAGTGGTGGCTTGTCATATATGGGGAATTAGTCTAAACGTAGAAGAACAGATCATGTTCGAGTGGAAGATACTATACCAAGGCAACAAGAAGGTTTTTTTCCTACCTGGACTGGTGATAGTGATATGTAAGCGGGTGGGAATGCCACTCTTGGACATCGATGAGGTACTTCCTATTAATTCCCTTTCTCACCCTATTTTGATCAGGATGGCTTCCACGTGGGAGTAAGAGAAGAAATACGGACATGGCCGGTAGCGGTCAAGCGGTTGCTCAGGCAGATGATAAAAGAGGGGAAGATGATAAGTCCAATGACACTCTTTCTACCAAATCTCAACATCCACTATCCCGTGCTCGCATAAAAAAGGAAATATCGGCTGCCAGGAGGATATTGTGATGCTCATATGCTAGTATTCAACTTTAGTTCTACCCTTGTAACACCCCGTAGACAAAATAGACCAAAAATCAGTTTATTTTTTTAAAGAAAAATTTGCAGTTGCAAGAAACAGTGGCATAGACAGTCCGTAGGACAGACTATGGTCCGTCCTGCACAATCGTCGATGGGATCAGAAACTCCCAAAAATTTCAGCCAGGAAAAATTGGACAAGCCTTGATCGATGGACGGATCGACAGTCCTTAGGTCAGACGACGGTCCGTAGTCCGTGACCGTCGATCGAGACCCCCATTCATCCACTCTCTTACAAGAGCTACGGATGATCAGCACGGTCCGTAGGTGGAAAATTTGCATACAGTTAAGGGGAAATTCAGTTGGGTCAATTTCAAATGGTGATAACTCTTACCACAAAATGAATTAAGTGTTTATGACCTACCCACAGATAGATAATTGAATTAGCAATCCATTGACACCGACCTTGCTTAAATGAGACCTCAGAGTAAAAAGTTATGCCCATTTTGGTAAAGGTCTATCGAACAGGACCAGTCGATGAACCCAATGACGGGGCGTCGGTTAGACAACGGACCGTCAGACCTGGTCGTTGTTTGGTCCGACAGCAACTTACCCAGGGGTCTTTTGGTCTTTTACCACTTTGTTAACCCTAAGTTACTTCGTTTTGACCCTAAATCGTCATATTTTAGTCATTTTAAGCCTTAAAACATAACTAAAACATATCTAAGTCAAATCATTAAATCAAAAGTTAGAAAACTAGAAGCAAGAAAGGATAAAAAGCTCAAGAACCCTAGTTCAAGAACGAAGTAAGTTTCCACCAGTTACAGCCCCAAAATTAAGTGTTTCCCTATAAATTTTATCACCAGGTATGTGGGATTTCACTAGTGGGTTCCTTTTACCCATTGGGTCCCTAGTTTTCAGTGAGGTTCTTGATTCTCTTATTATGATTAAACCTAGGGTTTCTAGAACTTTGTTAGAACTACATGAATTTATTAAATATATGTTCCAAATTAGATTTTCATGTTATTACTCAGATTATCGCATGAATTTCAGAACCCTAGCTTTGTATTTCTTTAGTTCTTGAATTACATATGCTAGGTCAGATATTTCATACATTTAAAATATACATGCCTTAATCATAAATGCATAATTACCAGATTAATTGTTGCGTTCTCAGTTTGAATGTTCAGTTTCGAGCTATCCAATATTTATAGAAATTCACATAACTAGTAAATTTACAGAATCCATGGGAGTAGCATAATACCGAGTTGGACTAGGGTTTAGCGTACCCAAATAATCCCAGAACTACTATCCAAGAAGGTTGTAAGTCCCCTCTGTGGGCAATCAGTTTAGTAATCACACCAGCATGCTTTTATACCTTAGGCAGGGTATATTGGATCCACTCGATGTGACGTATATATCGGACTCCACATTAAGCTCATGTGGTTTTATTATTGGTTATTAGTAGCTCCCACAGTTCAGTTAGACTCTTTGCATTGACCATTTATCAATATATTCAGTATTCAGTTTCAGCATGTTATAAATTGGTCATTGCATCCAGTTAGCTCAGAATTTAGTTTATCATGTAAGATTATTTTACTTACTATTATGCTTGTTCAGTTATGTTTTATTTTAGCTTTATTCTATCCTACATGCTCAATACCTTTCAAGTTCTAACGCATACGTGCGCTAAATCTTCTCGTGACGTAGGTTCAGGTTTATAGAATGCAGATTACGCATAGATCGATTTCCGATATCCTGTTCAGCAGATTCAGTGGTAAGTCCTCATTCTCCGAGGACAACAGTTATGAGTTTCATTTTAGTCTTTAGTAATTTAGTTTCAGTGTTTGCTAGATTTAGATGGGGATTGTCCCAGTATTTCTAGTCTAGTTTAGAGGCTAATTTCAGACATAGTTAGATTCAGCTTAGTATTGAGTTAATATTTCATTTGTATTAAACTCATGGTTTAAAAATATCTTAGTTATAAATATGGGTATTCCCCATCTTTTCAGATTTAATTATGATTTAGCTTCTGCATCAGTTTATTATCTTAAGTATGCTCATGATCATTTCAACAAGGTTAGTTTGGAATCACTTCTGGTCCTAGGTTTCGTGTCCTCATCTCGGGGGTAGCTCGGGGCGTGACAAAACTTGGTATCAGAGCACTAGGTTCAAAGTCCTAGGATGTCTGAGAAATACACACTAAGTAAAGTCCTTTTCATGGGAGTGAAGTGCACCACATCTAATGAAAGGGAGGATATGAAGTGTTTTAGGAAAAACTTTACTTTCTTTGTATTCTTATCATGTCTGAGGTATGATCTTATTCCATTTTAACTTGACGTTCCACGTTTCAGATCATGCCTCCTTGTAAAGCTAATGCTAGGAATGCAAACGCCAGAATTGCAAACGCTGCTCCTCCAGCCCCAGATCACGAAGTCTCCAATGTTGAGTTGAGAAATGTCATACAGATGTTGGCTCAGAGTATGACTAACTAAAACAATTGTGTTCATGCTCATGTGAATGAAAATGGTGGATCAATGGCATCAAGGGTCCGTGACTTTGTTAGGATGAATCCTCCTGAGTTCTTAGGATCGCAAGCTAATGAGGATCCTCAGAATTTCTTGGATGAGATCAGGATGATCTTTGAGGTAATGCAAGTCACTGGGAATGATCGGGTTGAGTTAGCATCATACCAGTTGAAGGTTGTTGCTAATATCTGGTACACTTAGTGGATCGAGAATAGGAGTGCAAATGCGGCTCCTATCACTTGGGATTGCTTTAGTGAGACTTTACTCTACAGGTTTTTCCTAATAGAGTTTAGAGAAGCAAAAGCCCAACAATTCAGGAATTTAAGGAAGGGTAACATGATAGTACAAGAGTATGGACTCAAGTTTAACTAACACTCCAAGTATACTCCTCACATGGTTTCTGACTCCAGGGCACAAATGAATAAGTTTTTGTATCGAGTGTCAAATTTGGTTAAAATTGAGTGCAAAAATGCGATGTTGCTTAGAGATATGAACATCTCTAGACTTATGACTCATGTTCAGCAGGTTGAGGGTGAAAAGCTTAGGGAACAGGCTAAGGAAAATAAGAAGGCTAGGACTGGTAACTATGACTATTCTCAGCAAAAATCTGGTGGTGGAAATCACTCGCAGGGTCAGCAAAAGTTTTCGACTCCAGCCCCTTCATCAGCTAGTGTTCCATCCTCCAAGAACATGTATGACCAGAAGGGTAGACCACCAGGATTTAAATCTCAGGGAAGTGTTTCAGGCACCAAGACTTACCCCACATGACCTAAGTGTGGTAAGAACCATCTGGGCGAGTGTCTTGCTGGAAAAAGGGATGTTTTGGGTGCGGACAGCCTGGTCACAGGTTGAGGGATTGTTCTTTTAGTCAAGGTCAAGGAGGTGGTAATGGTAGAGCTCAATCTACAACTTCAGCAGCACCAGCAAGTCGTCCAACTCAACAGGGTAACTCATCGGGTATAGGTGGCGGTAAGCGCCAGAACAGGTTGTATGCTCTTCAGGCTCTCCAGAATCAGGAAGGTTCTCCTGATGTCGTCACTGGTACGTTACGTGTCTTTGACCTTGATTTTTATGCATTGTTAGATCCAGGGGATACTCTTTCTTTTGTAACTCCTTACATAGCAGTCCAATTCAATGTTAGTCCAGAAACTCTCTCAGAACCTTTCTCAGTCTCTACTCCTGTCGGTGACCCAGTTATAGCGAGACCGGTATACAGGAATTGCCCTGTCACAGTATCTTAGAAAGTCACCTCAATAGATCTAGTAGAGTTAGAAATGGTAGACTTCTATGTCATTCTAGGCATGAATTGGTTACATTCATATTATGCCTTAGTCGATTGTAGAACTAGGATTGTTCGTTTTCAGTTTCCAGACGAACCAATCTTAGAATGGAAAGGTAGTATCTTAGCGCCTATGGGTTAATTTATTTCTTACCTTAAGGCCAGAAAGATGATATCTAAGGGTTATCTGTGTCATCTAGTTTGAGTTAAGGATTCTAGCCTTGAAACCCCAACTCTTGAGTCAGTTCCATTAGCCTGTGAATTTCCAGAAGTGTTTCCAAAAGATCTTCCTATAGTCCCTTTCGAAAAGAAAAATGGACTTTTGAATTGATCTGCTTCCAGATACCCGACCTATTTTTATTCCTCCTTACAAAATGGATCCAGCAGTGCTTAAGGAATCGAAATGGCAGTTGAAAGACCTTCTAGATAAGGGCTTCATCAGACATAGTATTTCACCATGGGAGCACCAGTGTTGTTCGTAAGGAAGAAAGATGGTTCTCTCAGAATATGCATTGACTATAGAGAGTTGAACAAGGTCACAATCAAGAATAAGTATCCCATCCCCAGGATTGATGACTTGTTTGACCAACTTCAAGGTGCTAGCCATTTCTCAAAGATATACCTCAGATTGGGTTATCATTATCTCAGTGTTAGAGATAGAGACATTCTGAAAACAGCCTTCAGAACTCGGTATGTTGATTATAAATTTGTAGTTATGTCATTTGGACTAACCAATGCTCTTGCAGCTTTCATGGATTTGATGAACAGAGTGCTCAAACAGTAATTGGACTTGTTCGTTATCGTCTTCATTGATGATATCCTCATTTACTCTAGGAATGAGGAAGAACACGCGAGTCATTTGAGAATTGTTCTACAGACTCTCAATTATCGTCAGTTATTCGCTAAGTTCAGCAAATGTGAGTTCTGGTTGCAATCTGTTGCTTTCCTTGGATGCATTGTATCTAGCAAAGGGATTCGAGTGG
Source organism: Solanum habrochaites (assembly GCA_027704765.1). Taxonomy (NCBI): domain Eukaryota; kingdom Viridiplantae; phylum Streptophyta; class Magnoliopsida; order Solanales; family Solanaceae; genus Solanum; species Solanum habrochaites. The sequence goes on from JAKWJA010002496.1 coordinate 45,404,958, forward strand.
ATTCACCGAAGATAGAAGCAGTGAAATAGTGGCCCAGACCTAACTCTGCAACAGATATCTGAATTTTATTAGGTCTAGCAGGTTATTACAGAATGTTTATGGAAGGATTTTCATCCATAGCCTCACCATTAACTAGGTTAACTCAGAAGATGGTCAAGTTTCAATGGTCAGATGATTGTGATAAAAGCTTTGCAGAATTGAAAACTAGATTGACTATAGCTCCTATCTTGACTCTATCAGAGGGTTCAAATGGTTATATGATCTATTGCGATGCATCCAGAGTTGGCCTTGGTTGTGTGTTGAAGCAGCGAGGTAAGGTGATAGCTTATGATTCTAGACAACTTAAAGTGCATGAGAAGAACTATCCAACTCATGAACTTGAGCTTGCATTTGTGGTGTTTGCACTCAAGATATGGACACACTATTTATATGGTGTCTATGTAGTTGTTTTCACCGTTCATAAGAGCCTTCAGTATGTGTTCACCAGAAAGATTTTAATCTTCGCCAGAGGAGATGGCTTGAGTTCCTTAATGATTATGATATAACTGTGCATTATCATTCTGGTAAGGCGAATGTAGCAGCCGATGCTCTTAGTATATTATCTGTGGGTAGTGTAGCCATGTTGAGGAAGAAAGGAAGGAGCTAGTGAAGGATGTTCACAAGCTTGCTCGCTTGGTTTTCGCCGTATGAGCATATCAAACAATGGTGTAACAGTTTAGAATGGGGAAGAATCGTCTTTGATAGTGGAGGTTAAAGAAAAGAAAGACAGTGATCTGATCTTGCTTGAACTTAAGGGTGCAGTCCATAATCAGAGAGTGGAGGTTTTCTCCCAAGGGGGAGATGGTGTACTTCGATACCAGGGTAGATTGTGTGTTCCTGACATGGGTGAGTTTTAGACAACATATTCTTGCAGAAGCCCATAACTTTAGGTATTCTATTCATCCAGGTGCCACTAAGATGTACCGCGATCTGCGTGAAGTCTATTGGTGGAATGGAATAAAGAGGGATACAGCAGACTTTGTGAGTAAGTGCCCCAATAGCCAGCAAGTCAAGGTACAACATCAGAAACCAGGAGGTATGACTCAAGATATCTATATCCTACTTGGAAATGGGTTGTGATCAATATGGACTTCATCACAGGATTACCGCATACTCGCAGAAAGCATGACTCCATTTGGGGGATAGTTGATAGGATGACTAAGTCTTCTGGCTTTTTAGCGGTCAAGACTACAGATTCGACGGAGGACTATGTCAAGCTTTACATCAATGAAATTGTGAGGTTGCATGGGGTTCCTTTGTCTATAATCTTAGATAGAGGTCCTCAGTTTACCTATCATTTTTGGAAGTCATTTCAAAAAGGTCTTAGTACTCAAGTTAACCTTAGTACAACATTTCATCCACAGACGGATGGGAAGGCAGAGCGTACCATCCATACCTTAGAGGATATGTTGAGAGCTTCTGTGATCGATTTCAAAGGTAGTTGGGATGATCACCTTCCTCTTATTGAGTTTGATTACAATAATACCTATCATTCCATCATTCAGATTGCCCCTCATGAGGCCTTATATGGGCGTAGATGTAGATCTCATGTTGGTTGGTTTGAAATAGGTGAAGCAGCTTTGATAGGGACAAATTCAGTCCTTTATGCTACGGACAAAGTGCAACTCATAAAAGATAGACTTAAGAAAACCCAAAGTAGTAAGAAATCTTATGCAGATGTAAGGAGAAGGGAAGTAGAGTTCCAAGTTGATGATTGGATTTTTCTGAAAGCCTCACCTATGAAAGGGGTGATGATATTTGGAGATAAAGGGAAGCTCAGTCCTAGATATGTAGGCCCTTACAAGATCTTGAAAAGGGTTGGCAAGGTGGCATATGAGTTAGAGTTGCCAGCAGAATTAGCAGTAGTGCATCCGGTCTTCCACATCTCACTCTTGAAGAAGTGTGTGGGTGACCCAGCCTCTATAGTGCCATTAGAGAGTGTGCCGGTGAAAGGTAGTCTTTCTTATGAGGATGGACCAGTTGAGATTCTTGACAGTCAGGGCAAAATGTTGAGAAACAAAGAAGTCGCTTCAGTCAAGGTTTTGTGGAGAAGTCAGTCCGTAGAGAGAGCTACTTGGGAAGAAGAAGAAGCCATGAAATCCAAGTATCCTCACCTTTTTCCTTCCGATTCCACTCCAGCTTGAGCTAATAGTTTCTCTTCAATTTTCCAGTCATTCATGCATAAATTCAGTCTTCGAAGCATGTTCCTTCAGTTTGTACTTGCCTTTTCAGCATATTTGCATTTACTCAGAACTCAATTCAGTCAGAAACTCAGTTCTCAGTGTTTAGTAGTGGGGTTCGCATCTCTCTCCCTCTATTTCAGCTAGTTTAGTTTTCATTCGAGGATGAATATTTCCAAGGGGGAGACAATGTAACACCCCGTAGACAAAATAGACCAAAAATCAATTTTTTTTAGAAAAATATGCATACAACGGTGGCATCGACGGTCTGTAGGACAGACGGCGGTCCGTCCTACACAACTGTCGATGGGATCAGAAACTCCCAAAAACTTTAGACATAAAAAATTGGCTAAGTCTTGATTGACGGACAGACCGACGGTCTATAGGTCAGATGACGATCCGTAGTCCGTGACTGTCGATGGATACCCCCATTTATCCACCCTCTGACAAGAGCTGCGAATGACCAACATGGTTCGTAGGTGGACCAACGGTCTGTAGGTCTGACCGTAGGTGGACAATTTGTAGACAGTGAAGGGGAAATACATATGGGTCAACTTCAAATGGTCATAACTCTTATCACAAAATGAATTAGGTGTTACATGACCTACCCACATATAGATAATTGAATTAGCTTTCCATATCCACCGACCTTGCTAAACCCACACCTCTGAGTAAAAAGTTATGCCCATTTTTAGTAAAGGCGTGTCGAACAGGCCCAGTGGACGAACCCAATGACGAGGCATCGGTCAGACAACAGACCGTCGGTCCTGGCCGTCGTTTGGTCCTACAGCAACTTACCCAGGGGACTTTTGGTCTTTTTCCACTTTGTTTAAACCCTAAGTTACGTCATTTTGATCCTAAATCATCATATTTTAGTCAGTTTAAACCTAGAAATATAATTAAAGCATATCTAAGTCAAATCATTAAATCAAAAGTTAGAAAATTAGAAGCAAGAAAGGAGAAAAATCTTAAGAACCCTAGTTCAAGAACGAAGCAAGTTTGCTGCAGTTCCAGCCATAAAATTAAGTGTTTCTCCGTGAATTTCATCACAAGGTATGTGAGATTTCACTAGTGGGTTCCTTTAACCCATTGGGTCCCTAGTTTTCAGTCAGGTTCTTGATTCTCTTATCATGATTAAACCTAGGGTTTCTAGAACTCTGTTCGAACTTCATGAATTTATTAAAAATATATGTTCCAAATAAGATTATCATGTTATTACTCAGATTATCACATGAATTTCAGAACCCTATATTTGTATTTCTTTAGTTATTGATTTACAGATGCTAGATCAGATATTTCAAACACTTCAGATATACATGCCTCATTCATAAATCCATTACCTGATTAATTGTTGCGTTCTCAGTTTGCATGTTCAGTTTTGAGCTATTCAGTATTTACATAAACTAAGACATAACCAATAAATTTACAGAATCCACGGGAGTAGCATAATACCGAGTTGGGCTCGAGTTTAGCGTACCCAAATAGTCACAGAACTATTATCCAAGTAAGTTGTAAGTCCCCTCTGTGAGCAATCAGTTTAGTGATCACGCCGGCATGCCTTTACACCTTTGGGAGGGTATATTGGGTCCTCTCGATGGGGCGTATATATCGGACTCCATATTTAGCTCATGTGGTTTTATTATCGGTTATTAGTAGCTCCCACAAGTCAGTTAGACTCTTTGCATAAACCATTTATTAGTATATTCAGTATTCAGTTTCAGCATGTTATTATACTTGCTATTATATTTATTCAGTTATGTTTTATTTAAGTGTTACTCTATCCTACATGCTCAGTACCTTTCAAGTACTGACGCATACGTGCGCTACATATTCTCGTGATATAGGTTCAGGTTCTCAGCATCCAGATCACACATAGATCGATTACCGATCTCCAGTTCAGTAGATTCAGTGGTGAGTACTCATTCTCCGAGGACAACAGTTATGAGTTTCATTTTAGTCTTTAGTCATTTAGTTTCTATTTTTTCTAGATTTTGTTGGGGCTTAAACCACTATTTGTAGTCTAGTTTAGAGGCTTATTTCAGACATAGTTAGATTCAGCTTAGTATTGAGTTAATATTTCCTTTGTATTAAACTCATTGTTTACAAATGTCTCAGTTTTTGAATATAGGTACTCGCCATCTTTTTATATTTAATTATGATTTAGATTCTGCATCAGTTTATTATCTTTAGTATGCTCATGATCATGCCAGCAGGTTGAGATTGGGGTAACTTGTGGTCCTAGGTTCCGTGTCCTCATCTCTGGTGTAACTCGGGGCATGACAATTCTTCACTACTTTCAAAGTTGATATGATCTGACTCTAGTTGCAACATGAGTAAACGAAGAGTCTAGCAAGGGATTACCTGATGGCCCGAATATGGAAGACTTTGAAGCCATTTTCTCTTGTGTTTCGCTCCAGAGAGAGATTCCCCGACTCGATATGAGACACTATCGGGAGTCCTTTGGTTGGAAAAGGCAGAGTCTAGTGTGATACCCCTGGAGAACCTAGACTCATACAATAATACCCTGATGTGATTTTTTCCCTTTTGGGTATGTAATGAACAAATGCTTTATTTTTTGTTTTTGTTTTTTCTTATATTTTTGTAAGCACGTGGATGCTCGTTTTTGCTATTTTTTGCTGCTAATAATTAATTTCTAAGGATTATAACTTCATGTTCTATTTCTAGGTACTAATTAAATTTCAAGGATTAACTTGTACACCGTTTGGGGTCCATGTGTATGACTAGGAGAAATAGGGGAGACAGGACTTAGAGTCTGTCTCGCCCTGTCCCGCTCTGGTGAGGGAAATCCCAATTTGGTAGTCTCGCCTTGGCATGAATAATCCTGTCCCAGCAGCTACAAAGGAAACAATAACCAAGACAAAGATTTCCAAGGGTTCTTCTCGTTTCCAAGGCTTTTCATTGATTCCCAAGATATAACTAAGCATTAGGATAATCCTCTTATCTAGGGTAGTCCTTTTCTACCCCGAGTCAACCCAATGGTACACACTCCCGAATCTCTTCCCATTTACTAATAGAACAAACATGAACATATCCAGGATATGCCTATACACTCACATTGTTATAGTCGATTACAACACACATCTAAATTTTATTTTACGAATCACATCGTACTGTATCTAGAATCGTGTGCCTAACCCAGAGATGACTCTTTTTCTGATAACAAATTCTTAAAACTCAATCAATTACAACTCGTGCATTTTCAAACATTCACATTACACATCAAAATCCAGACAAGCAACACTATGTGCATAACCATATCATAACATCGAAGTAAATATACCTTCCATGCTAATAATTATTTTGGACAATGACACGTACACATTCACAGCTTCAAGCTACAATTCACACACCAACTCAACTTATTAATTAGTTCGCTTGATAGATGACCATTACTGATCATCCACGTATTTATACAGCTTCCACGACCAAATACCCATCGGAACCTTCTCAGTTCCAGTTGACTTTGCTTGGGTCCCTGCAATCTTGACTACGACATCCAGTTCACTTGTTTGAGATAGAATCGAAAGATATCAATTTCACTCAACTCATACCACAAGCAACAACTCGCACTAAAGGGGAGAAGAAAATTTACAACTTCCTAGAATCCTTTATAGCTTCCTGAAGATTAGATGTAAACGTCAACACACCCATCCGCAGAAATCTATTCCACATTTTCTCTTTTATTGGGAGATTGTTAAGCTGGGCCCTAATACCAATTTTTCATGACCCAACCCACCATGTAGAACGGGCAACTTCTCTAAAACCTAACTAGGAGAACCCTCGATTCCCAAACGGTTTATAAACATGCAAAAGATTAAGGAAACTGAGATAGATGGAATTTCAAGAGATTTATATATAATATCATGAGTTTTGAAACAATTCAATATTTACTTGTAAAGTAATTAACTTCCTCAAGGATTAAGTCTAAACAAGTACAAGTGCTTTTAAGATTACATGGTATTACACAATTAACAAATGATGTAGCTCCCACCATGATACATTCAAATTACACTTCCCTAAAGTTAAAATCGGTCGTATGAAGCAAAGAACTCAACTAGTAGGTTGGGCTCGATCCCACGAGGAAAATGTTCTAGACTTAACTTCAATGAACGATTACTTCTATTTTGTCAAGTCCACCCGAAAAATAGAAATTAAAGGGGGGAAAGGGTTGTAAAACAAAATTATTGTAAAATTTCTAAAATCAAACAAGTATCAATAGTGATTAACTATTTTTTATCAAGTTGTGAGAGAAACTAGGGTGTAAGTGTTCCCCAGAGGTTCATAACTCCATAATCCTAGCTATAACAGTTCTTCCCTAGTGTTTTGCATGCAAAGTGATAAGTTATGTATCTCTAAATCCTTCGTACGGTATTTAGAGAATTTTACCCCGTACCTTGGTCCGGCTATGTGTGTCTAAGTTACTAACCCTTACCTTTACTTAATATTAAGCATCATATTAGATGTATGGCTTAGTTATTACTTCGCACCAATCGAAACTAGCCTATTAGATAGTATCCGCTAAATCTATGTCAATAATTTTTTTTCGATTAACTATTCCCTTGGTCCGGCAAGTAGCAATAAGGCGAGTTCTAACGCGTGCACTCATTAAAAAGACTTTTAAACCAAAGAATTATTGATGCAAGCAATAACCTAGTTGAGAATTGTTATTTAGCTAGGTTTAATTTTGTTAATCACCCATGGTTCCCAGAACCCTGGTTGTGGATTTAGTTACCCATGCCTAGAAGAACACAATTCATAGTTGATAAATAATAAATCATGAACTTAGTTTGATGAAATTGAAGAAAATCCAGAAATTCAACTTGAAATCACACAATTATCTTAAAAACCAAATCCGAAAATTTGAATTACCAAGTTGCAAAGACAAACTCTAAGAACAAAAATAAGAAAACTAGTAAGAGAATCCAACCCCAAACGAGATTTTACACCCTATTTATAAGAAAATAGAGTCCTGCATAAAAGGAATTAAAATAAGAAAATTTTGTCCAAAAATGAGGCTTCAATTGATGACCCACAGACGGTCTGTCGGTCGAACGACGTACCGTCGACTGGCTCCGTCAGTCCATACTTAACATATTTTCTCAGCCTTCACTTTGCATCATCTCTGATCCAATCGACAGACCAACAACACGGTCTATGAATTCACCTACGGTCCTTCAATGCTTTTCGTCGTTCCGTACTTACCTTTTATTCAACATTGGGTACTGGGACATTCTCTAATCACATCAAAGTTTTGCTAGGACGGTCCCATAGCCCCACACTTGGTAAATATTAACCCTAATTGACGGTCACCACCTATGGTCCATCGATGGGATGATGGGCCGTCGATGGACTTCGTGTGTCAAATATGCACTCAATTTCCACAGTCTTCTGCGTTTCAGTTTTGGACAACTTTCCTGCAAAACAAAGACAAAAACATATTAAAATTACTACAAAAAAGCTCTATACACACACCAATCTTAAGGAAAAAGCATTTAAAGTACCGTGAAACCACGATATATCAACACCCTCAACTTAAATTCGTTGTTTGTCCTCAAGCGATGCACTATGACTCAACACAACACTTTGTACACAAGTATCCTCTTTTAAGCTTCCGCAATCACATGGCTATCAATCCCAACTTTTTTCGTTGCTTTAGTGCATGTTTCTTCTCTTAGGCTTGATAGGATTACTCATGTGGATCAGACCATGACACAAATTCATCATGCACTGACACCTCTACTCTTTTGTCTCTTTCCAAGGTACCAACTTTCTGATATTGCAACTATTTCCCTCACTTCAAAAAATATCCTTCATTTTCACAGAGTGATTTTAACTTTGAGTATAAGGATCATTTATCAACACTCACGCTGAAGACAACTTCACACCTAGTTGGTAATTGTCTACATAGGCTTGCCCTTATTTTCACAACTTAAGTTCACCATATTAGACACTTAGGATCATGATAGAACTTTCTTGGCTTGTAATGTAGGCTCAGTGTCAAGTATGGTACATATGGGTACATTTTAGTGACTTGTTGCCCTCCTTAACATTACGGCTAAGTAACCTACCTCTTTTATTATCTATTATGCTATACTTTTCTTGTCATCTTTGCCTTATTTTCTCCTTTATTTCTCTTTTTTGGAAGTGACTCTTACTTCTTTGTTCAACACTTTTTTTTCTTTTTTTTTTGTATTGACAATTTTGACTGTGTCACTTCTCTTGTTTACTGTCCCTTCTCTTTTTCATACCCACTTTTCAGGTCATTACTCATAACAACCACCCTCAACTTATGGTTTTGCCATGAGTCGAGGTACACAATATCGAAGGTTGGGTCGGACCCAAGACGAGTTCAGTTTCTGCATTAGCCACCCTCAACTTCTACTTTTGGCCTAAGTTGAGGTGCACATGTCCAAGGAGTGACCAGGGAAAATATATTATACCTAGGGAAGTTTAGTTGGTGAAGAAAAGAAAGGTCTAATTATAGGCTCAAAATATTTGGACAAAAAAGGATAACAATTTCATTCGGCTCACTTCACTTTAGGCTAGATGTTTGCTAATTTGAACAAGGGCATATGATCCATTCCTAATTATTTAACACAGATTTCTTTTGCAGGACCAACCAGGTAAGTTCTAGCTAAGTACCAACAGCGGAACGATCAAATCTCCTCACACTCTCTTGACACCTTTTTACACTATCAAATTATCGGTCACCCAGATTGAGTGTTAGAGTGAGGATCATGCAGTGGGTGCATCTCTATTTTTTATTAGAGCAAACATTCAACATGCATTATACCTATTCATGCAAGCACTTTATTAGAACGGGATATCATTCAAGTTTAGTCATCATGCTTCATTTTTCACTTTCATACTTTGTACAAGTTACCACACTTGCCGGTTCAACGGTAAAGTATTCAGTCTATTGGGCAAAATAACACAGGCAAGATAACCACAAGGAGAGGATCGTGAGTTGGGATACTCAGACTTCACCCTAGCACTCACTTTCCATTTACCCCACCCGCAACAAAAAACATGTAGTTGTCCCCAATGCATAAGAAATATAAAAATAGGGTGGTAGGTGAAGCAAACCTGGAAACATAGTGTTGAAGATCAACAAGCAGGCAGTTTTGGTTTCCCGAAATCCGCACCCTCAGTAGTGCCCACAGCAGTATCTGCATCCTTAGTGATGCTCCTCCAACAGACTCCATTCAAAAACTAGATGCCCTAGCAGCCAATTCTCTAGTCTTCATCTGACGGGCCTTCTTATCAAGCAACGAGGCTCTCTTTGTAGCCTCTAAATTCGTCCACTCCTTTTTCTGAGAACGTGCCTCATCCCCTTAAAATATGCAGCTGGAATAGTGCCATTTGTCACGCTCACGAGGCTCAGGTAGTGGTGCAGTAAGGGCAGTGAAAAGTGCAGCAAGCATTGTATCATTTGTTGTCTCAACTGGTGCAGTCTCAGGCTCGAGTCCTCTCATATCGATTATGTTGTCCATATCTGCTCGTAGACTCGCCACAACCTCTTGAAGAGTAGTCAAACCAATAGTGGGGGCTGGGCGTGCTAGAACTCGCAGCTCAAATGCATCTAGGTTCTGGTGGACCTCCTGAATCCTCCACTCCGTCTGCTGAGCTACTTTCTTCTTAATCCGGTCCTCAGCCTCGGCAATGGATTTCTGCATCCAAGGCTGGATATGATGCCGCAAAGTGTCCATCTGGGCCTCTAGCTCTGGAACCTAGCAATCGGGACCAGTGTTGTTGAAAGTGGTGTAGACCGGGAGGAACTAGGTGCCCTAATTGTGCTAGGGGAAGACTCGGCCGGAGTGGTATCATCAGGCTCTGAAGTGGAAGGATCATCCTCTTGGACTTTCTCTACCGTATTCGCCAAGTTCTCACTCAACGGCTGCAAATCAAATGTGGGCCTTCGTCGTAGTGCTGACACATTAGCCCCATCCCTGATGACACCGATATCTACAATCCTAGTTGGAGAACGAGATGGGCACCCCAAAATCTGTGCATAACTGGAAAATCATGCATGTGAATGAGAAGGTGGTAGAAGCCTTGAAAGCCCGCTCATGTATCACGGAGATCAATAACCTCGCGAAGTCGATCACCAACCCAGCCACCAGTGATGCTACCAAGACCGATTTATCCCAAGTAGGGAGATTATATGTTGCCGTGCGGGAAAGGTGGTGGCGGACTAACAACAAGAAGAGCTTCTAGGGTCCAACGCCCAGTCTGCTCCCTCACCGTCAATGGAGAGTTGTTGTGCAATCCACCACTTAGTGGACTCTCTCTAATATATGCTCTACTAAAACTGGCCACTCTTGACCAACTCCAACATGTAGTCAAACTCTGGAGTGAGGGGAACCCTTGCGGCATCAAAGGACTCACTGTATAAAAAGAGGCAGATGGCAGTAGAAGAAATGTCTACCGTGCAACCTCGAACTCGAACATCTGTGAGTGGGCCGTGTTTGGCGGGGTTAGAACGCCTGTCCAAAGTACCCCGAGAGTCGCTAAGTAAGAGGCGTAGAAATTGAGCACTATCTCCTCACTGTAGGAACCCATACTCATAACCATCCACTCAAGCCAATGGTGGGTAAATAAGTCATTCTCCATAGGGAATGTGTATAGGCTCCCTCTAAGAACTCGCCGCTCAACTGTCACTATCCGAGTCATCACCCCCCTATTGTTAAAAAACTTGGCATCCCTTAGACCTGGTACTGGCCATCTATGCATCACCGGTAGGGCTCATCAGCAACCTGTGCAGGGACCTCATGCTGGGTTGCTGAAGTAGACTCCGAACTCTGGGCCTTATCAAACAAGGCACTGCGGGCAGGCATATCTGGGAGCGTGGCTCCCTATGATTTGGAACGGGAGGCAATGGCCTCATTCGACCCTATAGAGTGGGCCAACTCTGAACCTAAAGCCTTCTCGGAGCCAAATGCTCTCTTAGAACCCAAGTAGACCCAAACAGTGTTCCGGTCAGTGTGTGTACCTCATCAGACTGGGAGGCAGTTACTAAGCCGGGCACCACCTTCTTGAGGGTGCCCTGAGTGGCTCTAGCAGCTGATGTAGGGGTCCAGGTGCCAAGGGGCACGTATTCCAGATCTTGCTCATCATCTAACATGTCAATCAACCGTCAAGAAGCAGCCACAGACTTGGACCTACCCCTAGAATAAATGAGGTCTTGTTTCGCGGACATAAGTACATGAAAATCAAATTTTTAGTCTCAATGTAATCAAACTATCCAAGCCAAATGATCAAAATAGAGCCTAAATACACAAGACCCAGGCCAGTGCAAAAGTGCAAAATTAGGAGACGGTCACTATCGACAGCCTACCAATGAATCGATGATCCATCGATGGTGTCCATCGGTGGACACTTAGCAGATTTTAGAAGTCTACATTCTATAGACCTCGCAGTTAGAAAAGAAAGACGTACAGAATGGCCCATCGATCAATCGATGAACCGTAGTCCACTTTTATCGTCTGACCCTTAGAATAATTGAGGAAATCTTAGGAGCCACAGTTTCAGATAGAAATGATGAACGTGCAGAAAGGTCGTTGATCAATCAATGGACCGTATTCCACTTCCTTAGTTCCAAAGTTAATCAAATTCTGATTTTAGCCAGTGATGGACCCCATCGATGGTTCATCGATCAACCGACGGTTTGTAGATGGGGTCTCATTATATTGGTCATAGACGGGTTTATAGGACTTGATTTTAAGCACACAGTTGACATTTTTAAGAAGATCCCAAGTTCACCCAATACATATTACAAGTTATATGACCAATTCGTCATTCTTAGGGCTTCAATTTCGCAAATTTCAATCATGGATTCTACGATACTATCAAGCCCTAAGTTAGAAAATCAACAAGTAAATGGGAATGACACATATTTCACCCCCAAACCCATTCATTTTCTATCATTCTAAGGGACATAGAACACAATTTTAACTTTCAATTTTGTCCCTAAGTCAAGACCCACATACAGTTTAGTTATTTCCAACATCAAATTAACGAGAATTCATTAAGCAAAGGGAAATAAAATACCTGTAAGTTGTAGTGGAGTAAATGAGTGGGTGATCTTGCAACAACCAACCTACGTGCCTCCTAGGAAAATGGATCAGAGAAATGATGGAGTTTTGAGTAGAAAAACTATGGAGGTTAGGGTTATGGAGATACTGGAGTTTGGGAGAATTTAAGTTTTTTGGAAGAAAATGGAAGGGAGTGAGGGAGGGAGTTAATGGAGAAAGAAGGGAATAAGGGGAGGGAAACGGTTGGGAGGAAATTTGAAAAGGTGTTGAAGGGTAACTGAATAGTTTTAATTTAAATAGTCAGTCGGGTCGGGTCAGGTCACTGGTTTTTGTGAACTGACGATACCTCGTCGACAGACTGTAAGTCAATCGACTGGACCGTTGATTTTGTACAGATTCAGACCAAAGTTTAACACATACCTGGATCTATGATCACCATCGGCGATCCATCGATTGAACGACGGCCCATCATTTGGTCCATAGATCTGTGCACAAGATCAATTTCTGAAGAATTTATAGATTTGGTCCCTGCACATTAAACACCCATTAAGTTATTCTTTTTGTGTTTTTCTGGACACTTTTGAGACATGGACCCTAAATTACTCTCTAGCCAACACACTATACAAAATAACACATGAATATGATTGAACTAAAAACGACACAAGAGAATGCAAATGTTTCTAAAAATAAAAGAAAACACCTATTGTTAGCTAGAGGATACACCTTGGGTTGCCTTCAAGAAGCGTTTGATTTAACATCGTGGCACGATGCAAGATCCTTGATTACTAAGACTTCATCAAGGAGATATGCTTCAACCACTTCATGGACACTCTCTGCATGCCCTAGGTAGATCTTGATTCTTTGCCCATTGAACGTGAACTTTGCACCCTTTTTGTTTTCTAACTAAACCGCTCCATGGGGGGAATACTTTGGCGACAAGGAATGGCCCAGTCCACTTGGACTTGACTTTGCCTGGAAACCAGAGTAGCCTAGAGTTGAATAGAAGCACCAAGTCCCCAACCAAAAATTCCCGCTTTTCAATCTTTTGGTAATAGTACTTTTTCATCTTCTCTTTATAGATCGCTGAACATTCATATGCTATTAGGGGAAACTCATCAAGCTCATTCAACCCATTAAGTCTTTGCTCCATTGCTTCATTCCAATCCATCTTAAGTTTCTTCATTGCCCACACGACCTTGTGCTCTAACTCAATAAGCAAGTGACAAGCCTTCTCATACACAAGTTGGTGAGGAGACATACCTATGGGGGTCTTCTATGCAGTTCGGAAGGCCCAAAGAACATCATCAAGCCTCCTTGACCAATCCATTCTATTATCATTTACCGTTTTCGACAGGATTTACTTTATATCTCAATTGGAAACCACAACTTGCCAACTAGTCTTCAGATGGTACGAAGTAGCCACATTATGGTGAACCCCATATTTCTCCAATAGCCCTTTGAACAACATGTTGCAAAAGTGGGATCCCCCATCACTAATAATGTCCTTGGGTGCGCCAAGTCGGGAGAAGATTTTTTTTTTCAAGAACGCAGTGACACTCTTCCCTTTGTTCTTGGCAAGTTTTATGGCTTCTACCCATTTTGACACATAATCCACTGCCACAAGCATATATTTCATCCCATGAAAACTCACAAACGGGGTGCCATAAAACATGCCCCATACTCAACAACTCAATCCACTAGAGGTATTTTAAAGAGAGCTCTTGCCTCTTCGGAATTCCTCCATCTCTTTGGAACCTATCACATGCCTTGACGAACTCATGAGCTTCTTAATGGATAGTTGGACAATAGTACCCACACTGCAAAATTTTATGGGCAGTTCGATACCACTATGATGCTTACCCACAGGCGAGAAATAGCATGCCTCCAAAACACTTAGCATTTCAATTTCCGGCACACAACGGCGAATAAACCCATAAGAAACACTCAGGTATTAGTAAGGCTAATCCCAAAAGAACGGTTTCACATTATGCATGAACTTTTTCCTCTGATGGAAGGACAAGTCCTGGGACTATATCACTAGCCAGATAATTCATAAGATCGGCGCACCATGGAATCAAGTCATGAGAAGCGGCCAATACATGCTTATCAGGGAAGGTATCATCAATTTCAGCCTTTTCACCCAACTCTCCCATAGCTTCATCCACTAATCTGGATAGGTGATCTACAACTTGATTTTCAGTCCTTTTCTATCTTTCACCTCAAAATCAAACTCTTGGAATAGTAGCACCCATATAATCAACGTTGTTTTCTCAACCTTCTTTTTCATCAAATACCTCAAAGCAGAGTGGTTGTATGCACTATAACTCTCGTGCCAAGCAAATAGGAGCGAAATTTTTCAAAAGCAAAATACCTCGCGCAAACACTCCTTTTTCACCTCATTCATAGTGTCGTTCTTTTGTGCTTCATTTTAGGGCCTTACTGATAACAGAAGTGGTGAAGGATTTTAATCCCTTATTTGTCCCCCAACCACCACACCAAGAGCAACCCCTCTGGAATCACACAACAAAAATCCCACCCTTCAAATGGTTTACTCCACTCTGGGGATATAATTATGGGTCAGGACAATCCAACTTCTCCTTCATTCTCCAAATCCTTCAGACAGGATTCATCAAAATAGAATTTTACTTCTTGTTTCAGTAACTGCACAGAGGAAGTGCATTTTTTGAGAAAACCTAATAAACCATCCGGTAGAATGCCCGCATCCCCAAGAAAACTCCTCAACACCTTTTTAACCGAGATGATGGAGAAGTCTCTTATACCTCACTTTTGCTCGATCAACCTCTATCCCCTTTCCCCTGAGATGCAATGGCCCAATACATACCTCTTTCATCACACATTTCACCATGACGTGATATTTTCCCTTTCCCTCCCCTAGTTTAGCACAAGGTTGCAATCCTTCACATCTTTTGAGACCCCTTGTCCAAGTGAACTCAAACAACGATCAAAAGAAGTCGGCCTATAACTGAAAATCTGAAAAGTCATCATAAACACCGCATAGTTTTCCTCCAATATATCGGAGAATATCATCAATCATACATCTCTAAAAAGTACTGGTTGCGTTACAACAACCCAACGGCATCCTCTTGAATGGCCATGTCCCATAAGTGGCAGTATGATGGTTTAATTATCTTAATCCTCCGTTGCAATATAGATTTTGGATTATAAACCCAAATAATAACGAATAACCTCAAGAAATAGTATCAAGGACATCATTTTCCTTGCGAGTCTAATCTAATATTTGGATCCTGAAGGGCCGAAATGGGTCTTCTAGTCCATGCATTCAACTTTTGTTAATCCATACAGACTCCCTACGGTAACCGGCCTCATTGGAACAAGCTCATTCTTCTCATTCAGAACCATTGTCATTCCCCCCTTTTTGGGCACACACTAAACAGGGCATACCCAACCACTATCTGCGATAGGATATATGACTTAGGCATCAATTTACTTAATAATTTCCTTCTTAACTACCTCTTTTATAGGTGTATTCAAACGTCTTTGGCGCTCAATACTTGGCCTGTGATAAGGCATGATTTGGATTTTTTGTGAACAAATACTGGGTGAGATCCTAATAATGTCTGTGATAGTCCAACCAATGGCTCGTTTGAACCTCTTTAACATTTGTACCAGACACTCTACTTGTTCCACATCAAATCTGATGCAATTATTACCGGCAAAGTGTCATCTCTTCCCACGAATACATACCTCATATACGGTGGTAGAGCCTTAAGCTCTAATTTTGGGGCCTCCTCAATAGATAATTTCGGAGTGGAGACTCGTGATGCTCGAGGATCCAAGCATCCAATTTCTAAATTCTTTGTTTTTTAAACTAAAATTCCAACTCGAGAGGGGCCATTTGAGGTAAATCGAATATCCACAAGTTGGAGGATTAATTTTAAACGCACCCCTAAATGCACTAACCCATCACTCGGCGGTACGGCCCCCCCTACCGGGAATCAAAAGCCAATAAACTTGTTAAAAAGGAGGAGGAAGGTATTTGCCTGGGAGAAGACAAAAATGGAGAACAAAGGAATGGACTACAAGTCGAAATGTCGAAACCTAATCCTTCATCCCACCAGAGAGGACGATAATGTGGGCCTGGGGTTGTCTGCTTGGCAAAGGGTAAAGGCTTGGGCGAGATAAGTGTCTAGATGAGGGCGAGAGAGGCTCAAGAGAAGGAAAAAAAGGGTATTGGGCGGTAAAGATGTCACAAAAAGCAGAATGGATCAACTTAGGAGGGAGGGCAGATAAGGGGGTCCCCCAGCTCGCTCAGAATACTCCATGTCGTCCTCGTCTAAAAATAGGTGTAGCGAGGAACTAATAGAAAGAATGGAGAAAAGGGATGGAAAGACAGGGTTGTGGAGGGGAGTCCAACCCTATAACCAG
The DNA here is from genome assembly GCA_027704765.1 of Solanum habrochaites. Lineage (NCBI taxonomy): Eukaryota > Viridiplantae > Streptophyta > Magnoliopsida > Solanales > Solanaceae > Solanum > Solanum habrochaites. The sequence continues at coordinate 45,421,639 of JAKWJA010002496.1, forward strand.
AGGTATTGAAGAAGAGAAGGGTTTTCAGAGGTGGGTGAGGGAATAGAGGGGAGAAGATGAAGTGGGGTGGGGAAAATAAGAAGCCTTTGTTGCGACTCCAGTAAGCGGGTCACGGGATGAAGAAGCGGTGCCGGACAACGAGGCACTCGGGAAAGTTATCAAAAAAGGGATGGGAGAGATGCGGAAAAGGGTTTTATAGTGAGTCGCCAAGACGTCTCTCAACCCTCGTAGGATATTAGCAGATACCATTGGAACTCACCATTCTACTACTGTATGGACCCTAACAAATGTTGAAAGTTTGCTTCTTGGTCTGTCTGTCTTGTTCTTATATTTAACCTACAATTTCATCTTCCCACTTATTTTTATTTCCACATATCAACAAAGGTGCGACCATAGAAGGGAACTGTCGTCCATAATAATATGCGTCACTCTGGGGTCAAAATTCCACCTCAACAGTCCCATAAATCATTAAAATCTGAATTACTCTAAATATACAATGACTCCACCGGCTTCACACGTAGACATATCCACAGGAGGAGTTGTTAAGTAGAAAGAGGGTAGAAGAAGATTCAATTGCGTATCCCATAGTCCTCTTCACTGTTCGATCGAGCCATCAGTACCCGCAGATCGTTTTGTGGGCTTTGGGTTCCCCCAAACCCAATTGTCTATAAAGGAGAGAGGCATACGATTTAATGTCTTACACTGGATCAACATAGTGCTTTAGCAAAGTGTAAAAAACCGATGTACAATGCAATAGTGAAAGCACCGATCTTATTTTCTTTTGCACAAGAGACCTTGTACCATAGTACTGAAACGCAGAACAAATTCTTCTACGGGTCCCAATCACTCCCGGAAAAACTTACCACTACTCGTCTTTGTAACCATATTCTTCATGAACCTGGCTAACCCGTACATTTGTTTAAAGAGGACAATTGATGGAAGGTTGTTATTTCAACATAGTGATAAAACGCCGGGTATTTAGTACCAACTCATCAGTCTTTCTTCACAACCAAATCCTTGTTAGGGATGGTGTTAGTTTACGCCTTTGTTTCGTGGGTATCTCTTATTCCTTTCACCGTTCTCCATTGTTTACAACTCCACCACTAATCTTCCCTACGACATCTTCATCTTTTTCACCTCGACTCATCTTTCTACCACATACGACATAAGTGGTGGGTTGGGTGTGGTCAGGGGAGTGGGGTTTGCGTGGGGTAGGAGGCGCCCCCTCGAGTAGTTGGACTACCATACTATGTCTATTTATTTTTGGAGTTTGAATGGGTTTTCTAGGGAAGAGTGGCCCGATTTGTGGTGAAAAACATGGGTTCACAGTAGTCGACAAATGGTCCCCATTTGTACCACTCAAAGATGCTTAAGTGAGACTGCTTTGCATCCACACTTTGTCCTAGATTAGCAAATCACCTCAGTCAACTCCTTGGCGTGCTCATCAACTACCATCACACCTCCTCAGTCATCTTTTTGCAACATATCTTCAACTCATACCATATACTTACCTCCACTATCCCTAGGAGCAACCTTTCTTCCGATTTTGAGGCGAAACATAGGGCTCACTTCTGGATCATTTCTGTTCACCAACGGTATTAATTTACGCCAAGATAACGAACATGCACCTAACCATACCGGTTGAAGTTGTTCAGCGGTTTAGTTTTCCATATCGAACATGTCAGCCCCATCTATGGTCCTCCCCTAATTCGACTTGATTTCCTTGACCTGTGGCCCAATTTTCCTGATTGAGCATTGGCGTTTAAAGTCAAAAAAAACCCTCCCCCCCGCACCCCATCCCGGTACTCATCGTCCCAGCAATAAAGAAGAGGTGACCCTAATAAATATCTCTTCATAGTAGGTATTCTCTGCTGGCGGTGGTGGTTTAGATAGTTCAAATAATTGCACCGTATTTTTACTTTCCTCTTCTCTGAACGTCCACTGGTCAATATTCCATCCAACCCAGATCATTCTCAATTTGAGTCAATCTCTTCACGATCTCATCTGCGGTCCAGGTTTTGTGTAGCCTTGCACTGTCAGTGTGGTTCTCCACACACCCTTCCTAGTGCTCCAAGCCTTATATCGACGGAGATTCTTCCACTCTCTGCGATCTTCTAAATATGTGTACTCCAATAAGACCACAACCCGTAAATAGTATCAAGCCACTTTCTTATTATATCATCTTGCCCCCGATAGTTTAACTCTTTTTTAACGACTCATCAATCAATGGTGCCGTGGTTGGGATATCATCTCACAAAGAGGTTAATTTTATCTAAGAGCTACTCACCGACTCCCCAGGCAATTCCACATAATTGTTCTCTCTATATTTGTGGTTGAGTTTTTTAGACACCGGATAGTATCGTGCTAGGAACACATCCCTCAACTGGTCCCAAGTATATATAGAATTATAGGGAAACTAAGTAAACCAAATTGTGGCCTCTCCCTTCATTGAGAGAGGGAACACTCTTAACCCGATGACGTCCATGTCCAAATCTGGTCTTCCTACGCAATTCTTTCACACCCACCTTAGTTTGGTGATGTGAGAATGTGGATCCTTAAATGATAGCCCCGAAAACAAACCTTTGGCAGTGAGAATCTGCATCAAGCTATTAGATACCACAAATATGTGACCCTGTGAAAGAGGAAGTAGGATAAGAGGTCCATCAGAATTGGTGATGTTAATCTTGCCTCTAATAGAACTCATGAGATCTGGGACGGGAGGTTGCCTCCTCAAAGCATCTACATCCGGGTTTCAAAAATCACTTAGTTATGAGTATCAACCGGTGGAGGAAGTTGACAGTTGATCCCATCCCTAGATTAGCGGGGTTCTGTGGGTTATTCATTTTGCGAAGTGTACGGTTCTTTTCGGGATAGAATGGAAGTATTGGTTCTCCTCGACTCCATGTACTTGGCATACACTAGAGTTAGACTTGACAGACAAAAAAACAAAGAAAAAAAAGTAAAATTAGGAAATTGTTGACTAAAATTTGATAATGTTATTAAATAATCTAAAAGTCACCTTCTCCGGCAGCGGCGCAAAATTTGATACGCTCAAATTACACTTCTTAAAGCAGTATATGCGGTCGTATCAAGCAAAGAACCTAACTAGCAGGTTGGGGTCGATCCCACGAGAGAAAGCGGCATAGAATGAAACCAATTTGGAGCGATTGTGCATCAGGTAAAGAATCAACTAAATTGTAACCCTCATGTATTTTTTATATATGAACATATATTGTAGGATTAGTTTTTTAAGCTAAGTATATGACAAAATTTTTAGAAAACAAATGCAAAATTGTTTTGGGTTTATGTATTGTGTTCTCCAAACAAGCTACTGATTGGAACTTGGTAGTCCTTTATATATTATATTTTTATAAATTAAATAATTAAATTCGGTAATGTTATTAAAGTTAATCTAAAAGCCACTTTCCCTAGCAGCAGCGCCAAAATTTGATACGCCTCAAATTAACACTTCCCTAAAGAAGAATAAGCCCGGTTGTAATCAACAAAGAACATAACTAGTAGGTTGGGAAATCGATCCCACGGAAAATGGTCCTAGACTTAACTTTCAATGAACGATTACTTCTATTTAGTGAAGTCCCTTTCCGAAAAACTAGAAATTAGGGTGTGGGGGGGTTTGTAAAACAAAAAGGTATTGTAAAAATTTCTAATCAAAACAAGTATCAATATGAGTACTGGTTTTTTTTTATCAAGTGTTAGAGAAATAGGGTGTAATTGTTCCCCATAGGTTCATAACCTCCATAATCCTATCTATAAAACAATTCAACCCTAGTTTTTTTGATGAAAGTGATAAGTTTATGTATCTCCTATCATTAGTCCGCATTTAGAGAATTCACCTCGGTACCTACCTTGGTCCCGGCTTCCATGTGTCTAAGCTTACACCCTTTAATTTAATTCCTATTAACAATCATATTTCTATTATGGCTTAGTTATTACTTCGCCCACCAATAGAAACTACCTATTAGATAGTATCCGCTAAATTCTATGTCAATAATTCTTTTATGATTAATATCCCTTGGTCCTGGAAAAGTAGCAATAAGGCGATTTCTAAAACGCGTGCACACTCGTTTAAAAACTTTTAAACCAGGGATTTATCGATGCAAGCACTAACCTAGTTTGCACTTGTTATTTAGCTAGGTTTTTATTTTGTTAATCACACCCCTGGTGTCCCACAACCCTAGCTATGAATTTAGTTAACCCGTAGCCTAGAAGAACACAATTCATAGTTTGATAAATAATAAATCATGAACGTGATCTTTGATGGAATTTCAAGAAAATCATAATTCTCCAACTTGGAATCACACAATCATCTTAAAAACCAAATCCAAAAATTTGAATTAATGCCAAGTTGCATAGACATCTCCAAGAACAAAATGTACGAAAACTAGTAAGAGAATCCAAGCCCAAAAATGAGGTTTTACACCCTATTTATAAGAAAATAGAGTCCTAACATAAAGGAATTCAAAGAAGGAAAGTTTGTCCAAAATGAGGCTTCAATCGACGACCCCACAAACGGTCCATCGGTCAAACGACGGACCGTTGACTGCCTCCATCGGTCCATACTTAGCATCTTTTCTCAGCCTTCCCTTTGCATCTTCTTTGATCCAATCAACGGATTAATAGCACGGTCTGTCGATTCACCGACGGTCCATCGATGCTTCTCGTCGTTCATACTTAGTTTTTCTTTAACATCGTTGGTCAGAATTCCCCAGTTGCTTTCAGGTGCCTGAACCTCCAATCGACGGTCACCATCTACGGTCTGTCGATGGAACGACGGGTTATCGATGGCCTTTGTGGTTCAAATCTGCACTCAATCACAACAGCCTTCTGCATTTCAGTTTTTGATAACTTTCCTGCAAAACCAAGACAAAAACATATTAAAATTACTATAAAAAGGCTCTAGACACACACCAATCTTAAGGAAAAAGCATTGAGAATACCGTGAAACCACAGTACATCACACCCCATGGAAGGAAAAATAAAAGTTGTTAGAGATTATCTTTGTCTTCACATATGACACATCATCGACCCTGCATCTAGACTATGACAAAAGGCATAGCAAGAGTAGTGTTAGTACAAAACTACATGTAGTGATAGACATCATCGATCAACCCGATACCCACCGCATAATATAGAAAATCGATTAGCAGAAAACATGCAATAAGATTGTTCACTCATCTACCTTTATATCTCCCTGCCTTTACCATTCTCGGATACTTTAACATATACTAGTACACTTGACTCTAACGCCTTACCTACTCCGTTCTTTCATAAATTAACCATTCCACCTATTATAGGAGGTTCCGGATGTAACCGCTACCTATTGTCCAACCACTCACGACATAAACTTACTTCATCCCCATCACTACTCAATCCTTGACTCGATAGTATGTTCTATCAAGACTTGTTAACCGTTTCAATATGATACCCTTCCAAGGTAAAACGTACATGTTCATTTACATCATGAATACTACCCTACTTCTCATTATTAAGAACACAAACAACCTCTCTAACTAAATATTAACAACACATGGACCCTCTTTCTCCATTATAATATAACCTAATGAATTAGCATTATCATTATTAACTAAATCCTAGTAACGAGGTGTAACCCCTTACCCTTCAACATGAAAATACACATTTATATACAATACCATGAACTATCCAGTTATCACTTCAGGAGCAACATATATTTTCACATTATCAACAACAAAAAGTTATGAATGTAACAATCACAATTGGTCCTCTCATAAAACTCACACCTAAACTGTTAGTGTGTTGGAACATGACACTCGATCCAATATAAGTATATGTGTCAATATGTGGCACCTGATCCACTATATGTATATGTGTTGGTACGTGACACTTGATTCAATATATGCATATGTGTCAATATGTGACACTTGATCTAGTCAACATAACCACAATCATAATCACATCGTAATGAACAGTTAGATAAATACATATTAAATTATTATATCCATGGCAGGTAATTGTGCATACTTAGTTGTTTCATTAAGTTCAATCCAAATATCTCTAATCCCATACATGTATGCATATACCGAGGTCATTATCAATTTCATATCACACACTCAAGAAATGAAAACATCACCTACTCTAATTTATATGACAGGGATTTCCCCAAACGGTACACATCCTATGTAACAACTAGGAATACATGTACATCCATCTCTTATTCGTTTCATGAAGGCCGACACATCAATTTTACCATCAATTATCAATATACTACGCTGTGACACGAATTTAAGACTACTCAATTATATGAATCTAGCCTACCTAGGGGCCAAGCAGTCGAAGAGGGATTATAGCTCCAATCCTGGCTTCCAGAAAACAAGACAGTGGATTTTGATCGAAAATCTGCAAGCTATCGTCAATCTTACGCTAGAAATATATTAATCCTTCCTTCTCAAGCCTAAAGAAGCCTTTTGAGAGTTTATGGAATGATCCTAGCCTCTTTTTGGTGTTTTGGGATAAAGGAGAAAAATAAGACTTCGCGTTATTTAAGTTATGTCCCGACCATCCCCCTCTGGCGCTTCCCAACCTGCTGCATCGCCGCCCTAGCGGCATCATCCCGCTCTGGTGGGATGGTGGGGGTCTAGTTCTCCCGACGTTTTGCCTTTTTAAATAAGGACGATTCGAATTGTTACATCAACGATCCCCTAAACTTTTTATACAAATATATTTTCATCCTTATTATAACAGTTCGACTGATAATTTTGACCAAGAATTCAAAAAATGAAAATGCCACAATAAACTTAATGTAAATTATTTTATTTTTTTCTTTAAAAAGTAATTACCGATATTTACTTTTTGTATTAAATTTTAATGATCAAAATTAATGATTATTTTGTTTTATCTTAATCGTAAGACTTCAATTTTGACTAAGGATTTTAAATGTAAAATATATTAATTAAGATCTCTCTATATATCCTACTATATTAGAAGAGTAAATTTAGAAAAGGTATCAACATGTCTGCTTATTGTAAATCAATTTATGTTTGAGAATAATTATTATAACTAAATATCTATAATTTATAATTTATGTGAGAAAATTTGTCATTACAAACATGAATCTAGGCCTTTCATTTTCTTAGGAATTGACATGTCTCTCCACATTTCTTTTTATTTTTCACTTTCTTCGGTGATTTTTATTTATTATTTCCTTTATTTTCTCTCACCAGAAGTATCTTCCAGCCTTCTCTACTGTGATTCTCAAGTACGATACTTTTGTTATCTTTTTTCATTGCTCTCCAATTTACTCATTTATTTCTTTTATCTTTTAAATCCTTTTTCGTGATTTGAGTAATATTGGGCATCTAATATAATAATAGCTTGATAAAGTTTTGATTGTGGAAAGAGAAGATAAGAGAGGAATTTTGATTAGTCATTCCCCCAAATTTTTAAGTCTAAAGTTGTTTTCGAAGTTCATATTGTAGTTTGCAGAAATTTATACTTTTTATTTACATAAAGTCAATCAAATTTTATTCTTTCAGTTTTCTATTGAATTGATATATATGTCTCGGTTGAAAAATATTCAGGGGAAAAAAGAAGTAATTTTGAGTAGATAAAGGACGAGAAAAAATAGTGAACACAGGAAAAGGTTGATTTTTGCTACTTTCTTCACATTTTTATTGTTCTTGCGTGTTCTCTTCGATAAGTTTCGTTCTACCTGATTTTGTATTGTGTTATTTAGCTAAATTTGTTCATCCCTAGCCCATTTCATCCTCTTTCAGCTCGTAGAGATGTCAATCAAAGAAATTTAATTTCAAATACTGAATTTACTATATTGAGAGGTTCAAGTTGGGAAGCTAAAGGTGAAGTTGGAGTCATGTTTGATGGATTTTCTACAACTGTACGTACACATTTTATCTATATGTATAAATTATGTCAATCTCAATTTTTCTAGGATAGAAGTTGACAAATATATAAAAACTGGAAAACAAAGTGAAGATCTTTTCAATAATCAGGTGTATATTCTAAAGACTCAAATAATAGCTTTGACAAATTAAATATATCTTAAAAATAATTCTACTTTAAACTCAATTGAATTACACCTTATCTATTATATTTTATTTGTCAATTTACCACAATGCTCATATTAAATGATGTATGATCTAACGATCTTGAAAATTGATTTGAGAAATAAATAATTGAGGTTTAGGGGAAAACATGAATTGGTTTTTGTTTTAAAGGTACCATCTCTATTTTGATTAGTTTATATGTTATTTTGTTTTATTGTAAGAGTTAACACTTGTACATGTGCTTTAGAGGAGTTTGATGAAGGTTTAGATTTGTTGGGTATGAGAATGTTATTAAGATCTGGTAGATGGTGAACTGTATTTAATCTTCATGTTTGTAATGGTGGGGATTTCATATTGTAATTCGATAGCATCTTGCACAGTCATGCTAATAGATAGATATAAATGACAATGTATTGGGATTAAGGCTTAGTTGTTATTATATACTTATATCAAGCCCCTTGTCTGCCAGGAGTTTGAGTTTGGTTAAACTCTTAAATTTCATTATGAAGTAAGTATTTTCATAAACTTATTAGTATTGTACCATTTCCATAGTAGTGTAGTCTATCACAACAATCTAAGAGAGTAGTGGTATTGTTGTAGTACATAAAAAGATAATCTTGTTGGCCTTGTCTCTATTTCTGTTACATTTATCCTACCTTTTTGGCGGATTTTATTAACTTATATGAGTAAAAATGATGACGTAAAAGAGTTAAACACTGTCAATGCATAGAAAATAAACTCTATTTCTCTTGTACAACCTAGTGTTGTGGACGGCGAGAGGCGACAAAAGGTGACAAGGGCATGCCTCGCCACGCAGCGAGGCACTTGCCTTTTTTAATAAAGGCGCCAATTAATACCAAAAATTCAAAATATTTAATTGCAATATTTTTATCTAAGTCTTATAGCAATAAACACATATTATCAAATATTCATTCACAAACCAATAGTAGATACAAAATGTCTAAAACTTTAAAGACCACACTTCAAAATCCAATTACCCAAAACTTTAAAAGTCTATTCTTCTTCATTATCCAACTCTTGAAGATCAAAATCCTCTACATTCATTATTGATTGTGCCTCTTCATCTTCTCCTCTCGTATTCTTATTGATTAGTGTCCGGTCAACTTGAAATGAAACTTGTAATGTCCGTTTCTACTTATCCTTTGCCCTTGTCAACTACTGTTGATCTTGAAGAAATTCCCCTAAGATGGATAGATACTCTCGTCTGCTCCAATTGCCGTAGCAAACTACCCCAAGTAAGATCATCATCCTCATATACGAAAGTTCATCATCTTGATCTTCGGGGCATCCAACTAACCATTCATTTGATCATCTATTTTATCCAAGCGAATTGGAGCAATAGACATGAGCATCATAACGACGTTGTCAAATGTTCTATTGTACTTATGTACACTAGATCATTGAGACGCGATAGTGTAAGCCCTATTCCTCTTTTGGAATGAATCTGTTCCATAGTTATTGTATAACTGTTTGATATTGATAAGAAAATAATATGAAAAAGAGGATATAAATTTTAACTTACGTGTTCAACACCCTCCAATTCCTCTCACATCCATATTAGCTTACAAGTTATGCTTAATACTTTCATGGCACCTTTTCAAGTTTGGTGTTGCACTAAACCAAATAGTGCCCACCATTCAACTATAATAAAATAAATTTAAAGATTATTGACAAATAATCAATATTTAATAGATCTAGCTCACCCACTTACCCGGTGACCTTGTTTCCTTTCTAGCTCGTTTAGCCGACCACAACCAATAGTCCCATCCTCCATTTTGTTACTAGGAAGCTCAGTGATTAGTGCATTCTTGTAATTGTTGTATCACGACCTAACTTCCAACACATGCATAATACTCGTCCACAACTTGTAATAAAGTTCCCTCTTCTCGCTTTATAATATCATCCTGGGTTTTCAAAAAGGGCTCAGCAATGCAAACGGCCGATGTAGTTTGTTTCTGACCACCTGCATCAATAATTGAAACACTTCTCATAATGCTTCGACTCCACAAACCATGTGTGGCAATAGCTTCTGTGGCTCTATCCATTGCTTCATAAATATACCCATTGGTGGTTTTTTCTCCCCATCCACCAAACCGAAAGCCTTTTGTCAAAGGGGCTAGCAAACTGTAAGTGCCCTGAACAACATCATTCCAAAAGTGGAATAGAATATAAATTGGCAACGTTCTTTCCCCGAAGTTTCCTTTGCAAATTTACTTTAATTCCAATCGGTTGAGAGGACTAAAGTTTTCAAGGTTGTTTCTTTGTATGTACATAGCCTCTCCAAGTTAATATGTCGTTGCAAATCTTGGTCTTGCCGGTTTCACCGAAATTTCTTTCTTTGGGGAATTTTCTCATCAATTTAACAACAATGGCCTTTGACTAAATGACGAATGGATTCTGATGGACTTCTTAAAAACTGTTATGAAAGATAAATTAATAACTTAGTAGCTAAATGAATTTATTGAGTATTGACTATAAAGAAACTTAAGAAAGTTAAGAGGATGGTTGAATTACTCGGAAGCATATGGCTTAACCTTGAATATGTCCACCACAATAAGCCATTTAAGTGCCAATGAGCGCACCTGGAGTCCAATATGTGTGGATACGCACCCATCATCATACTTCCCCCCGCTTTGACCTTCGCACTAGCATTACTCGTTGAAAAATTTGTACACATTTTCCGGTCCCAATTCTTTCGATAGTGCTTTCAAATAACTGGTACTTTTTGGGTGGATCGGTTATTCATTGCTATGCATCAACCGAACCAGAAATAACACTACCGATTGGCGAATTCACCAAATATTGATGATCATTTTGCCATTTCGTGCGTCCATCCCATTAAATGGAACAACCAAACTTTGTCCATTGCACTTTAGGTTCATCAACATTTGTTTTCTACTTTATCCCCTCTTTGTTTAAGGGAGTGACTCTACTTTTCATGGAATGTGGAGGCTTCATTCCGGAGCCATTTGTCAACCGCCGCAATAAATTTATCGAATGCTTTTGTGATTACGCATTGAAAAGGGATCTCCTGGCGCATCTCGATAACTCCAAAGGTTGCGAAAGCACTTACCCGCACGCTCCTCATTTAGATTTGTCGTTGTGTTTTTCTTTCGATTTCCTCCTCCTTTTTCTAAGCCTCCTTTTGTGTTAATTTTGTGAAAAAATAGAGGTTTCAAAGGTCTTTCGTCACATGCCGTGCGGTTGATGAACCTGCCACTAGAAGATATCTTTGAGTTTTGGAGGGAGGCCTCATTTCCGCATAATCATCCATTTCTCAAGATATCAACTATCAACACAAATTTTCTTCCGTGTTGCGCTCACTTGCAATTTTGGTGATTATTAGGCTATTTTGTTTTGCATATAGAGCCCCTTATTCTTCTCTAAATTTCCGACGGACCAGCGACACATTGTTTAACCACCTTGTTGATACCACCCACTAAATTTTGTTTGTGTTCGAGTTTTCCACCATTTACAGTACTCCCACAAAGTTACAATGACCGAATCTTTCGTCGCTCCTTGAGTGCCATAATTCATCCAATGGTCCCGCTTTTTGCTAGCATCCACCCTTGAATTATTAAATTCCAATTAATCTCTATTTAGAAAATATTGGAAATAATAATTAGGAAAAGATTTTTTTTAAAAAAATACACTTTACAGTTACATAAGCATAACCCAGTAAGCACCTTAGTGCCTGACTGCTGCTTACCCTTAGTCCCCCTTAATTCCTCAGCCTACAAGTTACAAGTTAACAAAAACCGAGAACTGATAAAAAATGAAGAAGAGAACAGAAAAAAATTGTTTAAAAGAAAAAGAGATAATTAGAAACAGTACCTGAAAACAGAGAGTGAGAGTCGCGAGTGTCGGCATCTCGGAGGGAAATATAGTCGCGAGGGTCGGTCGTGAGGGATGAAGGAGAAGCTGAGGTGACAGCGAGGGACGAGCGCGGGAGAAGAGCCGCATATAGGAGAAGAGTAAGAGTCATCGATCGATCGCGAGAGAGAGAGAGTCGTGATGTGATTTCAGACAATTTTCAAAAGTAAAAAGAACAAAAACTAATTTTGACTAAGTATTAATTAGGCAAAATTTTTATCTTAAAAAGGCAGCACCTTTTCTCTCGCCATTTCAGCGCCACAGCTCGCCTATTTACCCTCGCCTCGCCTCGCCATAGAATGGCGATGAACCCTCGCCTCACCGCGCCTCTCGCCTTTGGCGAGGAGGCGAGCGCCTTTCGTAACCCTGGTAAAACCTGAAAATATAATATGGAATGCTTCGGTTGACCTCAAGATTTTGAATTTTGGATTGAGTGTTCTAACCCAGCAAGACATGGTAACTATTATCTTTACTTTCCATTGTTATTTACCTTTGGATAATGAAATCCTCGACTCTTTATTTACTTTGTGGCTATCAATTTAGTAATGCAATGGAAATACAATTATTTGAGCCTTTATTGAATTTGTTGACCAAGGGAACCTATATATCTTTATAGTCCTCCATTGATTCTGAAGTTGGTTCATGGTCTCAAACCATTCAACAGAAAGAAAAAAAACTTACTCACATGTCCCTCCCTCCATGTGGTTGTATGTCAATATGTGGCGATGGAGATTTGAAAAGATTATTAAAGTGATATATCATGTTTTCTCTGGTGTCTTTTTGGTTTTAATTGATTTAGAGTCACAATTTTCTTGTTCATAATTTTTTTTTTCTTATTTCAATCTAGCATCTTTGAATATGTGTCCATCTTTGAGAGAGATGAAGTATTTTCCCTTTGTATGATTGTCTAGAGTTTGATCTTACCATATTCATGCTTAACTGGATGATTTTCGATTAATGGAAATTATAAGTATTGACACCCAATTTTGACCCTCCTTAATATAATTAATCATCACGATTCTTCAGTTCCAAATAATTTAAAATAATTAGTTTTATCAAATTTAAAAAATAAATATTGGTGTATTGCCAGTTATTTTAAATAGTAGCGTCACTTTTTTTTTTTATAATTTTTAGATAATAATTATATATTAATATATTAATGCATATTTATCAGATCATTTATAAATATGTGAAAACCGTCTCAAAAAACTTGAGTTTTTACTTAAATGTTTGATTATTAGTTTTAGCTAATTTTAAGTTTATATTGGGATGAATTAGTTTAATTACATAAATTATTTTATTTGTCACGATTAAGACGCTTGTTATTAATTAAAAATAATTTATCTTGTTTAAATTTTAGTTAAACTCCCTAAATTAAACTCAATTTGGCTAAAATGTTAACTCTAAGTGGCTATAATTGAAATTCATAACAATGCAAGTCATTTCGTCACATTGCCTTCTAGGATCATTTTAAGACTAATTCTTGGTCCCTTTTTCTCTGAATTTTCAAAAGTCTATCAACCGATCCAATTCAGTAATTCACAGCCCAATAATACCATACAATACACTACATATAACAACAATATGTACAACAGTACATGTCAAAATCTCGCAGCTTCATCATCCTTGCTCGAAATCGAACAACCCCCTCTTGAATCCGTTGAAGATTGTTGTACAGATTGGTACTATTGACAGCTTTCAATTATCCTTTCCAAGAAATATTTAAATTTCAAATTCAAATTCATCCTTATTTGTACATGTTTCCCCCAAAATGATCCCAATCTCAGCCTATAAATATCTCTTTCTTTTATAGTTTATAGGGGAGGGGCTTAGAGGTTAGAGACAAGAGAGTTTACATTCTAAAAACTAAAAGTTTATTTTTTAATCAAGAGAACAAAAAATCGGGAGCTATTTTTTGTATTTTTCCTCTTCTTGCTCGAGTTAAGGGCATAGTGGTGGTAGTTCTTCATGGTGAAGCTCATCGTCTCCGTTGTTGCCCTGAAAAAGGTAAACTTCTATCCTCTTATATAAATCATTTTATATTCTCGATGTACTTATTAATTTGATATTATTGTTAGCAGATTACTCTATTTTACCTCATGCTGAGCAGTTCGATTATTTTCTTTCATAAGTTTGATCCCGTTTCTAAGTATGTGAATCTCCATTGGATCAGTTTTGTCTCAATTTTGGCGTTTAAAGAGTCGGAATTTGTATGTTATTTGTGATTTTCTTGTATTAGAGTTGCTATAGTTTTGAGTTTATTTGTTGTACCTGTTCCATAGAATATAATTTGCCTAACCTCAAGCTGGTTTTTACCTTTTATTCATATGTTAGTGTAAGTTTTAAAAAAAGGCTACCAGTTCATATAGTCAAATACCTCTCATTTCGCATATGATTCATGTTTTATCTATCTATATTACACGTGAGGAGAGAAACTTGAAATATATGTTTGAGAAGATAAATATATTGTTGAATTTATTAGAGACTCATCAATGAAAAAGCAAAAGGTCAAGGATAGTTTTGTACCAAAGAAGAATGAAAAAAGTTAATAATATTATCATCTTTTTTTCAGACAACACAAAGTATGCTGGAACCATTATTTATGTTTTAGTTGTTGAGAATCTCCATTAATGGGAGTGAAGAAGCTTTAGAGAGTATTTGGGAGAATGAAGAATTGTCTATCATTCAATCTGTATGTTGGTATATATACAAAATGATGAGAAGAAAAAATAACTAACTAAGATTCTTTCTCTAACTAATTTGTAACCAATTTACTAACTAACTTTTGTAACTAACTACAACAACTAACTAATTTATTTACATTGCTTATTTACATGATCTCAACACTCCCCTTCAACTGAGATTTAAAATATATTTTTCATTCAGGCTTGTCAATCGCATTCGGTTGGAGCCTTGCACAATCCTTTAGTGAGTATGTCAGCTTGCTGCTCTTTAGTTCCTATGTGTTGAGTTGAATAGTCCATTCATATCTTTTCCTTACAAAATTACAATCTATATCAAAGTGTTTGTCCTTTCATGAAATAGGATTGAGCTGCTATTAATGGCAAGCTTACTATCAAAATAGTTTGAATAGGTATCTAACTTCTAGTCCCAACTCTTTGGAACAACCCTTTCAGCAGATTATTCCAGCTACTGTTGGTGGCCATGCTCTGAACTCTGCGTTTGCAAACTTCTTGAGACTGTATCTGTTTCTTTGCTTCCAATACGCTAAGCACTTCCCAGCTGTGACTATGTAGCCAGTACCTGATTTCCTGATTCTAGTACATGCTCCCAATCTGAGTCACCACTAGGTCTACAAGCTCATACTTTGTTGCTTGGCACAAAAAAACCAATACCTGTTGTACCTTTTAGGTATCCACACTCGAAGTGATGGCTTCCATATTAGAGTTTTTTGGTGAGTGCATATATTGACTATTATTTGAACTACAATGCATCTCAGGCGTAGTCATAGCAAGTACAATAGTTGCCTATTCCACCTTTGATACTTTCATAATCCATCAAGAACTTTATCTTCTGCATTCATTCCTGTGCATTTTCAAACACAGTGGAATGTCCAGCTTGTGATTGAACTCTAATGGATTATATGCAGGTTTACACCCTGCAAATTCCAAGCTCAGATACAAGTCCAAGTGCATATTTGCTCTGATTCATAGAATACCACGGCATTTCTGGAAAACTCAATTCCACGAAAATATTCCCAAACTCTCCAAGATCCTTCATTTGGAACCTGTACTGAAGTCTTTTCTAACTTGTTGTATCAGCTTTAGTGCTCCTAGTGATAAAAGATCATCTACATATACAAGTATGACAAGACAATTGTTTTCCCTACTTTCTTTGTAATAAAGGAATCGCATAACTGAGATTGCAAGAACCCCATATAAATCATGCTTCGTAAGTTTTATATTCCATTGTCTAGGGGCTTTACATTAGTCCATACAAGGACTTGTGAAGCTGCACAACCATGGTTTATCCCCCTTGTATTGCAAACCCTCAGGAATCTGCATGGATACCTCTTTAAGAAAGAGCACCTTGTACAAAGGCATTATAACATCCCTTTGGAACTATAAATCCAACCATAAAAAAAACAAGAAGCAGCAAGAGTAATAACAGACCTGACAGTAACCATTTTTGCAACATGAGAGAAGTCTCAATGAAGTCTAGGCCCTTCCTTGTTACTGTATCCCTATACAAGCCTTGCCTTTATCTTTAAACCTCCCCTGAAGCTTTGTAGTTAATCTTAAACACCCATTTACACCAATAGCAACTTTATCAGTTGGAAGCGAAACAATAGACCAGTACAAATTATTTCTCAAGTTTCCCAATTTCATGCCTGCATGCAGCCACCCAAGAGATATTGACGCTTCTGAGTAGGTATAGGGTGTTTCTTAGGTGCAGTGTATAGGCACAAGAGAATGCTCTATAGGTAAAGACACACTTTATATGAAACATAGGTGAAATAGGATAAGAGATGCTTCCTTTGTTGTGGGTAAAACTCTAAGAATCTAGCCAAACAGTGAGGCTTAGACTGGCCTAAGGATCTTCTAGGATGAGCAACAGATTGAAAACAGCACTACGAGATGGAAAGAACCTGAGAAGAAGAGTTGAACTAGAAGTGATGTTTCCAGAATCAAGATTACCAGTAAATCAAGAACAGGAAACAAAGACCAGGAGAAGATTTAAGATCTTTTGAATGAGGAAAGATATCTTCTTTGAATACATGTCTCTAACTTACCAAAAAAAATTTAGAACGAAGGATCTATAAGATATATCTTAGATAAGAAGAATAACCCATTGAACATAAGGAATAGCTCTAGAGAGCAACTTTTATCAATTCTTTTGGGATCAATGGCATAACATAAGAACCACGAACGCTACATGATCAAAGAAGGAACCTTAACCATATAACACATCATATGAGATTTGGCTTGTGTAATTTTGTAGGTAATCTATTAAGATGTACACTGCTGCAGACACACCATACCCCAAAATCTAATCGGAATACAGGCCTGAAATCTTCAGGCTCTAGCCATGTCAAGAAATATATCTATTTTTCCTCTCAACTAACACCATTCTGTTAGGAGATGAAACACCTGAACTTTGATGCCTAATCCCATGCCTCTGAACCGAGCATCTACCTGGGAATTGGAAAATTCTCTGTTCCATTATCTGATCGTACACACTTGACATGATATCAATTGGTGTCTTGATCATATAATAACTCTCTCCAGCAATACCATATATCATACTTAGTGTGCATTCAGAAAATCCAATAAGAATTTTGGCTTTTATCATCTACCAATGTTAAAAAATATCGTCTTTCCATCATGGGTTAGAAACTCTATAGGGCCCCCATACATCAGCATGCCTATATCAAACCAACATTGGGATATAGACACACTATCGGAAATGGTAACCTTGTTTGCTTTGAAATATGACAAACGTACAATTGTGATCTTTTCATATGTACATTTTGGTAAGCATTGTTATTCTACTGAGAACTATTGAAAGTAGGCTGGCCCAAGTCTCTTATGCCAAGACTATTATTGAACAAACAGAATGTAAAATTGAAGGAGCAACGATACATGAACTAATACATGGTTCCTAGTACTCGTGTTCTTGCAAGTTCTTGGTTTTAGCTGTATTGGAAGATATAGATCCTTGATCTTCCTTACCAATTCCCACGACCCTCCTCACTGAAGAGATCCTGAACTACACAGAAGTCAGGGAAAAATAGTACTGCCCTTTAATTTTTTAGTAAGTTGAGAGACTGATAACAGATTCTATTAAATTCTGGTAATATAGAGAATACACCTGCACTATTTATCCTCAAAATTTAGTGAATTTCCACATGACTCATAGCCACTTGAGTACCAGTAGCAATTTAACGTTCAGATCATGTCCTACTTTCCAAGATCTATACAATGTTTCATAAGATTAAGCTGTGAACCATATGATTTGAAGCACTGTATCTATCATCCAGTTTGTATGAGCCATATCAGACATAAGAAGCTGTAAAATTCCTGAGGACTTGCAGTGCAACATTAGCCATAGATCTACTTCCTGGCCTTTTCCTTTTGCGCAATCTTTAAAATCTGATTGTACTGTCCATGTGTAAGAGTGACATGCCTTGTGTACCTTCTGAGAAATTGTTAGAAGACGTAACCAAGGAACTTAAGCATTAGTATATTAACATAAGATTATCACAGGTTCCCTTTCAGGAGACGACATCCTCAGCAGCATCACTATTAGCATGAGAGAGAACCTCCTTTCTTCTAGGATAGCCGTGAGTTTGTACAATAATTTTTAGTATGTTCCTCTATAATGACAGTAAACATAAGATTTGACCTTCCTCCTTGTCGTACATCCCCATGGGTTCTAGCTTTATCACCCCTATTTCCACTAGAACCTTGTTAGATAGTAAGCAGAACCTGAGCTAGAACCACCACTGTTCTATATCCACTATGATAACCAGAACATTCTATTACTCATAAGAGCAGTTCTGAAGAAGTTTCTGCCAAGAAGAACTACTACTCGCATCATTCCACTCTTTGACTTTCTACATTAATGACATAGCATAAGCTGATTAACAATTTGGTGTAGGAATCTGCATTAACACCTGACTCTTAGCAGAGCATAAGACTCATTTAGCCCCATCAAACACTGCAGAACTTCTGAAACTGAAAATGTTCTGCATACTATTTGGATTCAGGACATGCATCAAGAGGAGTGGTATAATTTCTCAAACTCATCCCAAATTTCTCTTAGTCTTGAAAAATAATTCGACACAGATGCAGATCCCTGAGACAGTTTAACAATTGTCTTTGTGAAGATAAAAAGGCTCTAGAAGGCATTACCTTATCAAACCTTTCTCTAACGATCTTCCAAACCGTGTGCATCAATCCATAGATCACATGTGCTAATAGCTTTTAGAAAACCGTATTCTAATCCAGCCTAAACCCAATAGCATTGCATCTCTCCCATTGTTTCATGCATGAAGAGGATACATGCGCTTGTCAGGGTTCCTAACAAAAAGCCTACTTATTTTTACCAAGTAATACAAGCTTACAAGATTTACTCCATAAGGAGTAATTTCAGATCCTAGAAGTGAATTGAGTAAGCAGAGAGCCTGAGTAATGAGGAAGATTTAATAAACGCGGATGATTGGGATCGATTAAAGTGAGAAACTCTAAACCTCACCAGCACGCAGTTTTATTTGGTTTTACTTCCTCAACTGCCATTGCAACAATCACTGAAACTGAAATGACACTGATCTTCAATTTGAGGGAAAACAGAGAAGAAGAAACGGATGTTTGGCAAAATTTACAGCAGAAATCCTACTGCTCTGATACATTTTAGAATCTCCATTCATTGGAGTTGGAAGAAGCTTAGAAGTATTTGGGAGAAATGACGATGTCTAATCATTCAATCTTATGGTGGTATATATACAAATGAATGAGAAGCAAAAATAACTAACACTATTCTTTCTCTAACTATTTGTACCAATTCCTAACCTAACTTTGTAACTACCTACACAACTAACCTAAATTTATTTACATTGCCTTATTATAACATGATCTCACTTATTTGTTGCTTTCAATCTGTAAATTATTGTTTTCCCTTTTCAACTTTACTTCCATGTAAATAGTAGTTAGTTAATTAAGGTATCTACAAATTAAGATATAGTTGGATAGTGTGTGAGTTTTACTTACGTACAAAAACTAATATGTTGTGTTGAGGTAGCTAATATATAGAGTACATGTATTGAAGAGAGGAAGATACAAAGAAAATATTCAGTACCTCTCTTTTATATATTTTGCATTTTTTCATGGTAGACAGAGAAAAGTTTTAAAGTGTTGCTTCTATTTTCAGTTTCTATTCCTATCAATACTTTGGTACAATGGGAGATCATATAACACCTCTTCTGAGTCTTAAGTTCTCATTCTTTCCAGAACTAATGCAACATCTCTTCTCATAAATTCTTCTCATCCTTTTTTATTTCTCCTTCTGATTCTCCTGGTATGTAGTTAGTTAATATAAATTTTGATGGCAAGAGTTTTGGGTAATGGAAGAGAGGAATGCTCATAGTCTTGATTGTGCAAAATAAGTTTGGTTTTATTGATGGATCAACTCATGAACCTGTTGTTGGTATATACCTGCATAATGCTTGGTCGAGAGAAAACAACATGGTAATTTTCTGGCTTTTGAACTCTCTTTCTAGAGAAATTTTTGAAAGAGTTATATACTCTTCCACTGCTAAAGATTTGTTGACAAAATTAGAAGCCATGTTTGGACAAAGTTTAGGTGCAAAAATTTTTCAACTTCAAAAGGATCAAGTTACCTTGTCCGGGGCTCATATGATATTGCGACTTATTACACTAAGATAAAGCGTCTTTGGGATGAACTGGAATGGATGCTTTGAATTTCTTCATTCAATGCATTTGCGCTTGTTCTTGCTTAGCAAAAGAAAAGAACATTAAGTCTCAGCAAGATGAATGATTAGTTTGATTTTTAATGAGACTTAATGATTTTTATTGTTCATCTAGACGTAATACACTCATGATTTCACTACTCCCTTCTATTCGTAATGCTTATGCATTACTGATGCAAGAGGAGAAGCAAAGGGAGGTCTAAAATACACTAAAATTTCCTGGTGAATCTTTCCTCATTCATCGCTGACAATGGCAACAGATCATTTTCTACTGATTTAGAGGACAAAAGGGGAACTATGATAACAAGAAGTCTAATCTTGTTTGCAGATATTGCAAGAAAACAGGACATAGCATTGAAAAATGTTATAAGATACATGCATTTTCGGCTGATTTTAAGTTTACTAAGTCAACAAACTTTCAAAATTCTGTTAAGAGTAATGTTATAACTTCTATTGAATTGTTTGGAGATTTTTTTATGACTAGCGCAGAATCAAAGGAGCATGAGAAACTTCTCACACATGTGAAATTGACACAAGTCATGTAAATGTTCAGTAGGTGAAAAATAAGGATCAAGCTAATTTTAATGTCATAGCTCTGTGAATTGTCCTATTATTACTTTAACCCCTAATCATTTCTCTCTAAATCCAAATATTGATGGTAAAATGTTCATTAAAGAGACGTGGATAATAGACTCAGGTGCAACTAAATATATGAGTTACAATACAGATTTTTTTATCGATCTTAAACCATTGCCTAGAATTACTTCTGTAAGGCTTCCTAATTCACAAAAGTTTAAGGTTTCTCATTCAGGATTTGTCAAACTATTCTCAAATTTAATTATTCATAATGTGTTGTATGTTCCTAGTTTCCATTTTAATTTATTGTATGTACACAAGTTGTGCAGACAAATTTCTAATATATTATTATTCACACCTTCTCATTGTTTCATGCATGGCCCTTCAATGAAGAGCTCAATGCTCCTAGGTGAAAGCTAGAATGGTCTCTATATATTGAAAAACAGGCTTGCAGTTGCTTCTTATTCTCTTAAATCCTACTTTTAAGTCTACTTCTAGTTCAGATTTCCTAAAAAATGATTAATCTAGTTTGTCGTGCATTTCTGTTTCTGTTATTCAAAGCAAGTTATGGTATGTAAGGTTAGGGAATATGCCTTTATCAAATATGCAGAATGTCAATGGAATTCCTATTTTAGATTGTTCAAAATTCACTATTCCTTGTTCCATTTGTCCATTAGTAAAGAAATCCAAACTTCCTTTTCCTATTAGTTATATTTCGTCTCAATAAAAATTTTAATTTAATCATAGTAGATGATTTAGTAGAGGAACTTAGACCTTTTCATTAACTACTAAAGTAATGTCTTTTCAATTCTCAGATATTTTCTTGCAATGATAGAACAACAATTTAATAAAAAGGTTAAGGTCATTAGGTCGGATAATTCTTGGGAATTAGGTTCAAGTTTAGAAACTTCTTGTTTCTTGTCTACATAAGGCATCATTCATCAAACTTCTTGTTTTGGCACACCTCATCAAAATGGTGTAGTTGAGACAAAACATAGACATCTTTGGGAAGTTTGTAGAGCTTTGTTTTTTCAGTCTCATCTTCCATGAAAATTTTGGGGGGATTATCTAATGACAGGAACTTACTTAATCAATAGATGCCTGACAAAACTATTATCTTTTCAAACACCATATGAGAAAATCTTTGGTCATCCTCCAAATTACTCTTACCTTAAATGTTTTGGTTGTATTGGTTTTGCTTCCACTCTTTCTCCAGGTTGATCTAAATTGAATCCTAGAGTTGAGCTCTGTGTGTTTCTTGGGTAACCTTTTGGGAAAAAGGGGTATAACTTACTTAGCTTACATTCTCAAAAATATTTTGTTTCCAGGAATATTATTTTTTATGAAGATATATATCTTTTTTCTTCTATTATAATATTATATCCTCTCCTCCACATAGTACTTCATTTTCTCCATATCAAATTTCTCAAGTACCTTCTACACCCATTCTTCCTTCACAATCTTTGGTTTCCATCCCTCCTATCAATCTTGTTACCTTGAGAAAATCTACTAGATCTATCAAGACTCCTACATATTTAGAAGATCACATTTGCAATAGTGTACATTTTTCTAATGTATCTAATGCTTGTTTTTCTTCTCCTATTTCTCACGTTGTTTTCTTTTAATGCCTTATCCATGTCTAATCAATAATATATCAATTATCTTTCACAAATTAAAGAACGTACAAATTTTTCTCAAGCCAGTTTATATCCAGATTGGCAAGAGTCTATAACAAGAGAATTAGAAGCTCTATCACTAATGACACTTGGAAGTTGTCTCATTACCCCCGAGAAAAGGTTTTACCTAGTAAATGAGTTTACAAGGTCAAACTCAACTCCAACGGTTCTGTGGAGAGAGTTAAAGCTCGGTTAGTTGTTAGGGGTGATGTTCAAAAGGAAGGGGTTGATTTTATTGAAACTTTTAGCCAAGTCGTGAAGATTACTACTATAAGGTGTGTTTTGGCAATTGTTATTAAGAAAGGGTGGGGACTTTCCATTTAGATGTAAACAATGCATTTTTACATGGCAAGTTGGACGAAGAAGTTTATATGAAGTTTCTGGCAGGTTTGAAGGTTTCTGATCCTACTCAAGTTTGTCGCCTAAAGAAATCTTTATATGGCCTTAAACAAGCCTCAGGACAATGGTATGCAAGATTGACTGCGGCATTGAGTTTCAAAGGTTTTTAACACTCATTGAATGATTATTCCCTTATTTACAAATGCACCGGTAGCTCTGTTTCTATATTAGTTGCATATGTGGAGGATATTTTCCTCACATGTAATGATTTGGCAGCATTAAAAGCGTTTAAATCTTTCCTCGATTCAGAATTCAAGATCAAGGATTTAGGTGATTTACACTATTTTTTGGGCATTGAAGTCATCCGAGAACCTCACGGTGTGATCCTTAACCAAAGAAAATTCATTTTAGAACTATTATCTGAATATAATTGCCTTGGATTCAAAACTGACTCTTTTTCTCTGGATCCCACTCTAAAATTGCAAGCAAACATGGGATCTCCTCTTCCAGATTCCACTGTTTATAGACGACTAATTGGGCAATTAAATTTTTTAACTCATACAAGGCCTGATATCTCTTTTGCGGTCCAACACGTTAGCTAATATATATAGTCTCCACATCAAGCACATTTTCCAGCCGCACACCATGTTCTTCGATATCTTCTTTTAGATCCCATTTTGGGGATTTTTCCCAATTTTTCTCCTTCTTTCACTCTCCTAGCCTTTTGTGATTCTGATTTAGCTACTTGTTTAGATTCTAGACGGTCAGTTAGTGGGTTTTTTTTATTAGTCTTGGCGATAGTCCGATTTCATGGAAATCAAAGAAACAACCTTCCCTTTCCCTTTCATCTGCTGAAGCTGAGTACAGATTGATGAAGAGGGTCATTGCTAAGTTGACGTGGCTAGTTCGTCTTCTTTTTGACCTGTCTCTGCCTCCTTCATTACCAATTTCTCTCCATTCAGATAGCTAAGCTGCAATTTATATTGCTAAAAATCCTGTTTTTCATGAGCGGACGAAATATGTTGACTTAGATTGTCACTTCGTCCATCAATAACAGATTTGTTTACCAAGCCTCTACCTTCTACATCTCATCATTTCCTATTGAATAAGTTGGGTGTTCGTTCCTCCCCGTCCAACTTGAGGGGGGTGTTGAAATTATTGGAACTCGTCAATGAAAAAGCAAAAGCTCCAGGATGATTTTGTGTCAAAGAAGAATGAAAAAGGTTAACAATATTATCATGTTTTTTTCTGACAACATAAAGTGCGCTGGAACCATTATTTTAGTTTTAGTTTGGTTTCTTCTCATATGTAAATTACTGTTTTCCTTTTCCAATTTACTTCCATTTAAATAGTACTTGGTTAATTAAAGTATCTACAAGTTAGGAGATAGTTGGATAGAGTGTGAGTTTTACTTACGTACAAATACTAATATGTTGTGTTGAGATAGCTACTATATAGGATAGTTGGGTAGTTTGTTATTTTATTTTTCAATATATACATGTATTGAAGAGAGGAAGATATACAGAAAATATTCAGCACCTCTCTTTTATATATTTTGCATTCTTTCATGTCTCCATGTTCTTCAAATAGGCTTGTTATTCACTATTTTAGTTCAAAATACTTCATCTTTAAAATTGAATTCCTTTCTAACTTTGATCCTTCTATCTAATAAGGCTATTCTACCCTCGTTCTGTGCTTACTATCTGATTGTTTAACTTTCTCCGTTTTGAATATTCATGTCCATTAGTTTAATATTTGTGATATGTGGGTTAATGTGCATGTTTTGATTTGTAGTCTGCAGAGATGTTTAGTGATAAGTATCTATAAATATGTATATATATATATTTCATATAATGGCTAATTCTATACTTATACTCAAGAATAAGTATCTATGTGCCCAGATATGTTGTCAAGGGCTTTTATTTTATTTGCTTTGTGTGAGTTTTTCTTTTGGTTATTAACTGAATGACATACTCTATGAGTGGGTAATATCATTTCGTTCCAAGGGAGATTTATATTATGACTATAATAATCTTTGCTTGGTTGAATTTTTGTTGTTATATATTCTTAGGAGTTGTGATTCATTTTCACTAGAAAATTTATAGCTGAATAACTCTTGTTTTTTTGTTTACTCTGTATGACATCATTGGATGAGTTCACTGAACTCTTTTCCTTCCTCCTTCGCATTTTGAAATGAGCTACGAAAGTCTAAAAAAATTTTATCAAGTCAAACCATCTTGAGAACTCGAAGAACATGTCCCCAAAAGCTGATACACGTCCGGAAGAAGGAAATGGGCTTAATATATGAGTTGCATCCATTGATATACAACTCGTGTATACAAAAACAAAATTGAGTAGAAGCTTAAAAAATTTCAGCGAAATTGACCCAAAAGGGGTGCAAATTCAATTTGTCCTTTATCCTAAGCTTATTTAATTGTGACCATCTATTTATTGTTTATTGTATTAACTTTAATCCTTTATTTGACTTGGTTTTAACTTAATTAAATCCCCAAAAGACGAACTATATTCTTTACGTTAGTCTACTTTAATAAATTTTCATTTTTTCTACTCTTATAAGTTATTGAATATATTTAGTCAAAACTTTTTTATTTATTCTCCAATTAATTTAAAATAATTTTCATGCTTTAATTAATCAAATTGATTTAAATTATTATTTCGAAATGAATTAAATAAATTCTAATTAATCTTATTTTTGTTAAAATTCTAATCACTTATAATGCAAGTCAAATGTTTCTAAAAGGTCCAATTTTCATTTAAAAAAATAAAGATTATTCTTTGTTTGACTATCTTGTTTTGAAGTTATCGAATATTATAAATTGTATATATGTTAAATCATTTTTTAAAATAAAAAATAGTTAAAAAGTATTTTGGTCAAGTCGTAGGATAATTGTGTGTTAGCAGACACTTCAAATGCTTCAAAAACGTTCTTGAAGTGTAAATAAGAACTTCTTATCCATTATTTCTAAATTTTTAAAGTCTTAATCTATTAAAGTCCTTTTAAATTAAGTTTTCTTGAGTTCTTTAAAATATTAAATAAAGACATTTTTTTCTTCTAAGTATTTTTCTGAAATTGTTTTATACGTAAAAACATTTCAAAAGAATGATTTTTCTAAAAATAATAAAATTACGGGACAACAGACGTTTTGACAACTTCATTACCATCATCTTCTTTCCAAATTCTTATCGTCTCATATGGTTTTCGAAAGAGGTTTTTGAAGCAAAGAAGACCTCGAACTGCCTTCATTCTGTCACTTTCCATTGTTTTTTCGCGAATCTAGAGTATGAAAAATCAAGAATATATACAAATAACTGATGCCTTAGAAAGGTACGATACACACCTAACTCAGCTTTACTGCTACTACACTCCTTATGTTAATTAACAAGCAACACTCATCAATGTCTCTACAGGTTTTGTCAAGCTTAGCATCACCCGAATACAAGATAATTGTGA
This sequence comes from Solanum habrochaites, assembly GCA_027704765.1. NCBI lineage: Eukaryota > Viridiplantae > Streptophyta > Magnoliopsida > Solanales > Solanaceae > Solanum > Solanum habrochaites. The sequence goes on from JAKWJA010002496.1 coordinate 45,448,105, forward strand.
ATACCTAAAAGATTCAACTTTTAAGAATCACTTGACTGTTAATGATGGTTGCTACTTTGCATATATAAATATTAAATTGTGTGCACGGATTGTTTAATCATCAATTTGTGTATACCAACAGTTCGAACAAGATGCTTGCTTCACTTAGGCAGTACTGATGATATAATGTATATATTATTACGTTTTCCAATTTCTAAATTTGCATTATAACATAATTTGATATACAAAATATAAATAGATAAATATTGGGCCTGTGCATGCACGAACAACCATCAACTAGTGTGTGTTCCAAATTCATCGTTTTCTTATATATATCATTGTGGTATTTTTTAAAAAAAAAAATTAAGTTTTTATTGGTATATTTTACCTTTAAACGTTTAGTTCAACTTCATCAGTCAAACAAATAAATCATAAATTATTACTGAAATCTAGTATAAGAGAGTAAGTAGAGATATCACCTTTTTTAAAAATATATAAATTAATTAAAGTAAATAAATTTTATTTACTTTAACTTATTTATTTATTTAAAAAGTGATATATCTACTTACTTTTTATATTAAATTTCAGTAAGAATTTATTTACTTTAAGAGAGATCTAATTAATATATTTTACGTTTAAATTTTTAGTCAAAATTGAGCTGTTACGATTAGGATAAAGCTAATCAATAATTAATTGGTCATTGAAATTTAGTAAAAAAAAGATATAAATAATTACTTCTAAAAAAAAATAATTTGCATATACTTTTATTGTGGTATTCTAATTTTTAAGTTCTTAGTTAAAATTCATCGGTCAGACTGTTACAATTAGAATTTAAATATATTTGAAGAACAAGTTCAGGAGTTCGTCGAGCAAAATATAATATAATTTAGATAGAAAAATCACAGAGTTTATGATTACAAGCCTACATATATTATTTTGAGTTTAACCCAAACGACACCATTTAAACGGTATGAAATATGGATGCATGTTTTTGTTGTTCAATACTTCAATTTGTCTTAATAGCTACAATTAAAATAAACTTTTATTCTATCATACATTGATTGTTGAATTTTGTAACATCTAGCAACTAAAGAAAAATTAATAGGAAGTTTAGAAATTGGAAATAGTTATTTTTGGAAAGAAATTGAAAATTTGGAAATTTTGCAAGTAAATTAAAGTGAGGTTCTAGTCAACTTCAAACGGTCATAACTCCTAGCTCAAGATGATTTAGATGTAGTTCCAGACGAAAGCTCTTGGAATGATCTTTGCAACGCCGCCGAGTTTATGAAATTTTAAGTTTGAATGAGTGAGTTATGGCCTTTAGAAGTTGAGCGTTGGATTAAGAAAATGTCCAATCCGAAAACTTAAAGGGTAATTTAATTTTTTCCTTACCCAATTAATTAAATCCATTTTTAGTAAATTAATTAGGGTCAAAACTTAGTTAAAATTGAAATGAAAATATATTTGTAGAACAAATTGAGGAATTGGTAGAGTAAATATAAAAGGGCAAAAGACAACAATCACATATTTTTGTAGGTAAAATTATCATTTGTCCCTTATAAGTTTATAATTACAAAAATCCCTTAAAATGATACAATAATATAAGCGTAAATACATTAATTTGATGCGCGAGATGCGTTAATCGTTAAATATGATACATTATATTTTATACATGATATACTAATCTGATGTACATTATATATATGATACATTAATTTGATGCGTGAAAATAAGAGATGTTGAAAATTTGTAAAATTAATAGGGAATAGCGGTAATAAGAGAGGGGAAATTTCTGTCCTTAGAAATAATATAGATACAAAAACCAGAGAGTATATATACTATTTTGGGGTTTCAATCTGAACGGTGTCGTTTAGACCAGTATGCATTGCATGGATCTGCTTCACCATTTGTCGTACTACTTCAATACACGTAATAAGCATGCCGGTAACACGTGACCCCTCTTCTCTTTTTTCAGGACTGCTATAAAAGGGGCGGATTTGTGTCTTCCTTGTTTTCAACTTCCGTTACTCATTTTAGCCCTCTTCCTTCCCTCGAATTTATCGCTCTCCCTACAGAAAGGATTTTACAATCGAATGAATTGGTGCTGGTTTGTTTTGTTTCACAGAGAAAATGTCGATTAGCTTCAAATTCAGAAGCTGTTCAAACTTCGATTCTGTCGATATAGATGGCCGGACCTCTATATCTTTAGGAGAACTAAAGATCAGGATCGCCCGACAGAAAAATCTCAACGTAGGCAGGGATTTCGATCTCATCTTCTCCGATGCCAAATCCGGTAAAGGTCAGTCAATCTCTTTTTTTTTTATGCACACCGGTTGCTTCTGGTGAACTACACATGTGTAAGTGTCTCTGTGGATATACATATAGTTTTCTGAACTTCTCAGCTATATATATCTATGTATAGGTTGTGTATATATGTTCATACTGTTGAATTGTATTTTTTTATGTGGATTGTTTGATTGAGATAGATAGGTTGATATACATCTATATAGAGAGATAGAGATGGACTGATAGAGAAAAACTTTCTTGAAATTTAGTGACGTTATAATTTTTCTAGGCTGATTAGGGTAAAAGGTATATCTGCATTTCTATTTATGTGTTTTTATGTGTGTGTGTTTTGTATCTTCAAATCCACTGGGATTTACACAAAGTCTGATTTTTGATCTACATGCCTTGTGTTTGTGGTTGCAGTGTATGATGACGAAAGTATTCAGATTGCGAGTGGGTCAAGTGTAATTATCAGGAGAGTTCCTGCTAAAAAGACTCCTTCAACTGTTAAGTGAGTTTTTAATACTTGCAAATGCAAAATCCTTTTGAGAAACTTTTACTACTATATGTCTTATTAGGTATTAGGTCGATTGAATTCCTTTTATAGCTTAAATTCTCTCATCTTTTGCTGTAAAAATGTGTTGTGAGGTTTTCACTAACTTGGATGTATTGTATGAGATAAATTATATTGTGAACTGTATAAGAAAATTGATGTTCAATACTAGATGGGCTTTGTATTGTTATCATGGTATTTATTGGTAATTATTTTAGTTGGAGCACTATAGTGTCAGTCATAATTCTTATGCTTCGCGGAACAATGTATTTGTTTAGATAATGAGGTGCTTTAATAATGATTTGTCATTTAAGTTTGTTTCTGCTTTCTGAAGTCTCTCATATGATTTGACACGGTAACAGGCCATCAATTGGTACCATGATGTATTTACGGTTGAAAGATGTTGATCGTATGAACCAGGTGGTAAGTGTGGTTACCATTTTTTTTGCCGCACTCATGGTGTCTGTTGCTTTTTTCCCTTTGAGATAGTCACTTACAAACCCAAAATTTACGGTGCACAAGTTGTCTAATATACTGCATATGTTACAGGATGCGCAAGTCAATAAATTTCATGACTTTAGGGCTGACTTTTTTCCGCTGGATGAGGGAATATTTCCCAAGAATGATGTAGGATTTGATCCAAGGTATATTACTTCTGACTTTCTCTTTAATAATTTGGAGTAAGTTTATCTCAGGTTCAAGGTATATTACTTCTGACTTTTAATAACATTACTAAAGATTAGCCACCCCCCTAATCCACCACCAGGAAAATGTATTAGAAAAAATTTAATACAAGCAGCTTGGAAAACTACTGTTTCACATTTATGCTTCTGTGTACTATATTGCATTATCTATCTTCTATTTTAGTCATTCCTTTTAGCCCATAAGCATGCTGATGTTTGTTGTCTTATGGTTGAAGGACGATACGCTCCAACTTTCCAGCTTTTCGCAGTAATGTTTTACCGGACGTGCTGAGATGCCCTCTCTGTAGTATCTTCATGAAGGATGCTGTAATGATACCTTGCTGCCAGCGCAGTTTTTGTGAGAAATGTGAGTAGTATATGCATTATTGAGCAGTTTTGTCTGTTCATCTGTGCTTGCTTCCATTATGCATTTGTTTCTTCTGAAATGCATGTGTCATGAGTATTATATTCACTTTTTGCACTTGTTATTACTTACCAAATCTCTTTTTGAGCGTATGGTGTTCTTGGATAATAATGATTTTGAGCATTGAGAATATACTTCTACTTTTTCTGGATGAATGTATCTGCAGGCATTCGTCTGGTTCTTCTAGAAAAGGCGAAGTGCCCAAAATGCTCTTCTAGCAGGTGTAGAGTGGAAGATCTGCTACCAAATTTATCTCTCAGGCGCACAATTCAGCGTTTTCTTGCAACTGATCCAGAAAATGCTTTACGCAGATATGTTCCAGGTGAAAATGATTGCTACATGAGAATTGTGAATCTTGAATAGAGACTGGTAGTGAATGAGGTGTGACTGACCTGTTTCTCGGTGCAGATGGTGAATCTGGAAATCAGGTGAAGGATATTTGTTGTGCTGTAACTGTTGCCCAACAGGAACCGGAGATGCCTCATTCACCCTCAGCTTCTGGAAAAGGATCCAATCAAGTTATGGGAGACCCACCTGTTGGGAAAAAAGCGTTGTCTGGGATAATGCAACAAACAGATGGAGGAAGAGGTCAGTATAATCGTTGGAATTTTCCAAGTATACATGATGACCCAGAATATTTTGAGGCTAAAAGCAAGCCTCTTAATTTTCTTCATTCCCATGATCAAGATGAAAGTATTTCTTCTGCATTTGTAACCAAAATTAACTTTGGATTACTCAAGATATTTGATTTTCTTTTGCAATCGGTATCTTACATAGATTTGAATTTAAATTTGATTGAACCCATTATCTATTCTTTATCAAGTTATGTTCAGTAACTATTTTGCCATATTCTAGATCATTAGATGTTTTAGGTTTTTGTCCTTACCTATTATGTTGTGACAAAAAATGTAAAAATGAACTTAATATCGTTCAAATTGATTTTCTCTCGACTTAAAAAAGCTATATCACTGCTTGCTAAAAGGTTGAGATTTGCAATACTTTTTGCACTCCTCATATTTGCTTTGTCTACTGGGTTATTCTTTGTTTATATAGTGGTTTTGCTGTAGTTAATGACTATTTGATTGCAGATTCTTCCATCAAGAAGAATGCAGACCTGTGGTGTGACACAAGAGGTAGGATTTACGGCTTTCACTGGCTCTTTACTTGTGCCACTGGCATTATGAATTATTATCATGAACTTATGATATCTTAATTCTGGTTTTTGCTCATTAATAACAGATCTTTTATTACTGACTAGAAATCATGTCTTGATGCAGGTGGGAACATGAATTTTGCACCTGCTGATATTATGGAGGTATGGTACCACTTTTGTCAGCATGCATTGTACCATTTTATGGGTTTTAGGATAACCCTGAGATGCAACCTGTAATCCAGGCTAACTTACCCTTCTGTCAGGGGTATAATATCCAAGCTAAATATCTCTATATGGGTGTAAGCAATGTTTATTATACAAAAGTGAGGATAAGAAAATATGAGAATGAAATGTTCTTTCTTTTATATGTGAATAACACCTCGTTTTAGGTAAGAAATATGCTATTGAAAATTCCTAAATGAGTGTGAATTTGCTCTAAATTGTGTCATTTATTGCAATATTTGACTTGATAAATGATGCACCGTTGGTGATTTTGAGAATAGTTGGATGCACATTTATTGCTTGGGCTTGACATTTTACAAACATGAACAAATTATTTACTGTGCATGTACATGCATTCAAACATATTCTAACTCTAAAGACGCAGGACATTGAGATGCCTTGAAGTGTAAATTATGTGATGAATCATCAGAAACATTTGCAGTAGTACTGAGGCGTTCCTTATCATGTCCATATCTTGGGACTTTGAGATGAACTATACCTTTATATGTCTGCATTCTTATGAACTTCACCGTAACTGTGTAAGATCTTTTGTTTGGTTTAGAGTAAACATCACACATCTTTCCTCATTTCAGATTTTCACATAATCACATTAATAATTCTCCCTTTAGTTGTCTTTCTTTAAAGAACCCCTCTTTGGCTGGATAACTTCAACTTATGTTTTTTTGCTTAATGAAATTAAAAATAAAAAAGCATTACCTTCTTATCCTGGCTGAGTTGGAGTTAAACAATATTTGGTCTATGTGATCAGTGATAGCAAGATAGATTGCAACAGAAAGTTATACGATCATTAATACCGAGTAGGAAAGAAAAATGATAAGTATTTACTTAGTCATGATGTGGTGTTGGGCCTATAGGCATAAACTGACGGTTGTTTTTGGTTCTTAGGACCGTAACTGTTACGTGTATGGTTCCAATCCAAATCCAATGCTTCAAACAGGTAAACCTTTTGTTTGGTTAATTCATATTGTAGGCAGAGCGTTGTGTAATGTTTTTGCTTTGGCTGTGCTTGAATAAGGAAACCTCATGCTTACAGGAGGATTTCCAGCCTATTCATCACCTTACTGGAATAACAATACGTATTCCACACCACCGCCATTTGCAAATATGTATGGTAATGCTGGAAATGCTTCATTTAATGCTGATATGGTTCCCCCGGCGCCTGCTTATATTCCTCCTTATATGCCATCTATGCATGCTGGCATGCCTTTACGTGGGTAAGTCAGTTCTTCGTTTTATTAGCCTTTGTAGCTCAATGATTTCTCGATGCGGTTTATCTATAGATGGGCGTCCTTTATCATGTAAAATTCAAAATGATGCAAATGAATTTGCGACCTTGGAAACTTCTCGCAGAGAAATCATGAGAATGGGTGGTATGGCACTTCCAGCTGGAAACAGAGATGATCTCCCATTGAACCAATATGAGTACATGGGTGCCCAGCTTGCTGAAGATAAAAGGATAATTCAGAATGAAATTATGGGAAGGTAATTTTAGCTATATTAATCAATAGTAGAATGCAGTCGCCACGGGTTTATTTGTTCTTGCAATATCTAAAACAGGAAATAGTCTTTCAAATCTTATCGCGCATTGATTGCTTTTGGATGTTAGCTTGACGTAATGCATTATTTGTAGTGGATGTGATGCGGTTTGTCATCTTTAGCTAAATGGTTAAATTAGTCCCTCTGGCCTCTCCTTTTCCATCCTCTCAAATTCTGAATTATCACATTCATAAGTAGTTGCCGATTCATGTTAGCATGCATCCTCCTTTTTCTGAGCACTCAAACTCTGAGTGCAAGAAACAATGGGATCATCTGAACATAGTGCAAGCAACAACGCAATCATCTAACCAAATATATTTTGTGAACGTTTTGTCTCTTAGTACATTTATGTGTAAATTGTTTTATGCAATTGCGTAGCTCTTAAGTATCTGCCTTGTTTTTGCTGATTATGGCTCCAATTATTGATTTGTATTCTTGTCAGATGCCACACTTTTGAGGTACAGCAGGTTTGACAAAGGGTAAATGTATGATTTTAAAAAATTGCTACTTTTTCCGAAGTCAGGTTTTGATCCTTGACAAACTTAACTCTACATTTGAGTGTTATTGGATATTAAATTCATTGACATCTGTCCTTTTGTCTAAACCACAATACATTTTTACTCTTGATTGCTTTCCAGCTGAAGTAAAAAGGTGCATTTCTTTCCTTCAAAGTATATTACAAGGTTCTCCTTACCACATTAATATCTGTCCAAGTATTCTAGTGCTTTCCCTGTGCCACTCAATATTTTTGGCACAACATATTGTATGCTAGATAATTATTCACGCTTTCCTTTGAAGAACTTTGTTATTTCCTTTGTCCTTCCCTGGAATAAGTTGAGAATTTAGAACACAACATCAGTGAGTTTTTTATTTCAGTACTTGTCATTTTTCTTTTGCCTGTATCTTGCCTCCACCTTCTCATCCTTGTATAGTTTTCTTTTAGTTACTTTCTTTTTCATGTATGTCTGATTAAACTATGATTTTCATTAAAACTACCTTGCACAGTGGGCAATATTATCAAGCTGAGTCTAACTTTAAGGAGCATTTCCCAAAGGACGATCGAGTTGCAACAGGGAAGTTCCACAAGGAGAGGAAACCAGGTACAAATTGTTCTGAGGATCACTTTGCTCGCAGAACACACAGAAAGCAGCTCCATGTTGAGAAAAGAAGGGAGAAAAGTCGTCGTTCCTCATCTGCTAATAGAGACAAGGTGACCCGTCACTCTGACAGGTTCAATGATGGCTTTCTTGGTAGTTCTGATAGGCGTAGGAGAGAAATTCATCAACACCATTTTCGGGACTCAAGAAAGCGTCATGAAAGAGACTCTCATCACAAGCATTTCCCAAGTTCTGCACATCCTGTGCATCAGACGGCGCGATCCAAAGAGAGGAGGGGTTTTGGGCATGAGGCAAAGCACTCCAGGCACCATGCAAGACACTTCACTGATGAGGTTCGTGACAACAAGAAATGGAAGAGTAGCGGCTTTTATGAAGATTGCAGAGATGTTTATCATCACAAGCGAAAGAGAGATCATTGAAAGTGATGAATGTGAACTTGTAAATGAAGTTGCACATACATCAGTGTAGGTGAACAATCAGCTTCCTGTTTCCTTTTGAATATGTACCTTGTATCAGCTTGGCATTGTTGTAGTATTGGTATATGGTCTTTTATAACCCAATAGACGATGGAAATATGTAGGTGTCTGCAACTTATAAAATACATAAGTATTTAGGATCATCTAATTTGCAATCTGTTTGCTTTGTTGGTACAGATCTGTAGAATGGTTGGCTTTGTTGATACATATCTGTAGAGTAACCGGCTTTTGGAAAGTACCTCATGACTAACCCTGTTCATTTACGTAACTGTAATCCTCTTCACTTCTTTAGTGTGAGGTCTGGCTGCTAGACAAAGAATTTAACCAGAAGCCATCTGGTTACAAATAGTATTTTGGATCATTTTATATGCTGCCCAACCATCGTTTTGGACACAGGTATGGAAGCTGATTTGAGGTATGTTCTCTAACATGGATATAGAATAGGCTTTCTAATGCTTACTGCAATTAAGTCCTATTCACTTAATTTGGAAAGCCTATCACTTCCGTCTAGCAGCCAACTAGGTCGATCAACACATAAAATGATGATTATTAGCAAGATGCTCCTAAAAATAAATTAAAATAGAATGATAACATAAATAATAAAGTTATCTTATGATATGTTCGTGAGATGTAGAGATGCATAAATGCTTGCAGAACCTTCCATGATTTCACTATTAAGGGCAACTCGGTGCATTTAGTATTTCGGGTTTTATGATTTCATTATATCCAAGGGTAACTTGGGGCACAAAGTATTTAAGGTTTGTAGAACATTTAATGATTTCACTATCAAGGATAATTTGATGCACAAAGTATCTCAACTTTCCATGATTTCACTACCTTATAGCGACTCAGTGCACAAAGTACTTCAGATCATTTGTAGAACTTTGCATAATTTCACACTATTCAAGGGCAACTCATGCACAAAATATTTCAGATTTGTAGAACCTTCCGTTATTTCACTATCCAAGGCAACTTGGTTCACGAAGAATCTCAGATTTATAGAACCTTGCATAATTTCACTATCCAAGGACAACTCTATGCACATAGTATCTCAAATATGTAGAACCTTTCATGATTTCACTATTCCGAACAACTCGGTGCACAAGTATCTTGGATTTATAGAACCTTCCATTTAAATGTCATACTATCCCCAACGAAGTACTTGTAAGGACTCACTGAAAATACGCACTTCCAAATCTGTGCACTGATAATACACACTATCAACTATCTAAAAGTACTAGTGGCGTTTGTGTTGTAACAGACCGTCCAAAGGGCCCACCTTTACCTGCATTGAATCAACCGTTTGCTAATTTAGTTCTTTAACCTTCAAAAATGGCAAGATGGTGTTTCAGAAACTTTTCTGAACTCCTTCGTCCCAACCAAAGTCGTCAAAAGAAGTTCTAAATGGTGGATATGACCTGTATGAATAGATACAGTTCATGAAATTGAGCGTTTTAAATTAAGAAAAGAGTTACGACTGTTACGAATTAAAGCCCACAACATACCACTATGTGATTCTTTTTATCTGTCTTGTTTAGTTTTTTATGGACAAAGTTATTTGATACCTATAGCTAGTAAAAGGTAACAAATATCCTGTAGAATTAGTCAAGGCTCGTAAAAATTAGCAAATGCCACTCCCTAGTTTTTACGGATATCTAAGAAACTGTGGGTTGTTGGATGCATGGACGCGTCCTGGGAGACATTATTGTCGTGCTATCTAGGTCATCCACGTAGTTGCTTGTGGCGGTGTACACATACAAGTACTTGTTGTCGGTATTTAGGTTAGATCATATTATATTAAGTAGGACGAGAGACAACTGTGACCAACTAATGTTTTAATCACATTCAATGGTTACCCTAATTAATTAAGTAAATATGTTGCATGTGCATTTAATATATACAAGTATATCCACACTGGAATTTATTACTTATTCAGGGTAAAGTAGTATAATTTTGATCTGATAATGAGTGTGAAATGTCTCTCTAATGCCTCTTTTGATACAATATGCATCATATGGTGCATGATTCAGGAAAGGGTGGACTTATTTGTGGTGTTTATCTCCCAACACAAGGAGCTTAGATATACAGATAGATTAATCCAGGCTTGTTCAAGAGTACCTGAGCGTTGCTTGATTTCAAGCTACTAAAGCTGTTGGAACGAGCTAGGTTTGTTGGGGTAGCTTGATCTTAACTTGTGATTTTGGTAGGATTGAGCTAAAATTATTGAAATGTTAAGCTTTTTAGCCTGACCCGAGTACGTATTCTGGTTTGAAGGCTTGAGTAATGTGGGTTAGATTAGTCTATGAGCCAAATATAAATAAATAAGGTAGAACATCAATAATAAGTAGAAAGGAACAAAAAACTGGTGGTCAGATTGATAGGAATTAAAGCTCAGAAAGAAATGTTAAATTCATATCAATAAGACTTTTTCGAAGTCTTGATGTCCCAGTGGTCCGACACAAATCTCCCTGATTTTTACTAAGGTGTGGCCTAAAGGTGATAATGTGGTTGAGAATTTTCAGGTCTTAGATTTAAAATTTAGTGAAGATAAAAATATGTTAGGTGATTCTTTTTATTTATCTTACTATCGGAGAATAGAGTTATAGGGTTAAGAGTTACAAATTAAACATTTTGTAGAATTGATCAAGTGGTGAAAAAGTTGGCACATATATCACAATAATTAAAAAAGAAAAGATCTTAATTTTTAGGGAGATCTAAGTAACTGTGTTTGTTCCATGCATGCACGTGTCCTGTGAGACATTATTGTAGTGCTATCTGTGTCATCCACGTACGTTGCTTGTGCAGTGTACCACATACAAGTACATTCGTTGTCAGTGTTTCAAAGTGAGTTAGAGTTATTGTTAGGTAGGTTGAGACCATATTAGTGGGAGGAAGAGGCAACTGTAACCAACTAACTAATCTTTGGGGGAAAACTTAATCACATCCCATATTTACTATAATCAATTAAGTAAATATGTTACATGTGTTTTTAATACAATTAATGTATTCAAGTATATTCTCTGGCTGGAATTTATTACTTAATCAGGGTAAAAATTTGTGGTATTTAACTCTCATGCATCTGGAGCTTAGACATACAGATCGATTAGTCCAAGCTTGCTCAAGAGTATCTGATCTGTGCTTGATTTCAAGCACCAGAGTTGTTAATACGGGGTAAATTTATTGCATCGGATCGGTCCAACTGATGATTTGATAAGATTGGGTTATGATTATTGAAAATAATTTAACAACAAAGCTCTTTAGCCTAATCCGAATAAGTTTTACTTGTTAGTGGGGCTTGAGCAAGCTAGGTTAGGCCGCGGCTTATGGGTTAAATAAAAAATTAATAATAAAGTAGAATAATAAAAATAAGTATTTAACAAGAATAATTTGAACTCTAAGTTTACTTAAATCATTATAGGTAAATATTACAAGTTAATATTTCAATTTAGCTAGTTATATTGTTATTTTTTAGTTGTAGTTTGCTTTATTAACGTATCTTCTTGGTTTTAATAGAATAATGTTAAAAGTTATTTCGTTTCACATAAATTTTATGTTCAATATCATTTCATATGTAGTTGTGCTCCTGATACTTGTATGGTAACATCTTGTAGATATTTATGTTAACATTTTAAGATTAAAATTTTAAAATATATATATATATAGATAGATAGATAGATAGATAGATAGATGTTTCTTAAAACAGTGGACTAGTCAGCCACGACGTGGTGTGTAATCCACGTAAATAGAAAGACACCCCCACAAAACCCTTGTAACCCATACCCCAAAAAGAGAAAGCAATTCGTTGTGTAGGCTATCGTGTAGTTGATAAAATTAGGTGGATGGGTAGTAAATTTTGAGAAGTTGTTGGTTTTTAAATTTTCATGAACAATTTATGGAATTTGAACTCTACAAATTTTCATGACAGATTTTGAAATAGGTGTTATTAGTGAGAGAGAGAAATATTTACGTTGAATATCAAGAAAAACAATTATTTCACTCATGATGTGGGAACTTCATGATTGTGATTTGGATTTCAAAAGAGGCATCATGTGAAAAGGTTTGTTTCGCTCTCGAACATCTTTTGAACTCGAGGACTTCAGAGTTCAATTTGTGTTGTTCAGGAGATTGAATAAGCCTTGTTATAAAACTACACTAGAATTTATTTATTTTTTCAAAGGGACATATAGTTGTTAATAAATAGTGTACTATCAATATTTTACGTATACACTTGTTTACACATGGTGTATAAATTTTAAGTATATGTATGTATTTGAAAATACACTATCTAAGTACAGTGTGTAGATATTTTATAAACCAGATGAATCGAAAATTCTGAACTGTAGTTTTCTCTTTAGAAAATGGGGATGGGAATTTCAACCGTGTGTGTTCGAGTTTCACGTATGAGAGTTTTGAACTCTAGTATACCCAGATTTTTCACTTGCAAGAGACCTTCAATCTCTTAACAGTGTGTTGGGATTTCACTTGTCAAAACTTTGAAATTTAGCATGGATTGTTGAAGTTGTTTTATGTTTTAGCTGGGCATATTCTTGTCAAAGAAACAAGTGTCGAGAGTGGCTGAAGGTACTTTTATAATATTATCAATATTTAATAGGAAAAATTGCTTAAATAGGTGTCTTTTAATAAATAATTACTGATTTTAGTAATATTTTTTATTGATTATCATTTATAACAATACTATGATAAATCTGTAATATGCGTATTATAACTGTTTTTAAAATATATATATTATGTTTGTTTGGTTAGAAATTGACACATTGTATTATAAGTGTATTAAAATGTACGATAAATGTATTATTCATTAATAAAATTTGTATGATATGTGTTTTTTAGATTGTTCTCTTTAATGTCTTAAAATTGTGTTATAAATGTATAAAAGTGATCAAGTGAAAAGAAAATATTATTGTTATAAATGGTAAATATTTTCTTAATATAGAATATTTATGTAAGTTTTAGGTGTTGATGGCGTGTTTGGCTGGTTTTTAATAACATATATATATGTAAAGTAAAAAGTATCCATATTATCTAATATGAAACTAAGAGAACATTAATGTAATGAATATTATGATCAAGAACAAGCTAATAATATTACTTACAAAAGGTAGGGTATTAGGTTTTTGCATGGTATTATATTGAAAAGTTTATACGATAATTTTAATTTTTAGTTTACAAAAATATTATATTATTTCAATATCAAATTTATTTGGTATGGTTTGATATTCTTATGTTCGGTTTCAGCATTTTGTTGTATTGTAATTGATAATTATAACTTGTTTTACTTCCATTTACATATAACTACGTAATAGAAATTATGACTCTTTGACTTTTTTAAGAAACATTTTAATTATATTATGTTACATTTTAAACATGTAGAGATATTCAAAAGAAAGTATATGCAATTTCCTTTGCTAATTAATTACATAAAATTTAAAAAAATATCAAGATAAAGTACTCAGAGATTCACCATCTAACAATTAGTGTTGTACTTATATTAGTTTATATAAATTATATGAGTGTTAGTATTATATATGTAATTATATATTTTAGCATGAGATTTTTAATATTATAAAAAAGCATACCAAAACAATAGGAGTATTAAATATTATAATAATTAAAATTATGGAATCAAGAGGTTTCATTGGGTATGGTATGGTGGAGTTACTATATAATTTTCAGATGAAGTGGGTGAAAGGTAAAATAAAGTTATTAAATAAAAAGTAAAGCAAAATGAAAAAAGTAAGGCAACAAAATAATTACATTATATTGATTGTCACATGAAATTATATTCTTTTATTGTTATATAATAATAAATCTTGAATAATAATAAAAATAAACATTATTCCCTCTGTTCATTTTTACTTGACAGATATTACTATTTGACTTGATATATCTATTAATAAAATAATTATTGATATATGTGTTCTATTCCCTATTAATTGAAAAAAAAGTATTTATTTCTAAAGGTAAAACATGAAAAAAGTTAACTGTGTTTTCTTGATAGGTTAAAAGTAGAATAAAAATAAGAGTTGATTTGGTTGAAGTACATTTTTCCCCTTCAAATCAACGTACAGTTCATGCATCTTTTCATTGTTTCGTCCCCCTATTTTTCTTTTTTCTTTGTTGAAAGAGGAAGTGGACGAATTCAAATCGAGTTCTTTCCATTCCTAGAACAGTTGTTTAATGGGTGAATTTGGTCCTTTAGGTAATGCAACTTGGTTCTCAAAAAAATGTAGGCCAAGTTGACCTATTTATTGTATGGATTAGTTTTATTTACTCGGTCTGATCAAGACCAACTAGAAATTGGTTGATGACTGATATTAGATGAGTGGGCAACAATATATGCTCATCATTTATTGTTAGTTCAAATTCAAATTGATCTACGATTCAAGCTAAGCAAATGATCAAACATTGAACTTGTCGACCAATACCCTATCTGAATGAATTATGAACCATGGGATTGGTTGGTGCCTCCACTTCCGGCAGCAGGAAGAGGTTTCCATTGGCTGCGCAGCAGGAGATTATGAGGGCCGCCAAGAAAGATGACCAGTACGTCTCCTTAGTCTATGCAGCTTGTCGTGATGCTTTTCGTCATGGTCTTATTTATTACCCTTTCTGTGCTTTAGCTTCATTACGTAACTAACAGTATTATCTTTAAAATCTTAAATGTGTTGTTTTTCAGATACAAGAGTCGTCGTAGCTTACCAGAATGAGGTAATTCTTTTTTACCTCATATTGTTATCTTAGCCTTTCCAATAATATTAAATCAATTTTTCACTAGTTAAGATTTCTTCCCATTTGCGTTGGCAGTAATCTGGTGTTGTACGGGTGGGAGAATGCAAGTACTCGATTATTGGTAGTGGTGGGAGCGTAACAATAGGGCGGGATGGGTTGAGCTTAACCCGCAAAAATTTTAATCTGCTTCACACATTCCTTCAATATAATGAGAAGCCTGAATTTCCTCTTTGTCATCCTCCCATAACCCATTCATGCTTAGTCCTTCTATGTCATTCAGATTTTTAGTCATGGATAGGTCAGGTGTTTCAAAAAGATGACTGCAAATAAATCATGGACAGGTCTATTCCAAATGTATCAGAAAAGGTTCAGTCATTCAGTATTCTACTTCATGACCCGAAATGTGAGATCCAGGGGCATAGCTATGTTATAGTTATGGTGTCCAATTCATTGGAAAATAATAGTATATGTAAGTAAAATGATATACAAAGTGATTAACATATTCTGGACACTCTTGACATAATAAGGTGTTGTAGCTCAGTAATTTTAGACGCCTTGAAAGAGGCAATGCTTAGGGTTCTCAAGCTCTGGAAGTGCTGTTGGGGTAAAGGTAATTTTAGACGCCTTGAAAGAGGCAATGCTTAAGGTTCTCAAGCTCTGGAAGTGCTGTTGGGGTAAAGGGTGGTTGTGATCTGTGGAAGGAAGGTTAACTTTGGTGTAGCAGATAATTTTATCGAAAGCAAGCACATAACAACTTCACTTGATTTACATGACAGCCTGCTTGTCTTGCACTGAACAACGACCATTTGATTATCCTTCACAGAAGGGTTGCAGAGCTTTCTGTATAGTATCAAATTTTACTTTCTTTTTTGGATGCATTATCACTGATCTGACCGGTTGAGGAATGACAGGTATTTGTGATGTAATTTAAGAATTTTCACTCGGATTTTAATTCAAGAATTTGCACTAAATTTAGTATATCATTGTGATATAGTCCAAATTGAATATAAAGATGAAAAATTCAAAAGCGATATTCATAAACTAATTATTCATCTATTTAGAATATACTCCCTCCCTTCCAATGTGTGTGAAGGTGAAATTGCAGTATTATTACTAGTAAAAATTGACATTAATAATAAATCTCAAACATATAGTAAGTAAAGCTAATTGAAAGCAAAAACAAATCTTTTTTTCCTTTTTGAATCTTAATTGTATATGTGAAGATAACAAAGAAAGCCAATTTCTAATGGAGGTGCTGCAGAAATACTGCTGGAATTTGTAACATTTTGACTTGGTAGCACACTAGCTAACACTAAACATTTTTCTAACTCTCAGGTCCTATCAGCAACAAACTACTATCCATGACTACATATAAGTCATTTTTCTAACAACACTGACATCATATATAAGGAAATTGTCCCGGTGGTGGTCGCATAATAGGCTCATTGTATCCATAAAAAAGTGGTGGCGCCTCTCTCAACCACCGCGCACTAGTAGAACGCATGTCAAAGTTAAAACGACTAGTGCTACCTTGTCTCTTCCAAGCATGAAAATCACAAGATGGATTCCTGCAATCAGAAGATGTATGATATTGATCTTGTTTTTGTGGCTGTGCTGCATAATTTTCAGGTTTATGGACCCAATCTTTACGTGGTGCATAATGATTTGGATCGTAGTCTCCCCTTGTATGATGTTGGTTGTAAGTTTCACCTTCTCTTTTTTCATTAATCTTAGCATGATCATCACTAGGCCTATGACAATAAGTTTCCTTGACATTACTATTACTCTCCATTGGAGTTTGGTTCTTGGCATGATGAGTTGTTGCCTCCTTGGAACAATAGTATATAAGTTTTACACTGTTAGGTTTCACTATTCGCTGAGTAAGGTAGTCCATGAGTAACTGAGGCTCTACATCCCCTCCTATATATACCCATCTCCTTTCTCTATCTATCTCAACTGAATCCACACCTATCAACAAAACAAAAATAGTATGAGTTAACAAACTATATCCATATGAAAAAATGAAGCTAACAATATTTTATCAAATATTTTCTACTTTTCATGTCATTTACCGCATTTGGTTGCACTAATTGAAAATTTTGACTCTATGCACACTACTATGTAGACTATCTCTTCATCACTACTCTGTCCACAATTACTAGTACTGTACAATCATAACCGTCAAATAGGTACTACCATCATTGTCAACTATCATCACCCCAACAACAGTTCTGATCACTATTTTTCGCTACAATCACCATTACCTTTACCATTGCAATCATCTACATAACTACCAAATACCTCCGCCATTACATTCACCTACTTTGTTAGCCATCACTAGTAGTCATATATTAAGATACCGATAAGTTCCACCATCACAATTATCATCATTGTCGACCACCATTACCACTCACCACCAACACCATCAGGTACTATCACCAATCACCTCAACTATCATAGCCACCACTTCCATAATCACAACCACTGTTATAGCTATCCATCAATTCCACCACAAACAACACCCTTACTAACCTCTACCAACAATCACCTTACAATTCATAATCACAACCACTATTATAGCTGTCCATCAATTCCATCACGATACCACCCTTACTAACCACCATCAACAATCACTTTACAATTCATAATCACAACCACTGTTATAGCTATCCATCACTTCTACCACAATACCACCCTTGCTAACCCACCTTGCAATTCATATTGTGGAATCTAATGCTTAAACAATTATTTTATTTGACTTTGAATTTCACTACTTTAATTCAATCTTATGTTTTTTAGTTTGACCGAGCAATGATCACAAAGTTTAAAAGAACAAAAAAATAACTTTATGTGATCTTAAAAATGTGTAAAATGTATCAAAATATCTTTAAATCTTGTTGGGTAAAACATAACATGTGGTACGTTCAAGCTAAAGAATTACTATGCAATTACTTAATATAAAAAGTGACATTATTCTTAAAAAAATGTTAACATAAAAATTAAAACGACAGAAATAATAGAAATAAATAATTCTCTAGATATTGAGAAAATAATGTTACTCAGTATTTCAATCTAAATATAATTATTAAGTAATACTTATTTGACTTTGGCTGTGAAAAGCTCCAAATAGGTACACAGTAGTTTAGAGTACAAGGAGTGAAAGTCACTTGACTGTAAGGAAAGTGGTTGAGTACATTTATTATTAATCGATAGGTTGAGAGCGCTCGTAAAGAGTAAATAAAAACATTACTGATCCATCCGATGGGACAAGCCCCTTAGGCTTTAGGTTATCTTCAAAATCTCAAATTTTAGGTTTAACATTTTGCCAAAACGGCTCAAACCTCCCTCGAGTTGACACAATAACGAAAAAATGGGACAATAAGGAAGCACCCCCAAAGAATAGTTTTTCTATTGAAAGTGGTAAAATGAGTGGATAGGTATGTTCAAACAAATCATTTTATACCGACAACTTCATTAGATATTAGACAAGCAACTGAGATACACACGCTATTTAAACTTATAAAGGACATAATATATTGAGAAATTATTATTTTCTAATACTCCGTATCAAATGCAGAAGTATGTACCTTCTAGTCGAACAATTTTTTTCTTTACTTTTTTCGCACAATTTTCACAACAGCCGATGGCCTCTATTTTGTAATTAATACATCCTGCAAAAGAGCACTTGATACCTATGCCAAGCAATCAATAAATTGTGAAATAATGTCAGGAGAAAAATAAAAAATCATTACTGGTTGAGGAGGTTGATGCTCCATGGATGCATAGAGTGGCTAATTATTCCTATTGCTTACTTAATTAGGGTTTAAGAATTGTTCTAGACAGAAATTATTTACTTCCATTATGATTTATGAACAACTAAACATAAATAAGGAAAAACAACAAGAAGGAAGATACACTTGCATGGTAAGCTTTTACATTATATTTATTGACATCTTTAATAGTGTCGCGGCCGATTGTGTTTATTAAAATTAATATATATCTTAATTTGAATATACCCATATAAATATTAAGATACTATATTTTATATCTTAACACGAGATGATAAATATTATTATTTCTTCACCATCTAATTATTTATTTCTTCACCATCTAAAGAAAGTATTTTATCTTTATTTAGAAAATGATTATATAGAGAATTCAAAAAAAAAAATCCCCATAAAAAATATGCCCACAAAAAGGAGAACTTTAATTTAGAGAGGAAATTTGTCTGTTTATTAGTTATTACTAACTTATGTATAATTTAATTTATTTTTTTTAATGCCAAGTTTATTGATAATGTTTAAATCAGTTTAAATGGAAAACATGAACTAAAAAGAGATAATTACACTTGACAACTCATAAAGTTACATTACATAAATTTATTTAAGATTTTTAATGTTTACCTAAGTTGGGCCAATACGAGAGCCTGTTTGGCTCAGCTTAAAAGCTGATTTTTGACTTATTTAGTTGTTTGGCAATACTCAAAATAACTTATTTTAAGTTAAAAAAAACTTATTTTAAGCCACAATTAAAACTAGGTAGGGGTGCTTTTTTTTTTTAAGGCTATAAGCTGTTTAAGTTTGACCACATTTTTTATCTTTTTACCCTTAATATTTTTACAATCTCCCAAATTACCCCATAAACCCTAACCTCTCTTTTCGTTCATTTTTGCCCTTTTCACGTTTGGCATAGCAACTTCACAGCACTTTTACCAAACACACTTACTGATACTGCTTATTTTAAAAATAAGTTTCAGCACTTACAAAAGTACTTTTTTAAAGCTGCTTTTATTAAGCTCATCCAAACGGGCCCTGAGTCTTCCTCCGTAATGAAACTCCAATCTTGGTAATAATAGATTCTTATATTAATATAAGTAATTCTATTGAGTATTTACTTTTTTTGAGTTGTTTTACAAACTATAAGTAATTCAATTGAGTATTGTTGAGACTTAATAAGTTGAGTATTTAAGTTTAATAGATTTTGTTCTATTTTAAAGTCTTGAGGTAGTTTTCCGCTCGTAGCCAGTCAATATGAGGGTTCGCTTGGGGACCCTCAAATGTTGATCACGTTGAGGGTGTAGATTGGGATCGTGATAAAAGGTAACAACTCGATATATCCTGAAAGTTCAGTCCTTGTTATTGAAGTAGGGAAGAGTTGGATGGGTCTCATGTATTCCATATTAGCAAAATTATGTGTGCTACTCAAAGTTGAAAGGATAAATTTGCCAGGTGCGCTTAAGATGGTGGCTTGGGAAGAATGATTTTATTCTTGATCAAGGTCTTTGAGTGAAATTGGATGGAATAGTGGAACCAACTCAAAAGATACACATTTGGTATTGGATACAAGCCTACTCCTAAAGAAGTCTCATCGGCTAATCTCAAAAAGAAAAGTGACATTCCCTTACCACAACCTATCCCACTCTTGAATCAGTCATTTTCAAGACCTTCATTGCACAAGAATATTCAGAGGAAAGTGTTGAGATAACCTCAAAAACTTGTTCATTGAAGAAGTTGAATGCAATATGAGTTTGGAGGATTGCATTGAGGCCTGGACCACATGGGATACTATGCTTGGAGATACTTTAAACAATTGGACTTGTAACCCGTCCACGGTTCCCCCAAAATATTGGTAGATGATTGTATTAGAATTAACAAAATAGCATGATCTAAATTTGTGGGGTCCATTTCCATGTACCAAACTTTGAACAACTCTCTGCCAATTTCAAAGTTTGGCAGATTTGGTGCTGAATTATTTTTCTTGCTTTACTTAATTGTCAATAGTAGTAAGACTGTGAGAAAAACACTTGTTGTTTCTTCATAGCCCATTTGGAGGGTAAGTGGCTTTGTTTTCCTAGAAATGGCGGACAATTCTTCATTCTATTGCAACACAAAAAAGATTACAAAGGAGAGGAAAGAAGAGTAGGCAATCACAAGGAAAAAATCCGTTAGAAAAATAGATGCGTGTAAGCGATATTGTATGAGGTGAAAAGTCAAAGAGTGTTATTTCTTTTGAATGTGTTATGGTCTTTGGAGTTTTCTCATACATACAAGTGTAAATCCTTACTATAGTGATATTCCTTCTCCTCGTGGGCGTGGTTTTCTCTAATTTAGGATGATTTTCACGTAAAATCTTGGTGTCATTATTTCTCTTTCATTCTCGTTGATTACCGTAATTGTTGTGTTCCGCATTTTTTTTTTGCCTTAAATTACCGATATATATTCTATTACGAAGTTATTTCCAACAATTGGTTATCAGACACAGGTTCTGCTCATTTACAGAAATATTTTTTGCAACTAATTGCTTATTGTACTAATACGCAATAAATATGTCTGGAAGAAGTACGAGGTAGCAAATTCAAAGGTGATGGCGGTTTCTTCCTTTCTCAACGTTACAGAGAAGGAATGAAAGACTTCTCAATCCAACAGGGTTTATATAAGGCACTAGCGGCAAATCCAAAAAGTCCTGAATCCATAAACTTTAGCATTTGGAAGAAATTATTAAAAGGCTTTTAGTGCAATCAGATTGCACTCAACAATGATGTTAATAACTCATCGATTAAGAGGTGCATGTGGCTTTGGACAAAGTTTAGAAAATCTATACTGTCCAAAACGCTGACAAATATTGTCCTAAAGACATTAATATGCGTCGACAATATGGTAAGGTAACAATTTTTTGTCTCATTATAAATATCCTATACTAATCACGCAGCTAGCAAACCTCGGAGTAAAGATCGAGGATGAAGTAAAGTCGATAGTGCTCCTAAACTCGTTGCCATCTTCCTACGATACTTTATCACAATCATTTTGACATGGTACGGACTCTATTTAGTTTGCAAGGATGTCCACACACATCAGCCCTTGTTTGCGTTAATGAGAAAGATAAGGAAAAAAGGCCTGAAAATCACACAAACCTCCCACGGAAGTAGAGGAAGAGAGAAGTTACCAAAGGAGCTCAAGTAACTATGGTAGATTCGTGAGCTTTGGGAAAGTCCGAGTCCGATCAAAATCGAAGGCTAGAAATTGCAGTACAGAATTGCGATCAATAAAACCAGAACACTTTCAAAGAGATTGCCCCATCTAAAAAGGGGCAAAGGGAAAGCCATGGCCAGAAAATGCTACAAACAGCCTTTTCATGGTGCAAATATGACAATGTTATGCTCCTCATAAATGAGGAAGAGATGCTGCACTTTGGCAAGTATAAGTCAGAATGGGTGGTCGACACAACAGAACATCTGATTCATATCCACATCCATAACAGATCCTTTTTTGCAGTATTGTAGCCGGTGATTATTGGCAATGTGGAAAATTGGTACCGCAATTTTACTCAAAGATTGCGGGGATCGGAAGACATTTGCTTAAAAACAAATTTGGATTCACATTATGGTTGAAGATGTGGCGCCATCGTACCTGATTTGCGGATGAACCTTATCTCGGAGTTGCTTTGGACCCAATGGGATATGAGAACCTACTTTGGCAAATAAAAAATAAAGACTCACCAAAGGGTCATTGGTGATTGCAAAGATTTGTTCGTGGCCCATATACAGGACAAGCAGAAATATGCCAAAGGAGGTGAAATTAAATGCGGTCACGAATAAAAAATTCTGCAGATTTATGGCATAAAAGAATGGATCGAATGAGCGAGAAAGGATTGCAAATTCTTTCCAAAAAGTCACTGCATCTCTTTTGCCAAAGTACACAACAGATAAATCGTGTACTACTACTGCTTATTGGTAACAACATAAAGTCTCATTTAAGACATCATCTGAAAGAAAGTCGATATACTTGATTTAGTATATTCTGATGTTTGTAGTCCAATGGAGATAGAATCGTTAGGAAGTAATAAAGTCTTTGTTATCTTTATTTGATGACGGCTTTCTCAAAATTGTGGGTTTATATCGTTGAGAACGCAACGATCATGTGTCTTCATAAAGTATTTCAAAAGTTTCATCTCTGATAGAAAGAGAGACAGGTTAAAGCTAAAACGTCTCTGAACACAATGGAGGTGAGTACACTTCATAGCAATTGAAGAGTCTGTTTCAAACATGGAATCAAACATGAAAAGACGTTCCTGGAATCCCCACAACACATGGTGTAGCTGAGAGAATGAGAATCGCACCTTGTTGAGAAGTGATAAGCGCATGCTCAGAATGGCTAAATTACCCAAGACATTCGGGGGTGAAGCAGTTCAAACAGCGTGTTATCTTATTAATCGTGTCCATCAGTTTCCGTGGAGTTTGACATTCCGGAATAGTTGGAACCAACAAAGAGATGTCTTAACTCGCACCTAAAGGTGTTCGTTGAAAGCTTTGCACATGTACCGAAGGATCAAAGAACCAAGCTAGATGACAAATCAGTTCCCTGCATATTCATCGGCTATGAGATAAGAGTTCTGGTACAGACTTGGATCTTGTACAGAAGAAGGTCATCAGAAGTAGAGATGTAACCTTTCGAGAAAGTGAAGTTGGAACGTATGATCTAATCCGAGAAGGCCAAGAAAAAAATGGTTAGTCCCTAATCTTGTTACCCATTCCTTCTTCTTCTAACCATCCATAATGCAGAATGTACGATTGAGGAAGTTTGCTGAACAATAAGAGCACTTGATGAGATTGTTGAGCAGGGGGACCAACTTGGGGATCAATACCGAGCAAGAGGGTGAGGGTAAATATATTTGATAAGGGGGGCTGGAAGTTTAGTAGGTAGGGGTGTGGTGAAGGGAACTTGTGGTGATATTAAGTGGGAGGGTAGTGTTTGGCTTGATTGATGGTGGGCTTTCTTCGCTGCGCACGGAAAGAAGAAGAAGCAGATCTCAACCTTCTAGGAGATCAGAAAGATAAGTGAGAGCAACCAACCCTTCCTCAAGTATGTCCTTATCAATGATAAGGTGAGCAGAAAGTCTTAAGGCTGTGTTTGTCCCTCCAGACAAGAGCCAATGGATGAAGCCATGTGCGAAGATATGGGATCTCACAGAAAAAAGATGGCAACATACTAGCTAGTTGAACTTCCAAAATGAAAAATCACCCTTAAGTACAAGTTGGGGTCTTTAAACTCAAGGAAAGATTGAAATGCAATTTGGTCCAGGTACAAAGCTCGATTGGTTGTAAAATGCTTTTTACCAAGAAAGGTTGATTTTGATGAAATTTTTTCACTTGTTGTCACAATGACTTCCTAATTCGAACTAATTTTGACATAGCAGCTAGTTCTAAATATTGAATGGAGCAATTGAACGTGAAAACTTGCCTTTCTTCATTGAAGATTTGGAAGAAGGATAATATGGAGCAACCATAGGGAGTTGAAGTATCGTGGAAAGAAACCACATGTGTGTGGCACATTGGAATAAGAGTCTTTTATGGTTTAACAAAACAGGTCCCAGGCAATGGTAACAAAAGTTTGACTCTTTCATGAAAGTGCAACGTATACAAAGACCTATTTGATCCATGTGTATACACTTCAAAAGATTTTTTTTTCTGACAATAATTTTGATTCTTTTAATTGTTATATGTGGTGACATTTTATTTGGTAGGACAATACAAAGAGCTGATTGGCAAAGTTGCAAGAAAGATTTGTCCCAATCTTTGAACATGAAAGACTTGGGCCCATCACAACAAATTCTAAGGGATTAAGATTGTTGAAAACGACCTAAAAGAAAGTTGTAGCTATCCACGAAGAAGTACATTGAACGTGTACTAGAACTCTTCCAACATGAACAGTGCTAAACCTGTTACACACCTCTTGCGAGTCATCTGAAGTTGAGCAACAGATTTTCCTACAACAAAAGAGAGAAAAAGGTATGACTAAAGTTCCTTATTCTTCATTAGTGGGGAGTTTGCTGTATGCGATGGTGTGTACAAGACTGAGATTCGCTTCATAAGCAGTTGTGTGTTAGCCATTTCCTTGAAATCCTGGAAAGAACACTGGAAGGCGTTAAAGTGGAAGACTCAGGTACCTAAGAGGTACCCACAAGAGATTGCTTGTTTTTAATATCTAATCAATCTTGGAAAGGCTATTCTGATTGCTGATATGCAGGTGACCTCGATATAGAAAATTCACTACTGGATATTTGTTTTACATTTTCAAGGGAGCTATATCATGGCAGTCAAAGTTGTAGAAGTTGTGTCGCACTCTCTAACAACTGAGGGCAAATATTAGTTGTCAGCTACTGAGAGCTGGAAAAGGAGTGGTATGGCTGGAAATTTATTTTCTGGCTTCAAGACTGGATTGCATCAGAAGAGAGTATGTCCGTCTATTGTGACAGTCAGAGTGGCATAGACTTAATAAGAACACTATGTTCATGCAACTAATGCATATCGACGTGCTATAGCAACTAGATTCGGCGAAAAGATAGACGGACGGTCTATGCAGTCATGAAATATCCCTACTTAGTGAAAACCCTCAGATATGGCAGACAAAGGTGGTATCCAAGGGACAAGTTGAGCTATGGCACAGAAACTTGTCCGGCCATGTACTCAAGATAGAAACCTAGAGCTACATCCTTCAGGGTTGAATGAGTCTCGCGGGGGAATTGTGGGGTCCATCCCCATGTACCAAAAAACAAACTTTTGATAACTTCTGCATTTCATTCACAGTTTGGCAGATTTTGGTGCTGAATTATTTTTCAGTTTACTTAATTTTTCAATAGTAGGTAGCTCTGAACGAAAATAATTGTTTTCGTCTATAACACCTTGGAGGGGTGTGCATTTTGTTTTCAATAAAATAGAGGACAATTCTTCATATTCTGGTGCACCAAAAAGAATTAACACGGAGGGAAAAGAAGAGTGAGGCATCAAGAGGAAAATAATCTGTGAGGTAAAAATAGAGAGTGTGGCGATATTGTAATGAGGTGGAAAAATCAAAAGAGTGTTATTTCTTTTGAATGTGTAGTGGTCTTTGGAGTTTTACATGCTGAGAATTGAGACATGTAATAAAATAAGCGAACAAATCTTGAATAATGAACAAGTTTTTAAAGAACATGAAGAAGACGTGCTAGTTGATTAAAGATTTTGAACATTTTGAGAATAAAGAAAATCAAATTTGAATTAGACTGAGATGATAAATTCGAAATTAGTGAGGAAAACAAGAACTATTGTCCATTTGACTCCGTCCAAAAGAAAAGAACTTATTAATATTTTGAGACATCATATGGTTGTGTTTGCATTGTCTTATGA
Source organism: Solanum habrochaites (assembly GCA_027704765.1). Taxonomy (NCBI): domain Eukaryota; kingdom Viridiplantae; phylum Streptophyta; class Magnoliopsida; order Solanales; family Solanaceae; genus Solanum; species Solanum habrochaites. The sequence continues at coordinate 45,474,467 of JAKWJA010002496.1, forward strand.
TGATATATCGAATCTAAGCACGAACATAGTTTCACATAAGTTGTCTATAGATCCCTCTTGTCCCCAGTAAAGTAGAAGTCAAGAAAGATGAAGCATGATTTGAGCTTAAAAATTAAGGAGAAGTCTCCAAGCAATTTGATAATAAGGGGCTAATATAGTACTAGTGACAAAGAAAGATGATAAAATCTTCTAAGTCTTCCAAAAAGGACTCCTAGATGCTCCTAGTCTGCCCCATGTGCTGCATAAGCCTCCCAAAGGCTTGAAACTCCTGAACTAACTAACTTCCGCCCCACTAACACTTGTAACAGCTGTAAGCGCTGTAACAACTCTCGCTCTGCCGTAACAGCTGAAACTGTTGTTAACGGCTGCCCTCTTCAACTGCGGCTGGCTGGCCCCCTTGTCTGCTGCTGACTGGGCTTGGGGCAGTCGCCCCCCCTTGCGCCTGCTGCTGGCAGCCCAGTTGGGTGGCGTTCAGCTGGATGATGGCGGGACGTCACAATCTCCCCCCCACCCCATTATCGACGACCCGCGACGCATGGCTGCAGCACTAAACTCCTGAATTTTTGCCTTTGAACTGACACAATTCTTCTTACTTCTCCCAAGTGTCCCCTCCGGATTTTGTCCCTTCCAATGTACGCTAAACCAGGGCGCCTGGCCTGAATGTCCCTCGTTCCGCTTGCTTGGTATCTATGATAGTTCAATTTCACGATCATGCGAGGCATGTAACGGATGATTGGGGCCCGTTTTGATTTTGTTCCCAGGCTGGAATCGTCCTTGTCCCTTAAAGGCTTAAGGACTCTTTGCATGAAAGACGCGGGGGGATCTTGAAGTGTGAGGTAACTCAACCTGTATGAAAATTTTACCCACATTGGCAACAAATTTTAAAGGACCCTCCATATTTTCGCACCAGTTGTGAACATACCTCTAACGCCTTAAACTTTAACCTGCCTCGGATTAGAACTTTACCAAAACCATATCACCTTCTTTATAGTTGTGGGATCGACGCTGATAGCGGTCGGCGAACTTCTTCATCCCTTTCATCCATTCCTTGCCGCCTTGCTCAATAGATTTGGCACAGGTCGAGTTGCTCTTCCTCCCAACCCTTGGCAAGGTTTTAAGCGCCCAAACTCTTCCCGCTCAAATAAAGTTTGGCATGAGTGGGGATTTTGAGGTTGCTGCCCTTTGCTATTGAACGGTGTCGCCCCGTAGATTCACTCCTCTGCAAGGTGTAAGAAACTACGCATGTCTAGGAGCTTAGCCAAATCTTTGATGTGCATGACATAGTGCCTAAGATAGCATTCCAACAAGGCGTTACGCTTTCAGTTTTGGCCCATCATTTTGAGGTGGAAACTGGTGGAAAGTGAAGTTTTGACCAAGAATTTCAAAGAGTTCACTCCAAAAGTTCCCACCTTTGTTAAAAACGAGGATGCCCGATCGCTGATGATGACACCCATCCCTCTGTCAGCCCCAATACTTTCACAACTTTTAAAGAACAATTGTCAGCTTCCTTAGCAGTCACAACCGGCTGTGGCAGGCATGAATTTCGCATATTTGGGGGGGGGGGGGAAAAAACCTATCACTACAACCATAATCGTGACAAACCCGTTCGACTTCGTACAGAATTATGAAATCCATAATATCTCTCCCATGGACGATCAGCTAGTATGGCTCCACAGCCCTCCTGGTTTGCCTTGCTCTAACCTTGTCCCTTGCTGGCACCAGACAAGTCTGCCATACTGCTCGATCTCTTCCGTCCCGCATTCGTGGGGCCAGAAATAGAAGCCTCCACAACGCCCTCGTTCTCTTCTATCCCGGATCCCACCCACGGAGTGTCGTGGCTTTTCCTTGATATCTCCCCGGATGGATCTTAACTTTGGTACATAAATCTCCGGCAGTGGTAAGCAAGAATCCGTCTTCTACCCAAAACCGTTTGGGTTGCTATTTGAGGCATCGCCAGCTGCAATAATCTTCTTGGCTCCGGATCACGTTGCATACCATCTTTGATTGCGCCTGGAATCACTACGGACTGAGGAGACTGGCCGCTAATTCAGAGTCTTTCTGCGCTGGCAATCGGCTACCACTTTACCCTTTCCTCCTGTTTGTACTCCAATTTGTAGTCAAACTCCGCTAAGAAAATCCTGCCAACGAGCCTTGCTTTGGTGTGATCTTCTTCTGCTACGAAAATAGCTATTGGCAACATTGGTCGTTTTTACTACAAATTTTGAGCCAGTAAATAAATGTCTCCATGTGCGAACAATGCACAATTGCGGTCATCTTCCTTCTCCTGCACAGTGTACCGTCGTATCCCAGCTTCATTTAACTTCCTTCCGGCTTCAATGCAATGGGGTGCTTCCTTCCGTCCTGCATCAAAACTCCCCCAATGGCAAATCAAAGCATCCGTAGGATCTCGAGGTCTTGGTAAATCAGGCAGCATCAAGACGCTCTTTCGGTAACTGTCAATGGACTTAAAGACGCCTCAAATGCTTTCATGGCACTCTCGCTCACAACCAGGCATGTTCTTTCTTCAGCAGCGCGTCAGTGGTGGCACAGCAACGCGGATTCCTCCGCAATGACCTGCGATAATCATTAGCAGTCCAAGCAAGAACGTAGCTCGGTCACTTTTGTAGGCGCCTCCCAATCTGGATGGCCTTCACCTTTGCCTCGTCCGACGCAAGCTCACCTTGGCTGAATCACATGGCCCAAAAATGTATCTTTGGTTGGCCAACTCGCACTGTCCGCCGCTTGACATAGAGCTGATTTCTCCCGCAAGACCTGTTGAAGACCTTCTTCAAGTGTTCCACATGTTTCCTGTTTCCTGCAAAGTGCTACTAATAGACGACTATTATGTCATCTATAAACTAGCTGAGGCAAAACTGGTCCAGTAGGGATGTAAAAATCTCGTTCATCAGCGTGCAAAATGTGTTTCATGTGCGTTGGTAAGCCGAAGGCATCACCAACCTTCTAAATGCTCCATACTGTCACTGCATGCTGTCTTGGCTCATCCCCTCTGCTGCGCACAATGTAGTAGCCTTTTCGGAGATCCATTTTTTGGATAAATACTTGCTTCTCCAAGACGACAAACAAATCTCGATCAGTCGGGATTGATACTTGTTCCGAATTGTGATCTTTGTTGAGCGCCCTGTAATTCAATGCAGATACGCATCGACCCGTCTTCTTCTTTTGAAGACAACAACCGGCCGCTCATAGGTGCCGTGATGGCGAATGTGACCTGCTTCTAGACTCTTTCAACTGCTTCCTCAGTTCTTCTAACTCAAGCGAGCCATTCGGATAAGGTGCAAGCGCAGGTGGCTTGGATCCTTCCCCAACTCGATCATGTGGTCTACTCTCGCCTTGTCGGTAGAGTTTCTCGGCATGCTCTCCGGCATCACAAAAACATCGTTGTTTTCCTGCAAAACAGTCTCTCTTTAATAGGCGGCAATGGCTCCATAGCACCATGGTCCTTCATCCCGAACTTGCGATGGTTTGCCTAAGAGGTTGGTGCTCCTTTCTTCAGGCCCTTCCAATCTGCATTGCCGACAATTGGGCATATCCGTTTTTCTCGTTGGCACCCTAACAAGAGGCACCATACCAGACCCTTCCCCTTCCATCACCATGATTTGTTGAAGGAGGGATCAATCATCGATGGTCGCAACGCTGAAAAGAGATTCCTGCCCAGAATAACATCGTATATGTCAAAGGAGTCCCCGGTAAAATTGTCTACCTTTCGCAACCGTCCTAAAGTGATGCTTACGCCCATAGCATTCCACATACGGGAAGTTGGTGGGAGCATTGACCGTCTTGGGCGATTGTTGCTTGGAACACATTTTCAGTCCAATTTTTCTGTCCCGCTTTGGCATGATGTTGGCCTCAGCCCCGGAGTCTACCATGTGCCCGAACTTGTTTGCCCATTGATGGAGATTCCACATCACTGCGTACTGAAATTCCCGGGGTTTTTCGCCTGCTTGGCAATGGGCTCCGCAGATTCCCAACGCATGCCCAACTGAGTGGTGGTCCTGCCGGTTTCGCCTTCCTCTTGTGCCTCCTTGTCCTTCCTCCCGGGACATGGCCCAAGGCTCTCAACTACGTCTGGGCACCTGCAGTAACATGTGGTCCGCCACACTATGTAGCACCCGTCTCCTCTGCTGACCTGCGTCCGCTTCTTTTCCTCCGAGTTTTTCTGCGTTCAAACCTGTCTACATCTCTAACCTCATCTGCTTGTACGTGTCCATGCTGCTTGGGTTTGTGACCGACTGTTCTCCTCTGTGCCTCGCCACTTTCTCCCCACGAATCTCCGCCCTCCGTAGCTTGACTACTCTTGCCTCTTTGCCCTTCGCCTTGTCCCAAACGATCATGTTTGAAATTGTCAAGGTTTCGGCTTGACTGCTGGCCTCATCAATGGTTTTTACATGACGCCGCTCCAACTCGTCCTCGCCCAATTCTGCAAGCCCGTCCATGAGGTGAAACAAACCTGTCATCTTCCGTGAGTGGGGAATTTGGGAGGGTCAAATTGTGAACTCCCTTCACATAATGCCCAATGCTTCCTTCCCGCTTCTTCAAACTCTTGGAGTTTGCGCTTCATCCATAAACAGCATGGTTTGGGCTACGAAAAGCTTTTCTTGAATTCCTCAAGAAACTGTTCCATGTGTTGAGGTGGCGTGTGCCTCTCTGTGATCTCGGCATCCTTGCGTTTCCACCATAACATGGCTACGTCGTAAGTACAACACGTCATGTTATCTTGTTTGCACATCGCTCTTGACCGATTGACACCTGAAATAAATTTTCCAATGCCATAGGGAAATTTTCCTACCAACCTCTAGGTTGTCGCTGACACCTTGAATGTTGGTGGCTTGGGAACTTCAACAACTCTTGGGCTCCACCTTTTTCCCCCTTCCTGCCAGAGTGACGTTGATTCAACAACCTCCTATCCTCTTGCGATAGCTTCAAAAAACCTTGTTCTTCACGTCTCAATCGTCCCAAGGGCGTCCAAGAAACCTGAACTCCAAGGAAGTAATGGTTTCCTCATTGCTAATTATTTCCTGTTTGCGTACCTCCAACTCTTTCCGGATGGCGTCTGCTTCCTCAAGGGAATGTTCCCTCAAGGTCCTTTGATATCCCTATCCAATCCAACCCATTCAAGCGCTGCCCAGATCTCACACCTGCTTGCCACTCAACGCTGGCAATCCAATCCTGTCCGACAGTAACGTCTAGGGCCCGCCTTCGCCGTTGTCCTGTCGTCGACAATATGGGCTGGAGGATGTTTGTCCTCCGCTTGTGTAGGGTCACTTGGTGGCAGATCGCCTGCTGGAAGTCTCCTGGTTGAAGATTCGCCTGGTGGAGATCGCCGGGGTGATCGGGCAATGTGGGGGGGGAGTGTCCGGTGTCCCCGTTCTGTCTTGCTTCTGTTATTCGTTATCTTTCTTTTTTCCCTTTCCTTGTTCTTCTTTCTCCCTCAGAGCGTACGTTGGGGGTGTGGTACGCCGCTTCCTTCCAGTCTCCTTCGTTCGTCATTCTCTTACGATGAAACCTACTCTGATACCACTGTCCGGACTTTCAATCTTGACATACTCCGTGCGGCACTTGACTGTTTTTAACCTCACAAAATTCGCCAAACTAAGTAAGCCCCTCACTTTCGAATCGCACGAAAATAGAAGTAGACAGAACTTTGGAAGAAGGAACTTCTATTACTTGAAATTATTGGATGCTTAACAAGTAAGAATGAACTACTATTTAACTATCTACAACAGCCTAAGAGATAGTAAAAGTAAACTATCACAAGTTCCTAGAACTATTCCGACAAGACAAGCTTCTAGGAGGGAAGAGAATAACTTCCAAAGGACTCCACTAATGCTCCTAGTCTGCCCCCCATGTGCTGCATAAGCCTCCCAAAGGCTTGAAAACTCCCTGAAACTACTGCCCGCCCCCCTAACACTTGTAAACAGCTGTAACTGCTGTTACTAGACGTACGCCGTAACAGCTGAACGTTGTACGGCTGCCAGCCTCTTCAACTGCTGCTGGCCCCCTTGGCTGCTTGCTGACTGGCTTGGGCAGTCTGCCACCCTTTGAGCGCCTGCCTGCGTTCCTTGCTGCTGGCAGCCCAGTTGGTGGCGTTCGCCTGATGGATTGGCGGGGACGTCACCCTTATGTCAAAAGAGAAACTGAATTTCTTTTATTAAATACTAGGAGACTAATGAGTTAGGCCCACATAAATCACCTACTTTTATGAACTCCTCCTCCATTATATTTTAATATTTTCCTTTTTATTCCTCTTCCATTATATTTTAATATTTTCCTTTTCTATTTTTTTTCACTACATTTTAATATTTTCCTTTTTAATTACTCTTTCGTTATATTTTAATATTTTTCTTTTTAAACAGTACTACAAAATAAATTTAAAACTACAAATTCGGTTAACTTTCAAAATTTCTTTCGAAATGTATAATTGAGAACATAGGGAGTCACACATGTTTTTTTTAAAATTATGTTAAAAGTATTATAAAGCACTATCAGTAACAACTTAAAGTATTTAAAAATATAATTGACTTTGTTAAGTTTATATGTGCCGCAAATTAAATTAAATAAAGTAACATATATTGAGCCTGTACTTGCACGGGCGGTTGTAACTAATATATATATATATATAGATCCTAATGAAGACACTTAGTGTAATTCATACAAATCAATAAAACTAATCATACATTAAAAATTACCACCTACAATTTCTATCTATGCATTTATCTCATTGTTACTCTCTTTTTAGGGCTTCACAATACTAGCTAAGGTGTTGTTTACCAGTAGAAAGGGCAAAAAATTATTAAAGAAAAATAATCATGCTTGCAATGATCAAGAGCAAGAATCAAGAACCAAAAGATTACTCACAATGAATGAACAAAATCACAAGTGTATTATTCTTTGTCCAAGACTATCAAAATCTTTAAGAACCTTTGAAAGAAATGAAGTTTCACCTACACACCTATAAATCATGAAAACTTACCTTTTGGAGTCAAAATGTTATATTTGTCACATTTTTTTTCTGAAAATACATAATAATGTAGGCTTAGGGACTAGATAAGTAGGTAATGTATCCACACAGTAATACCACATACTTAAATTATTGCTTGTCCTCAAGAAATACGAAACTTCACCATCACCCGACTCAGATTCGACTATTCTACTTATACGTTACTCAACTTAGTATCAATTTTCAGTCACAGAAATCATAATTTATAGTATGACTAACCATCAACCATAATTGTTTTAGATTAGTTTAATGTGTTAACTCACAAAGAGGTTCCCCCTCACAAATAGTATGATAACACTTTAATTAGGTATGCACGATATAAAATGAAGTATTCACACTCTCTGAAAGATGTTCTCATGCACACATGCTAACTATAGGCTTGTTCGTCATGTATTTCTTCACTAATTTCAATACACTTGGTACATATGATCAAGTAGGACTAGTGAGTATGAGTAATCGAAGATTAAAATAAATGACTTCATCCCTTGAGACACTGCTATCTACCAATCAAGATTTTAAATACAACCCGCTTTCTTCCTTTCACACTAAATTTTCTAGTTTCATCACTCACCCACTACTCATATGCTTTATAAATTTACTTCTTTTTTTTAATATTGTTTGAAGGAAAATCATTGTTACCCTTTAGCCTTACACCTCAAAATGTAGGCTTTTAGTCTAAATTTGTATTTTTGATTTCTATACCCTCCAAACTTAGATTTTTAGCATACGTTTGCACCTAAGAGTATTTTGACAAATCTAACCATTATGAGGATCAAATAATTGAGAGATTTATAGCTAAAGAAGAAGAATATATAAATGGCCAGTGTGTTGACTATGAATATATGATAAGTCCAAAAAAGTCTAACTACCTCTCCTACACTAAGGGCCCGTTTGGATGGGCTTAATAAAAGCAGCTTTAAAAAAGTACTTTTGAAAGTGCTGAAACTTATTTTTAAATAAAAGCTTTATGTGTTTGATAAAAGTCTGAAGTTGCTAGGCCAACGTGAAAAGGGAAAAATGGAAGAAAGAGTATGTAGGGTTATGTTTGTAATTGGAGATTTTAATAAAATATTAAGGGCAAACACATAAAATGTGGTCAACTTAAAACCGAGCTTATAAGCTAAAAAAGAAACGCAGCACCTCTAACCCCAGCTTTACGTTTGGCCTAAATAAGTTATTTTCATTCCGTATTGTCAAAACAGCTAAATAAGCTCAAAATCATTTTTTAAAGAAGTAGTTTGGACCAGCTTTTTAAGTAAGCTGAGCCAAACAGGCTCTAAGTGTCCTATTATTTTGCTTTGAACAAATTCCAAGCAAGTTTTAGATTACAATGCATGCAATAAACTTCACAATTTTCAACCACTCATGATACATGTCAAATAAAAAGAAAAAAACTATTAGTATCAATCAAGCACATTAAATTCAGAAAGGATGACCATATATAAACAAGACAATTAACGGTCAAGATCATAGACCATCATTTTATTTGAATCATTTTGTTATCATCATATCAATCACTTGCTATCCGTCCAATTATTTCTCAAATACTATATTGACGTTGCTCCTAGCTAAGCATAAATGGGACAACACATCAAAATGGTTACTTTGCTTTATTATCTAAATTTTTAGGTTACTATCTTACAAATCTAATCATTGACTACAAATATGCTAAAGAAAGAAAAATTAGCATAACATGACAATCTATAATCTATTGCCCTTTTATTAGCAATATTTTTTGTCTATTTATTTTGTCACTTAATAGTCTCGTTTTATAATTTTTGAGAAGTACAAATTTTCAACTGAGTTTCACCGTTTTTTCAACTCCTCCTCTTTTACACTACATTTTAATATTGATCGTCTACGATATATTTAACCTTTTTTTTTTTTTTAAATTTCTACATTCTTATCTTGTAATTCAATTTTTTGTTGTATTTCGATGGATAAGAGTAGTTCATTCTTAAAACAAAAAATATGTAGAAAGTGACAAAAATTTCATTTAATGACTTGAACTCCACAAAATGTTGATCATCATTTTTTTAAGTGTTCATAATAAGTACATTTTCTTGAGTTGATTATGTTGAGGCCGGAATTGAAAGGACAATAATTTTTTCAAAAGGACAATTTAATAAATTTTGATACCAAAAGGGTAATATTTTTTTACTTTCATTAACAGTGTTACATATAGGGCTTTAAAAGTAAGGCTCAAAAATCCATGAGCCTTGTAAGACGCAAATTTAAGTAATTTTTTTTAAAAAAATTACATTTTTTTTCTTACATAATATTCTTTTGTGTTGTATTTTTATTGTTTCCTACATATGTATTTTTTGCATGGTTGTCAAAGCATTTATATATTTTTAAAAAATTTGGGGAGTTTCTATTTTTATAATATGTAGTTTTTAATAATTTTTTTAAAAAATTGTTATTTTGTGAAAATGTGTAAATATGTTTGTGTAAGAAAATTGCAAGGCTACAGGATAACCTTGTTAGTTTTTCTGTTTTTTTTTTTCAACACGTTTTTTTAGATTTTGTTTGTTTGTTATTTTAATATAATTTTTTAATTATTTTTGTGTTACTTTATCTAATAGTTTTTTTGCTATTAATTCAACATTGTAAAAATATATCACGCGAACACAACACTGAAGTTTCACACGTGAAGATGTGAGAGTGTGCGTAAGAAAATTGTAAGGCTAAAGGAAAAATACATAGGTAAGAAATAACAAAAGTACAACCAAAAAAAATTATTATACAAGGAAAAGAGACTCAATTTTTTAAAAAAAATTACTTGGATTTGCACCTTACGAGGCTCAAAAAGATATGAGCCCTACAAGGCTCGTGAATTTTGAGTCTTACTTTTAAAGTCTTACATTTATTATCATCAGGAAAAGTAATAAAATGTTATCATTTTGATATTAAAATATATCAAGTTGCCTTTTTGGTAATTTTAAAAAATTTGTTGCCCTTTTAATTTCGGACTCTGATTATATTGATATAAGCTTGAGTTAATGTTATTTACATATTCTTTTTCATGCACTATAGTGTAATTTTGGAATAAAAATGAAATAAGATATTTTTAAAGTGATAAAATTGATTTACAATTTGAAAAATAAAGATGACTTTAAAGTGAAAAGAAGATAACAAATTGAGAGTGTATGTTTAAAGGAGACGCTTATTGATTACAATATTCTATTGTTTGTTAAAGGTTTATTTTTGTGTTTGGTAAAGATTGGTTTAAAGGATAGTTTTTGTGTTTTGTTTTTTCACAGAGAAGTTCGTTATTTTTTTTTTCGTTCTTGTTCCCGGCCCGGCCGGCCGGCTTTTTTGTTTTTTTTGTTTTTTTTTTTTTTTTTCTCCCCCGCCCCGGTTGTTTTTTTTTTTTTTTTTTTTCCCGCGGCCCGTTCTTTTTTTTCCCGGTTCCCGGCGGCCGAGTCCAGGTTTTTTTTTTTCACATAGTTCATCCGTTCCTCGACAAATTTTTGTCAAACAAAATTGTTAAGTTTTTTTTCTTTATATTGCGTCGTTGAGTTTGTTAGAGCATGATTGTGAAATGAATTTTGTTGTATGAAATTAACGGTCAAGTATGATATAGTTAATTCATCCAAATTACATCTCTCAAAGGGCTTGATTTACTAATAGAAGGGGCAAAAAATTATTTTAAAAAATAAAAATTCATGCTTGCGATGATCAAGAGCAAGAATCAAGAACCAAAAGATTTACTTCAATACTCACGATGAATGAACGAAATCACAGATGTATTATTCTTTTTCCAAAACTGTCAAAACCTTTAAGAACTTTGAAAGAAACGAAAATTTTACCTACACACCTATAAAATCATGAAAACTTATTTTTTGGACTTAAAATGCCATATTTTTCTCTGAAAATACATAATAATGTAGGCTTTATCAAAAGTCACTGTATCAGTGAGTGAACAAACAAGCAACAATCTGTGGCTAGCAATCAGAAAAACATAAATGGTGATTGAAGGAGAGAAGAATGTGTTTGATGAATTCAGCCAAAACTACTAATTTCACCCATCACTACTACATTATATATATACATGTGACTCAGAATCTTGTAGAGTAATCAAAGGAGAATAAAATGTGTAACTAACTAAGAGAATTATTAACAAACTGTAATTAAGCTAGATAATTAAGTTTTGTTGTAATTCTCAATAGGCTTAGGGACCATACAAGTAGGTAGTGCATCCACATATTAATAACCACATAGCTTGTCCTGATCAAGCAATACAAAACTTCAACATCACTCGACTCAAATTTGAATCTTGTACATATACGTTACTCAACTTAGTATCAATGTTGAATCACAAAAATCATAGTTTATGACACTTAACAATCAAAAATAGTAGTTTAATGTGTTAGAGGTTCGCCCTTGCAAATAGTATGATAACACTTAATTAGGTATACACGATATAAAATGAAAATGAAGTATTCACACTCTGTGAAAGAAAGTTCTCATGCTAACTAGCAATTAATATTTTAAACATTACCCAATTTCTTCCTTTCACACTAAATTCTCTAGTTTCATCACTCACCCACTACTCATATGCTTGATAAATTTTCTTTTCTTATTTTGAAGGAAATCATTGTTACCCTTTAGCCTTACACCTCAAAATGTAGGCTTTTAGTCTAAATTTGTATTTTTGATTTATATACCCTCCAAACTTAGATTTTTAGCATATGTTTGCACCTAAGAGTATTCTGGCAAATCTAACCATTATGAGGATCAAATAATTGAGAGATTTATAGTTAAAGAAGAAGAATATATAAATGGTCAGTGTGTTGACTATGAATATATGGAAAGGTAGATTTTCATTTGTAAGATATGAAAAGTCCAAAAAAGTCTAACAACCTCTCCTACACTTAGTGTGCGTCTATTATTTTACTTTGAACACATTCCGAGTAATGTTTTAGACTACAATGCATGCAATGAACTTTACGATTTTCATACATGTCAATCAAAAAGAAAAACTACTTATCAGTCAAACACATTAAATTCAGCAAGAAACAAAGACAATTAACGGTCAAGATCATAGACCATCTCTTTAGTTGAATCATTTTGTTATCATCACATCAATCATATAATATTCCTCCTCAAATTCTATATTGACGTTGCTCTTAGCGAAGCATAAATAGGACAATTGCATCAAATGGTTACTTTGCTTTATTATCTCAATTAAAGGTTTCTACATTCTTATCTTGTAATTCAATACAAGGATGTTACAAATTTATGTTTTTTTGTTGTATTTCAATGGATAAGAGTAGTTCATTCTCAAAATAGAAAATATGTAAAAAGTGACAAAATTTCATTCTCTGGACATATATACATGGTAATGAATATTGAAACAAGAATATGATATTTTCGGAGGTACTGGTGAATTAAAAAACAACGATAAGTTTGAAATTTGTCAATTAGGGATATAAATAATAATTTTTCACCTACAACATCGATTACAAACATGTAAACTTACTTCGATATTCAAGTTGAAAAATTGATTATTATTTAATGTAAAACATCAATTCATATATATTGAGACAAAATTGTATAACAATCTAATGTATAAATCTTTAAATTGAATGTTTACACAATACATATGTATTATGTATTCGCAGTTGACAATTTGCATACAAAGCGATTATATGTACCAAAATATTTTATTAGGAGGTATATACACATCAATCGATGTAAAATATATACTTATGTCTACTAACAATGTATACAAATAAAATATAAATAATGCATATGTTATAATGTCAATATATACTTGATTAAAAATATGCTAGATCAAATGTACTCAATTATATATATATATATTTCCGGTATATTCTAACGATCACCACATGCTAAATGTATATATAAACATACATGAGATGCCTAATATTAGATTTGGATGAGCAAATAGATACACAAACAGATTATGAAAATAAATTGTGTATACATTATAGTGTAAGTATATGTTTGATCAAATATATTTACCCGAATACACGAACAAATATAGTTATATCTATATACACTAAACAATTGTATATTTTAGAATACATTTGATATAGATATGAATTGAGTTTCTCACCATAACTTCTAGCAAACAATTGAGAAAAATAATTTATAGATAGTAAACTCGTAAAAATATCATCTGAAAGAAAAATAAAAGTTAGAACTAAATATTTTTGATAGTTTTAAAGCGATAGATAATTCTAAATAAAGTTTTTACTGATTTTAAGGATAAATATAATGATTAAAAGTTATCCGAAAACGTACCATAGTACTAAATATATTTTATATATTTTAAAAAATAAAACTTGAAGAGAGATAAGTGTGAATAGAAACTTCATTCCCTATTTTTGTGTTGGATATTGTTGACCAGCTTATGAGATTGAACAAGCTATATGGTGTGAGTTAGTTAAAGTTGTTAGGAAAGTTCTAGAAGCTTCAATAGTTAGTTAAGAAAGTATACTATAGTCAATAAATAGATATTGAACTGCAATGTAAACACAATTTTTCAATGTAACAGTAAACTAATTCATCTATGTAAAATAATATCTTTATTTCTATTCTTCTCTCTGTACTTGTGTACATTCTCAACCTCCATTAATGGTGTTTTCATATTATCAGAGCAGGGCACGTCTCACACGATGTTAAGATCCCCAAAAATCAAAATTGTTCATACACCAGATGCTAAGCACAGGGCGTGAGGTGCGGTGTTGAAGAATGACAAAATTCACAAATCAATGGTTAATGAGATGGGTGAACTCCTTATAAGGTTTGGAAAATCCTCCTCCCTTTGAGCTAGCTTTTGGGGTGTGACTTAGGCCTAAAACCTAATTTCACATTCACACTCTCCTCAAGGCACAATGACAATTGCTGACTACTTCTCCAAACTAAGGGATCTTTGGGATGAGTATGATACTCTCATGCCTTGTCCTATATGTCCTTGCCCAAAAACAAAGAAGTTTGGTGAACATTGTGAGTATCAGTGACTTCTTCAGTTTCTTATGGGTCTAAATAAGTCCTATTCACCACCTAGAAGTCAAATCCTCATGATGATTCCTATACCCACCCAAAACAAAGCTTATGCTCTTCTTATGGACCAAGAGTGTTAGAGAAATCTAGTGAATTCTAGTTCAATGAACTCGGGATCTGGTACAATTTAAGGCACGGTCATGTACATCAGTAGGAGTTCAAACTCTCACACAATTTCAAATACATTCAAAGGAGGCAATCTGATGGAGAATCTGGTAATATCTCAGGCTCATCTGGTAGTTACAACAGTAGTGGTGCAAGCTCATCTGGTAGTTACAAGAATAGAAGGCACTTGTTGCAATGTGATCATTGTGGATGCATGGACCACTCTAAGGAATAATGCTGCAAAATTGTTGGAAATCTAAATGATTTTAAGTCAAAGAGGAAAGGTCAGACTTCTAAAGCTTAGCATTGAGTCAAGAGTTTCCTCAATTGCAACTCAGAATTCTGGAGGATTTATCACTCAGGACCAGTATCAACAAATTCTCCAGCTATTATCCAAGAAAGGAGCTGATAGCACAATAGAATCTTCTTCCAAGGTAGCCTCTGTAGATGCAGGTATACACACTTTTGCTCTTTTGTGTTCATATGATGCAGGTGAATGAGTAGTAGACATTGGAGCTACTCTTCACATCACCTTAAATATTAACACATTAGACACTATACTGTATTTGTTCCTGATGCACATAATAAGGTTTATCTGTCTAATGGTAACACTATTGTTGTCTCTCATATTGATAGCAAATGCATGTTTACAGATCAATCAGTATCAAATGTATTATACCTACCTAACTTCAGAGTTAACTTGTTATCAGTGTCCAAGATCACTGAGGAGTTTAATTGCATAGTGGTACTTTATCCTGAATTATGTGTGTTTCAGGATCTCTCAAATGTCCAGGTGAAGGGGATTTGTAAGGAACAACATGGACTCTACATACTAAGAGCCTGTTTGGATCAGCTTAAAAGCTTGTCAAACTGACTTAAAAGCTGATTTTTGACTTATTTAGTTGTTTGACAATACTCAAAATAACTTATTTTAAGTTTAAAAAAAACTTATTTTAAGCCAAAAGTTAAAAGTTGGGGTAGGGGTGCGTTTTTTTTTTTTAGCTATAATTTGTTTTTTAAGTTGACACATTTTTACCTTTTTGCCCCTTAATATTTTTTTATACAATCTCCCAATTACCCTCATAAGGTGTCTTCATTTTTCGACCTTTTCCATTCACCACGTTGTGGATGATAGACCAGTTACTAATTACTTACTAATGAATGAAAAAAAATAAATTCTTAAATCTTTCAAGGGATCTATCAAATTATTATTATTAAAATAATAAAATAAGGTGCACATATAACTTAATAATTTATATTCCTCTATATAATAATTTGTGACTAACAAAGAAATATGTGAATGATAGACAATGTTTTATACCTATGGATGAAACTAAAATAAAATCTTAAATCAATGCTTTGAACTCTATTCAAATCATATATCTTTAAAATCTAAATAAGTTTATATTTCTCTTATGAAATAATTTGTGATGAGAAAGAATATATGAAGATAGTCAAAATATAATTATTTATGGCCTGTAAAGATATAAATTAACTAACTTTATTATGTTAACAACTTTTAGGTATTTTAGACATTTTGATTTAAAAAAAAAGTTTGTTTATCAGCACTTATTTGCCCAAACACATCAACAAACTGTTTTTTAACTTCAGCACTTTTATCCCCAACGCATACAGCTTATGTTTACAAAAATAGTTTCAGCACTTTCGAAAGTACTTTTTTAAAGCTGTTTTTATTAAGCCCATCCAAACGGACCCTAAAAAGAGGATCAACTCAAGCTCCAAAGAAGCTGGTGAATAGTAGTAAGAGTCTTAGTGACAAAAAACTTGTTAAGTCAACCGATGTACCTGTTACTTCTAACTCAATTGATGTATGGAACAAGAGGTGAGGACATGCACTGATTGATATAATAAAGAAACGTGAGTTTCTTAGGTCTTTAGGAAGAAAATATCACTCTCATTGCACATTGTTTCCTGTTGCTAAGCACACAAAACTTCCATTTTCTTTAAGCTCTACTATGTCTAGTTCTGTTTTTGAATTGTTGCATTATGATATCTGGGGACCCTAGAATTCTTACTTATAACGGAAAAATGTTTTTTGTTACAGCTATGGATGACTTTAGTAGATATACTTGGATTTTTTTTTATAAACTACAAAGTTGACACTAGTTATTCTTAAACAGTTCCTTACTTAAGTTAATAATGTGTTCTCCACAAGTGTTAAAACGTTGAGTACAGACAGTGGCTCTGAGTTATTAAGTCACAACTTTTAGTATGTTCTAAGTGAACTTGGAATCGTCAACCAATCATCTTGTGTGTATACCCCTCAACAGAACGGGATAGTTGAGAGGAAACACATGGCCATTCTAAATATAATTAGGGCCATTAGATTTCATGCTGATATCCGCCTCAAGTGTTGGGGGTGAATGTGTGTCTACTATTGTCTATATTTTTGAACAAGCTTCCTTTAAGGTTACTGGGGTTTCAGTCTCCTTTTGTGAAACTCTTATGCAACACTGACTGGATATTCAGAAAAAATTCAAAATGAAAGATTTGGGTGAGTTAAAGTTCTTTTTAGGGATTGCGTTCTCAAGGTCCAACCAAGGGATACTCATGTCACAAAGAAAGTATGCATTAAAATTGATATCTGAGTCTGGCCTAGGGGGAGAAAAACCAGCATGTACACCTTTATAGATAAATCAAAAGCTCATATCAGTTCAATATAATAAGCATATTAATGAAGGGATAGGCGAAGGAGACATCATAATAATAGACACTACAAAATATGAAAGACTGGTCGGAAGGCTATTATATCTCACTATGACAAGACCATATATTTCTTTCTCGGTACAAGTCTTGAGCCAAATCATGTATTGTCCTAAACAGTCACACATGAATGCAACTCTTAGAGTAGTTAGATATAGCAAAGAAACACTTGGATTAGGTTTGTTAATGCTTGCAAGAGACACTTCTAAACTCATATCTTACTGTGACTCTGACTGGGGAGCATGTATGGAAACTAGTTACAAGATACTTGGTTAAATTTTGAGAAAGACTTATTTCTTGGATATCTAAGAAACAAGAGACAATTTCAAGGAGCTCAGCTGAAGCTGAGTTCAGAAGCATGGCAACATGTACAACTGAGATAACTTGGTTGATAGGGCTATACAAAGAGTTGGGGTCAAGATAACCACACCAATGAATATGATCAGTGATAGCAAGACAGTCATCCAGATTGTAGCTAACCTCTTCTTTCATAAAAGAAAAAAATACTTTGATATTGAATATTACTTTGTTTGAGAAAGGATTTGCCAAGGCATGCTGAAAGCTCAACACATAAACACTAAGGACCAACTAGATGATCTATTAACTAAAAGTTTGGGCAAGATACAACACCTTGAGCAAATTTGGAATGAAGAACGTGTTTCAACCATAAAGCTTGAGGGGTAGTGTTGACCATTTTAGGAGATTGAACAAGCTATATGGTGTGAGTTAGTTAAAGTTGTTAGGAAAGTTCTAGAAGCTTCAATAGTTAGTTAAGAAAGTTGTTACAATACTATAGTTTATAAATAGATATTGAACTGCAATGTAAACACACTTTTTCAATGTAACAGTAACTCATTCATTTATGTAAAATGCTCTCTTCTCTTCTTTCCAGTTCTTCTTTCTGTACTTGTGTACATTCTCAACCTTCATTAATGGAGTTTTCAAATACATGTATAACTATTAAATGTCAATTTTTTTTGTGTTTTTAATTGCTAAATATTTACTTGGCTAAAACATGTCAATTTAATCTAAGAATTGATATGAGTCGATTTTTCCTAAAAAAAGAGAGGAAATTTTGCAAATAGCCACCAAAATAAATTTAATTAGGCTTCTTGATTATAGTTCGTTGATTACATTCGTAAGAGAGAGAGGGGCAAGCGAGATTGGGAGAGGGAGGAGAGAAACGACTGAGAGAGGGCAGACAAGTGTATTGTATGTGTATATCTATCAAATCGTATATATGTAATTGGTATACATATGTATTTGTATACCCGACAAGTGAGATTTAAAGAGGGAGGAGAAACTCAAGAGAGAATGGGATAGGGTGAGAAAGACGAGGAAGAGAGGGTAGAGAGTGGAGAGAGAGTCAAATTCTGTCATATAATTGTATTTGTATATCGATAATTTGTATTTGTATTTGTATAAAAAAAAAAGAGAGAGGCAAGAGAGAGAAAGAGAGGAGAGAGACACATATATAATTATAGTTAGAATTAAGCTGCGAGTGCTAATTACTAGTTAAGTAACTAATATTTGCTTGCTAATCCACGTAACCCCCCCTCCCCGTGGACCAAAAGGAAAAGGGCAACTTTCACATATAGCAAACATAAAATTCAAATTTGTATAATATAACAAAATTTTCATAATTGCACTCCATAGCAAACATATATATGTATAAACAATGTATCCAAGAGACCAAATATCAAATCCTGGGCAGTACTCTACCTTAAGTAGAGCTTCAAGTGCCATATACCTTTTAGTTCCTCTTTGCCCCACGTTCTCTTTCTAGTTCTGCTCCAAAGTTATGGAAAGTCCGAAATCAACTATCTTTGCCACCTTATCATCACCATCAGTAGTAAGAAGAATGATTTGGGGCTTTATGTCACAATGAATAACCTTTTTTTTGTGAATCAAACTGAGCCCTAAAAGTATATGCCTATTTCGCTATACATACATACAAAGAAGAAATTGTATAATTCGTTGGTTTCCTCTTCAGATTTGTATAATTTCGCTGACAGACCATTTGTATAAATTGTTGTTAGCCTCTCATTTGTATAAATCGTTGTTAGCCTCTCAATTCAATTGTATGCGTTTGTATATCTGTATAAAATTTGATTTTGTATATAATTGAATCAAATTGTATAAAACGAGAAAGAGAGAAATTGTATACAATTTGAATTTTTATGAAACAAGAAAGAGAGAAAGGAAAAAGAGACTTCGGCAGAGAATATACAATTGAATCGAATTGTATAAAACGAGAAAGAGAGAAATTATATACAATTTGAATTTGTATAAAAAGAGAAAGAGAGAAAGGCAAAAGAGAATTGGGCAGGGAAATATTTCTCTTGTATAATTATAAGTGTATAAGACGGAGATGTATGAATTTGTATATGTATATACACTTTTCTCTAGATTTATACAATTAGAAACACAATTTATACAATTCTATTGTATAAAGCGAGAGAGGCGAGCGACAAGAAGCGAGCGAGAGAGGGAGAGTGGCGAGCGAGAATATGAGGGGGAGAGGGGATTACAAACAGTTTGCTATGCGACATAAATAAATCAAGCGATAGCTACTATATTAATTTTATATTATTAGTTTGTCATTTATA
Organism: Solanum habrochaites; assembly: GCA_027704765.1. Classification (NCBI taxonomy): domain Eukaryota; kingdom Viridiplantae; phylum Streptophyta; class Magnoliopsida; order Solanales; family Solanaceae; genus Solanum; species Solanum habrochaites. The sequence continues at coordinate 45,493,958 of JAKWJA010002496.1, forward strand.
CAATTATCCGATAAATAAATAAATAAAATAAAGAGGGTATATTTTGAGCCCACACAAATGTATACAACGTAGACCAAACCCAAGCTTTTAGAAGCAGGCTGGATTAATAAGAAAAGAGAGCCCAACTTGTAACCTGCCTTAAATCTTTGACAAACCCTTTCTCCCTTGTCCCAATCCAACTCTTCACTGCCTCTCATTTGTATCTTCCATCGGCCGCAGTGAATCAATATCAAACCCTAATCTCAACATGGCGACGCCTCAGATTAGTAAAAAACGAAAGGTACGTCAGTTCAACTTCTCGCTGTGATTTTAGATCCAACTGAATATTTATAGTATGCCATGAATTGATTTTTGTATGTGTCTAGTTTGTAGCGGATGGAGTTTTTTTTGCGGAGTTGAACGAAGTGCTGACAAGAGAGTTGGCGGAGGATGGTTACTCGGGAGTAGAAGTTAGGGTTACTCCCGTGCGAACTGAAATCATCATTAGGGCCACTCGTACTCAGAACGTTCTTGGTACATAAATATATATATAAGCTAATTTTTTCTTCATGATATTCATCGACACACTAATAAGTGACTCCATTTGTAAGAGTTGCAGCTATCAGCTAGCAGACTAAATGTAATTAAACATTCTACAGAATAGCAACTGTATATATTTGCAAATGTACAGACAAGTCTATCTTTCCATGAAAGAAGGCTTGTTTAATCTGTGTATATGAACTCTAGTAATCAATTATAAGTTTGGTGTAGATCTGACTCTTTAATGGAGTTAATTCAGGCGTGTGCTGCTAGCTCTGACACCACAATTATCATAACAAAATTATATACCCTTGATGAAGCTTATATTATGCATTTGTTAATTAAGGGTCTAAATTTTGTAGAATGTTGTAGAACTTAAGTAAAGATTCTGAATGCTGTAATATTAAGATTCTGAATGCTGTGTCGTGCAATGCAGATTACTCTGTTTATCCCATTTAGCTGCCTTAGTTGGACATGTTGCTCAAAATAAATGTTAGTGATTTTTATTTAGATAGAATTGGGTTCGAAAATGGACGGAAAGATGATACTTGGAGAGATTAAACTTCTCCAGTATGATGTTATGTCCTGGGGTACTTTTTTTAATCATAAAATACAAAATATCAAAGATGGTCCATGAAAAAGCTATTTATGTAAAAAATTTATTCTAAAAAAAGGAAGCTTTTTATGTAGAAATGGGAGGTACTTTGGGATAACTTACTAAAATAGGATATTTGTTTGAATCGGAAGCAAATGAATCATCCTTGCTGATTATTGGATGAGCTGGAAGTAGGTGTGCTTTAACGGATTGATTTTTAGTATTAGTTGAATAATGTTGTGTGTGTATTTTCCAGGTGAAAAAGGCAGGAGAATTAGGGAGCTGACTTCAGTTGTTCAGAAGCGTTTTAATTTCAAGGAAAACACTGTTGAGCTCTATGCTGAGAAAGTTAACAATAGGGGTCTCTGTGCCATTGCTCAGGCAGAGTCACTGCGATACAAGTTACTTGGAGGACTTGCTGTCCGAAGGTCTGTTGCTTGGTTGCACTTGTTCCCTGCCTTTATTTTTACTTTGTTTGATTTTTGAAAGTCTCAGTTTTTCTTTCTTTTCTGTGTTGAAAGCCATCGATCCCATCTATTTAGGAATCAGAGAAATATATTTATACCTGATGTCCTATTTATATGAATCTTAGTGGGGAAATTTTTGATGACGTAAATACCTGTGAGGTAAACAAAACTTTCTGATAAAGATGTAGTTAAGTAAAAACTGTACATATACAAAACAGGGGCGGATTTAGCAAGTGCTATGGGATGTCACGTGATTTTGCTTTGTCGGAAAATTTAAAGAAATATGTGCAGTGTGAGAAGGGAAAAACAGATACATACTGTATTTATATATATATATATATATGTGTGTGTGTGTGTGTGTGTTTTTGAAAAATATCTTCCAATACAGTTGTGCATTTTTTGGGTCCCATTATGCATGCATCTAGGTAGTGGTGGTTTCCAAGATTTTCACCCAGGGGTTCAACTAATAAATATGTAAAAAACAATGCTGAGTGTTCAACCCCCCCCCCCCCCTCCAAACCCCCCGGGACCTGTCCCTGCATCTAGGTTTAGTCTGTAACAAATGTACTAGATATAAAATATCTTCCGATATGGTGTTCCATATAAAATGATTATTTGTTAGTTTAGTCAAATATTTATGTTGTATGTTATTTCTTCAAGATTAGGTAATTTTTGTTGTAGTTCAATTTTTACGTCATGATCAAATTCCACAGATGTCTGCAACTCTTTAGTATTATTGTTTTACTGAACTTATCCTTTGTCATGATATAGGGCTTGCTATGGTGTTCTGCGATTTGTAATGGAGAGTGGAGCCAAGGGATGCGAGGTATGTCGGGTGTCATTTTCCTTCTCTAAATCTATCTCCAATTAGATGTTCTTTGAATTTTTTTTACATGGGTCTCTTTTTATTTAGGTGATTGTTAGTGGAAAGCTTCGTGCTCAGAGTGCCAGTCCATGAAGTTTAAGGAGGGTATATAGATTTTCTGGGCCAAACTGTTAAAGAAATCTACATTGTGCTCTGGTAGGCATGTGCTACTTGGCAGGGTTAGTTCTGTCTTGATAGATTTTTACTGATCTGTGACTTCTGTGTTTACTTTGTGCTGAGCTAGTTATTGTTTTACATGCTGCTACTGTACATTGCATAGGGTGTGCTCGGTATCAAAGTCAAGACATGCTTGACTGGGTATCCAAGGTAAACAGGGGCACGAGACCCCATTGCCCAGATTGTGACCATCATCCACCCAAGGAGGGAAGAAGGTTTGTTGTTCTCCTTCCTATGATAGCGACTCCCGCCATCGAGGTTCTTCCTGTGGCATAAAAACCTGTGTTATGATGTTATCTTTGGTCTTGAGAACTACTGCACTAGCTGGCTTGTACTTTCTATTTATTTTCTTTTTTGACCGCTGAATACTAGGTTACACAGTGAACCATTCTGCTCTAGTTTTTGGAAAAAGTTTTGTTGGAACATATTTTTCAGGTAAACAGGTTTCTTACAAATAAGGAAAATTAAATTACTTTGCTAGTAGAGAACAATTTTCACCAGTGGAAATTCTTCACATGGTGTCTTTTCAATCTTCTTAAAAACATTTCATCCCTATCACCCCACTCGACTTCTTATGGTATATGTTTAGATTATATTATATATAAATTTATAGGAAAATATGGTGTTCTTATTTTCAATCTTCTATTACATTTCATCTTCATCCATCAACCCCACACCTCTATTGTCCACTAGTCGTATCTACTTAGATTATATATTAGATATTTTGTTGTCAAAAATAAGAAAATCACTTTTTTTTTGGAACAAAGGTTTACTTTGTACCATAACACCTTAGATCTTTTAATTTTATTATGTGTGTACTGTTATTGGCTTTAAATTGTAAAGAGAATGTTCCTTTGGAGTTACCACATTACGTGAATATCTGCAATTTTCTTTCTCCACTTGATAGATCTTGCTCGCAAGTGCAAGAAGGGTACGTGGACTTGATTTTTGGTTTGGATTTTTCAAATATTAATTAAATAATTTTGTTGGATTTTTAGTAATATAAATCAAATCGAATTAATAAAATTTAGGATTTTCAACCTTTGTTATTTTGGGTTTTCCGGATTTTTCTTAAATTTTATGGTGAGATATTCATATAAATATATACTTTCTCCGTTTTAAAAAGAATGATTCTATTTCTTTTTTAGTTTATTTAAAAAAGAATGACCCCTTTCTTTTTATGGTAATACTTTAACTTTTCATGTGGCATATTTAAGATCACAAAATTAAAGCTCATTTTGAAACATTTGATATATTTTTAATTAGAATTACAATATCTTTTCTTAAACTTCATTCAAAGTCAAACTAAATCATTCTTTTTGAAGCGGAGGGAGTAATTAAGTTGCATTTCAAATAATCCTTTAGGTCTATCAAAATATATCTATTTAAGATTTTTTTCACAAAAAAATCATAATATTAAAATACTAAATTATGTTAAAAAGTGAGTCTAATAAGTATTGTCTAAACATTACAGAAAAAATAATTTAGGTTAATATACTTTAATTGTCTGATTAATGTAAAACTAAAGAATAAATATTCATCATTGTCATTTTTAATGTTGAATTGATTTTATTTTTGACATACAATTTCACAAGTTTAAGTTCTAATTATTAAGATTCTCGATGATTTCATTTACTTTATCTATTATATTTCCTTACTTGAAATATGGAATTTGAATTGTTGTAAAAAAAAAAAAAAAAAAAGGGTTAAAAAGAAAAAAACAAAAAAAAAAAAAAAAAAAAAAAAAAAGATAAATTTTGTATTTGTAAAAAAAAAAGAAAAAAAAAAGTTACATGTATCTTGAGATATGTGTTTTGTTTGTTTAAATTAATTGATTGTTATTGATTTTCTTAATCAAAGGAATAATTTAGGATTTTCAGAATAAATAAGCAATCAATTAACTATAGAAATTTAATCTAATCAAATTTCGTAATATAAGACGGATATCTGTGCTTAATTAATTTCATTTTATTATTATTTGAAATAATAAATTTATTAATATTATTAATAAAGGATAAAAACATGTATATCTTGGACATGTAATTATAGTAGTGATGTATATGTAGTTAGGTAGTTTTTTCTTTTATTTTTGTTAGCATTAATATTGATTTAATTTTGATGGCTTTATTAGAGTTAGCAATACTATAGATTATAAGTTTATAATTATTAATGGAACATTCAAAATTCTAAGTCAAACTTGATATTAAATGTTAAAAATTTTAAATTATGGAAAAGTAAAGAAATTGTAAATAATTATGTATTAGTTTCTTTATTTTTTTTTTTATATATAATGTTGGAATAGTTTGGACTCAGATATCTTTTAAATATAAAAATCATAAAACTAAACAAATCCAAATATAATCAAGTTTTCTTTTTTAAATACCAAATCAAATCATATCAAACCACTAATAAAACCACTAATAGACTTACTTTTTTTATGAAAATATTTATTTTATTAAATAAATCAAATTAATTATGCTTTAAAAATTTTATAATGTTTGGTCAAACTTATTTGTTTTCTTGAAAAGTGACTATTTGAAAAATAAGGAAAAAATGGCGTGACACATTTAGTTTATTGCCAAAAAAGAGAAAATTTTAAATATTTACTGGGTGTTATAAAAACCATTTGTGTTATAGTGAATGTTTACTTATGTGGAGGCCTTTGTAGGATATGGTTAGAATCCTTACTGGGGACAAGTAAGGTTTTCCTATAAATAAAGTTTTCCTTCATTGTAAACAAGATTTGTGAAAGATCTCTGAATCCTGAATATACTTCAAGAGAAATAAGAAGTCTTTTCTCTTCTCTCTATTTTCTTCTTCTTCTAAATTTATATAGTTTCATAACACGTTATCAGCACGAGCTCTATTTTGATAGAAGAAAGAAGAATTGCGAGTAAGTATTATTAGTAGAAGAAAAGGTATGTGAAGTTATAATTCACTTTTAATTTAAAAGGTCGAATCACCCCTAGTTAGAGGTGAGAATTTAAAAAGGGTATGCGCAGTTTATATCATTTTATTATTATATAAATTTTGTTGATTATATTTTCTACATCTTATTGTGACGGTATTTTATAAAATAATTGTCTTTTTCATTTGTTGGCTCTCTTTCACATGAAGGCATAATGTATCAACATATATTTTTGAAATTTAACTTTTTGAGAACTTATAATTGTTAATAATTCTCATGTTATTTTTCATTGTTATTAAGTGTATAATTATATTACATTTATTAGATAAGAAAAATCTAATTGAATATGGACTATTTATGCCTCAAAATTTTCTTTTTGACAACTAGAATATGCATCCATTTTTATTACACATGATACTTATATATGATCAGTAAATTAAGTTTATCAGAATATCATGGCGAAAAGGTGAGTAAATTATTACTTTAGGTATTTTAATTTTTCTAAATTAATAGTTCTATTTATGTTTAATAATCACCGAAAGTTTTAATGTTATTAAAGGCACCAGAGTGAGTCTCGATTGAGGATAAGATAACAGATTCATGTCTGATCGCACCATGAGGGTAAGACATCAGGTTTAAATGTTGAGGAACCGTGATGATGAGATTAAGGGTTTAAGTCCCATCGATTTATGACCTTAGACAATTATTTATGGATAAGAAATTGAATTTGAGTATTAATGCATCATATTGATGATATAATAGTGATTAAAGAAAAACTTATTTGTTTTGCATGAAAAGTCATGAAATTTACTGAATTTTCTACATTACTAAAGTGAATGTGGTAGTAGTGCATAATATGTCTTAAAAAAAAAGACAAGTGATTGAATATGCACATAAATATGGAATGAAGTACTAAAGCTATCATAATTTGATATGTTGACATATTTGTTTCCATTCATGAAGAATGAGAACTTTTGATAAATGCTAACAATATAAATCATTCTTAGAGGGCTGAGGTTAATAAGCAAAACCATGCTAGGATGGAAAAGATTGCCGGGCTGCCGGGTGGGGGGGGGGATACAAGCGCCTGAATCCTGGGGGGACACGAGATTGGTTGGTTTTTTTTGGTCAATGATGTGGTATCACCAAAAAATGTCGCTAAGAAGACATTCTTATCGAAACGATTCAAATGTTTTATCTTAAGGTTTTGTATTGGACAAGAAGTAGTGCAGTTGAGACACATTCTATGGTTAAAATAAGAAGTTTACTAATTCCAATACTTTCTAAATTTTAGCATGATTGTCTGTGGACTCATTGGTGTATAATGTTTAGAGAATTATGAAAAATAATGGACATCAATGGAAGAAGAAAATAGAAATTCTTTTAACTGGTGAATGAATTCTTTTGACTACTTGTTAGCAAGGTAGTAATTGTGAGACCATCATAAACGAAGTTGGAGATTGAATTTTGCGTTTTAGGAACTTATACAGATATTTGGGACTGAGTCATCCACCAAGGGGATTATGTAGATAATTTAATGGTCCTACAAGTTTTTTCTATTGGTATCAGTCGTCTATTATTATCTGCAACCTGATGTTCGCAAAATGTTTGAAACAAATAATATGTTCTTACATGCATTAATTTTCTTCAGATTAGGTCATTCAATGATGGATCATGACTCACCCTAAAGGGTAATAAAAGTAAATGAGAAGAAATAAATCTCAAAATACTGTTGGAAGTAATAATTGAAATTTAGTCATCTAATAGTAATCAGAAATTTTATAAAGCAAAAGGCAACATGGAATAGTAAAACTTGGCGTTTACGAGTACTAATAATTTTATAGGGGCATGAATCATTGGTTCATCCCAATTTGTGCTACTGAGTAATGGACATACATTGAAAAATTAGAGATTCTCAAAGAATTATTTACGTTGGTTGTTATCGTGATAAAGTTGATTAGATCAACGAAAGTGGGACTCTAAATCCTAAATCTGAAAAGTATAAAAGGTGAACATGGGCCCGGATGTAACGATCATGTGATAGAAAAAAAGATGCATATATAAGATTAATCACATGTGCGTTTGTTGTCAACATGTAGTTGACATTCACAAAATGTTTGGGCAAGATAATGAGCTAAAAGCACAACTTTAGAATATTGAAATTCAATAAATGCTCTTATTATATGATGAATATTATAAGATGATGTGACATAAATGTCTCACATAGTGAATCATTTGCTTCCTATAAAATAAGTTTCATGTGTTGATCGAAATACGATATTACATACAAACATAATTGTAGAATCAACCCAATAAGTTATGATCAATTTTTCTGGTAATTGGTTTATGGTCAGGGACCAAATAGTTTCATCTGATAATTTTGATGTGAGCAATATATGATAAGAATCTAACTTAAGAGAAATAGAAGGTCTTTTCGTCTTATCTCTACTTCTTCTTCTTCTAAATTTATATAGTTTTCATACCACGTTATTCTATTTTGATAAGAAAGAAGAATTGCGAGTAAGTATTATTAGTAGAAGAAAAGGTATGTGAAGTTATAATTCACCTTTAATTTAAAAGGTCGAAAATCACCCCTAGTTAGAGGTGAGAATGCAAAATGGTATGTGCAGTTAATATCATTTATTATTAGATAAATTTTGGTTGATTATATGGTTCTACATCTTAATGTGACGGATTTATAAAAAAAATTGTCTTTTTATTGTTGGCTCTCTTTTCACATGAAGGCATAATGTATCAACATAAGGAGGAGGACTAGAATACTCCAATGCATGTCCCTTAGATAAAGGTCTATGTGATAGACTAATCAATTTCAATAAAATAATCCTTGAAAAAAAAGGGGGAGGATCAAAAGAACAAAATGATCATAATAACGTAAGTGCTCTTGGAGAGCCTACGACATAACCTTTATGAAACCTCATGATAGGGGTAGCGACCTAAAAAGAATGAAGTGATGAGATTTCAATAAGTTCTGTCGTTGCGAATCGGATTACAAATGATTTATTCCATTGACATATCTTTGATTACAATAGCGCGCATATTGTAAAATAGAATGAGATATAAAATTATACATATATTAAAGCAGCTTGTGTAAGAAATAATTATCAAGTGAAAAGTGGAATGATGCATCTGGTAAGCGTAAAGCTTATGGGAATTGCACAATCTAGGCACTAGAAGATGGTCATACATCTAATATTGAAATGTTGTACTGACAACATTGATATGAAAATATCCGATGAGTTCAAAAAGAAAAAGCATATACGTTTTTGGAAAACCTTGTTTATCATCCTCATAAGAATTAAATAAGATTCAAGATGCATAGAGCATATACAAGTATTATTAGCAAGTTGATGACTAGAATTGAAAAAACTTTGGCAATATTTGCTTAAAGAAGTGAAGTAAGGGAACTGAAGAAATCTTTGACCCTGAAGGGAAGATTCATAAAAGCAGATAGAAGAATCATATTTCGTCAAGGTTTTTTACACTCATGAGCTCTATAATGAGTGATACGACATGCAAGAGGTTGTCAAGTAACTTATTTGATTTAATTCACCAGTTCTCTATCAACTACAACTTTCAAGAAGATGACGCACAAGCTTGGAAAAACGAAGATTCTAGTCTCTGAATGATGTTATCATAAGGGGGGTAATACGCGATGTACTCTTTTTCCCTCTCAACAAGGGTTTGTCCCATTGTTTTTTCCTTGTAAGGTTTTTAATGAGACATCCGTTAATGAGTATTGTTAGATATGTGTACTCTTTTTCCTCAATAGAGTTTTTATACACTGGGTTTATCTGTAAGGTTTTAACGAGGCACATAACTACCGACATTCAAGGGGGAGGTTATAAACAATGTGTGTTATAGTGAAGTGTCTAATTATGTGGAGTCCTGTAGGATAGGTTCAGATCCTACTTGGGGGGGGGGGACCAAGTAGGTTTTCTCTATAAATAAAGGGTTTCGTTCATTGTAAACAAGATTTGTGGAAATGAAAGATCTCTGAATGCCTGAATATACCTTCACGAGAAATAAGAAGTCTTTTCTCTTCTCTCTCCTTTTTCTTCTTCGAAAATTTATATAGTTTCATAAAACCCACTGCATTCAAAATAAGCAAGTTTCTTTTTTCTTGAAAGTGATTATTATTTTTTATCTTCTCTAACTATTTCTAAAATACACTTGTTATTTTAAAAGAGACAGAAAGAAATATTGTTTTCTTCTTTTATTTTCCAACAGGAATTCTTCGTTACTAAAAAAAATTCTTCCATTAGATATTCATTACACCATAATTCTTTTTTATCGGGGAAATTGAATCCCACAATTCTTCAATGATATTTTCTTCTTTTTTTTTTCTAAAGATTTTCTTCCACTAGATACCCATTACACATCTTCTATTGAGGAAATTGAATTTCACGAATAAATTAAAAATTCATTCAGCGTGTTTTTTTTTTCAAAAAAATTTAGAGTTATGAATTATAGATTTTTCATTCTGGAGTAATTTATTTCCATTTTATGCGATTTTTGTTCTAAATCTAATGAGTAAGAGAGACTATTGTAAGAATTATATCGAATAATTGGAATAATGATTCGAATTTTGAAGATTTTACAATCAACGATTCAAAAAAATGCTCGGTTAAAAATTTATTGTCATTACAATAGAAGATTTCTCAAGTGGCGCAGCAGAATGTTACAAATATACAAATTGATAGAGAAAAATATGTTTCGAATATGATAAGATCATCGTGAAATATAAATTTGTATAAATTAATATGTCTTCAAATTGAATGTATAAGAAATAGGATATTATATATAGGAAGTTGACCGTATGTATACAAATCTAATTGTGCATCAATATATTTTTACGGAATAATATATCTATTAGAGGTAGATATAACAGTTGTGCAATGTACTTACGCATACAACTAATGTATATAAATTAATTAATTATTATCATTATCACCAATCAATTGAAGAAGTTATATATTTTGAATCTTATATAAGTAGGGGTGTGCACTATTTGTATTAAATCGAAAAATCAAATCAAATTAAATTTTAATTTGGATTGATTTTTGAATTTTTGATTTGGTTTTGGATTTATAATTTACTTTGTTTGCTTTTTTGGTTTGATTTTGGATTAAGAAAAATGAAAATCAGAAAATAAAAAAAACCAAAATATGTGTGTGAGAAGTTATATATTTTAAATCTTACATAAGTAGAGGTGTGCACTATTTGTAATAAATCGAAAAACCAATCCAAATCAAATTGAATTCTAATTTGAATTAATTTTTTGAATTTTTGATTTGGTTTTGGATTTATATTTTACTTTGTTTGCTTTTTTGGTTTGATTTCGGATTAAGAAAAATGAAAATGAAAAAAGCGGAAAAACCGAAATGTGTGTTGTGTTTAGAATTAAGTTGAAGTTAACTATTTCGTTATGATTTAGTTTATTTTTTTATGTTTGGACATCTATAATTGATATAATTTTGAGTTTTGTGTTTTACATTTTTCCAGTGATTTATATTAAAAAAACATATTTAAGAAATTCAATTTTATATATACCTTTTCACCTCCGGTGGCTCAGTCAAAGTACCCAAGATCTAAATCTAGCGAAACCACACTGCTGCCGCTGCCCTTCGGGCAATACGCGATGAAGCCGAATGAGTTTCACTTGAAATGAGTTGATAAGTGTAACGGAAAGAAAGATATAGGGAATAGTTCAACTCATATTTGAGATACGTATCACTCAAACCTACGTATCTTTCAGTGAAACTCCTTCCTTCGTTCACTTCAAACGTCGTATTCTATACGTAATGAAAAGATACGTATAGAGAAACTCATTTCATTGACAAAGAAAGCCCTTTTGCTGAGAAGGTATCACACGAGGATATCTAAAAGAAAATAAAAGAATGCAATAGAACACCTTTTCTGACATCAGGAGATGAAAGCTTCAAGCCAATCGGGCGGGCGTCGAATCAAATAGGTAGCCGGGTTCTCTTTCTACAACCCTTTTGAATGGATGAGTTTAGAAGGCTGCCGGATAAGTAGAGCCTTTCTCGGGTCTTGTATGGATATGCAGGAGGGGGTGCTCCTAGGTGTGTGTAGGGGTTGTGTTTGTTCGCGAGAAAGGATTCCTCGTCAAGTAAGTTTGGGGGTTATATATATATATATATATATATACATACATACCGCATAACTAAATCTAAAAAATCCAAATCAAAAAGAGTAAAATCAAACCAAATCAAGTTTATTATGGTTCGGATTGGGTTACACTTCTTTAAAATCAAACATCAAAAAATCCAAATTGAAAAATCGAATGAACACTATAAGTTATCTCACATTCATTTTAAAAATTACGACAATTGTGGGGATTAAACGTCTTTTACATTTTTGCATATTCGATCATAATTCAAGTATCTAGTATAATAATTTAAGCAGCAAAGAGAGATAGAAAGCTACTTGAGTTCAATCATAGGAGATAAATCCAACTAACAATTTTAAAACTGTAAAAAACTGAGCTGGAATGTAAGGGGACCGGTCACCAGAAAATACAGCTGAAAACATGAGATCAATGTCACAAGGTAGACACAATCGATTCGAGGACATCCTTCTGTAAATTTCTCGGTTGTGTCTATCACTAAGGAAGTAATTGGGTTCATGAAGCAATACCTGCAACACATAATTCATGAAATAAGTATTTCCCCAGTTTGTTCAGACCTCTTAATCCCAATGGAAAATACAATTTCAATTTCCGAACAAACATCTCTTCATATTCTTTGAATCTAAATCCATCCCAAAACTCAACCTTCTCCTCTTACTCAATTTCATCTCACTTTGCTCAACCCCATTTTCACTTCTTGAAAACCTTATGATATGTTTACACATCAACCTTATCAAAATCAGGGTCCACCTGATTACAACACACAAAGCAATAAAGCTCAGCCCTTTTCTTATCTACTAAAATCTCATGTCCATCTTGAGACTGGCTAAGCAAAATGACATGGTTTGATTCAATTGACAAACAACAAATAACTGATGAACATATCAAACACATGTATACTCTATCCTGACATCCACTACAAACACTACATCTAGGTATCCTCCAATTTCGACATCTCCAATGTTGTCCTACCATATGGAGTTGTCCTAAAACAATCTTGAATCAAATTGTACCCACATAACAAGATGCTTGTAGGGCTTGGATGGAAGTAATATGACTTAGAGCAATGATTGTGGGAATCACACGAGAGACTAGCCTTGCTTTCTCTCTAACCCAATTTAACGTTGTTCAATAATAGTTCACCAGAGACTAGCCTTGCTTTCTCTCTTTCTTCACCTATTTGCATTCTTCTTTTCATGTTATCTCCTATGAAGAATGCAGGACCTGTTGAAAACTATGAAATTATTGTGTTTCCACAACATGTATTATACATGTCATATAAGAACCCAATCTTTGTGTATTATATATCAATAATTTTTTCTTTAGAGGATTGAAAGAAGAAGTCAGTCATCAGTACTTAACCAATACAGTATCAAAATTGTGTATATATTAAGATTGTGGCCCGCCCAGGGTACTTAAATCAAGACGTATTCATTTTGATTCTCTTTGTTGAGAATATAAGTCATTTATAATACATTTTAGTTAAATGCAGTTAGCTAGTTAAAATTTAGTTATAGTCAGAATCAGTTAGCAAGTTTGTTAGTTAGTTACTAGCTTAGAAGTGTCTATATAATACTCAATTGTACAATCCATTTTTTCCTAATTCATATTCAATGAAATACAATTTTCATGCTACTCTTCTAGATCCTCCTTCTCTCATGTTTATGTGAGTTCAAGCTCCATCAATGGAGGATCTCGATTGATTAGCATCAAGATGTGCTAGTTTTATCATGATATCAGAGCATTGGACTCAGATCCTGCTCCTTTTTCCGCATTCACATCTGTGAGTTTTGTTTTGTTTTGTTTTTTCAAAGAGGTTGTATTGTGAATTTACTGTCAGGTTCATCTTCTGAATTTTTTTTGAGTTTCCAGTTGTTCGTGATCAAACTGACATTGTGTCCTTCTTCTTGTTCTCGATTTTACTTTTGAGAATTTTTTGTTTTCAATTTAGAGTTTTCTGTTGGTGCTCAAATTGTATCTGTTCCTTGTTCCTGTTTTGAATCTCATTGCGATCCGTTTTCACCATGGTTGATAATCAAACTGATCCAATTACGACTGGTTCCACATCCACTATTAGAATGGATATTGTTGCTAGTCTTTTCTATCTACATCCTTCTGAGAATTCAAGTTCGTCTCTATTACCTGGAGTTTTCGATGGAACTAATTATGGATCTTGGCGGAAAGCTGTTCTTAGAGCCCTATATGTCAAGAGTAAAACATGCTTTATCAATGGAAAAATAGTAGGTCCCAATCTAGACGATCCTAGTTTCCAACAGTGGAAGATATGGTAACCTCTTTGATTTTGAATTCATTGTCACGTGATCTAAGAGATACTCTGCAGTATGTCAAAAATGCACAGGAATTATGGGCTAAATTGGAGGAAAAATATGATCAGACAAATGGCTGTAAGTTGTACCAACTTCAGATTGAAATCAATGAGCTTGTTCAAGGAACCTTGGATGTCACTGGGTATTATATGAAGGTGAAAAATCTTTGAGAAGAAATGAGCATAATTGATATGAGTTCTCAGTGCAATTGTGTGTGCACTTGTGGGAAAAACAAAATTGGTCAAGGGTAAGCAGGATAGAAGACTAATACACTTTCTAATGGGGTTAAATGAGATTTATACATTCTCATGATGAATGCTTTACCTAGCATGGCTCAAGCCTTTGCCATACTGTCCCAAGAAGAATAGCAGAGAGAAGTGAAACCTCACAACCACACTGCTTTGGACTTCACTTTCCTAAATGCTTTTGCTTCATCTCACAACAGTACATGAATGAAAGGCTTCAGAACCAACTACAATTCTTCTAAGGAACATACAAACAATTATGGAAATTTGAATAACACCAACATGTTCAGAGGAAGTTTTAGTACCAACAGGTCTACTTTGTTTTGTGATTTCTGTAGGAGATCAGGCCACACCTGGAAGAGTTGTTTCAAGCTTCATGGGTACCTACCCGACTTCAAATTCTATATAGGAAAAGGTCCTAACTCTGCAGGGGCAAATGTGTGCAGTAGTGAGATTGATGGTAACACTGTGAGGATGGTTCTGAGTTGAGAAAGTAGGTACTATTAATCTTGTCTAACGACCAGTATGAACATCTATTGAACCTTTTGGGATCTCTACAAGTTGGACATGGTGTTTCTAACTCAGAGAGTGTGCTTAGTGGAGATGTGAACCTGGCAGGTATACTTGCTTGTTAATCTTCCATTACAGAGATAAGTGACCTTTCTTGTAGGTGTGCAAAGTTAACTACTGGTTCTTAGATCATAGATTCAGGAGAATCACATTATATGACATAACAAAGCCATTCTCACAAACATTATACCATTACCATATCCTTTTCTTATCTCACTGCCTAACGGTTACAAAATTAAAGTGACTAAAATTGGTGATGTATGTTTAAATCAAATTTTAACATTGCAGAAAGTTCTATTTGCACTTACTTTCAAATTTAATCTCATTTCAGTTCATTGTCTAGCATTACAACTTAAAGGTGTAGTCAGTTTTGATAGTGCTTCTTGCTTGTTGCAGGGCCCTTCTCTGAAGAGCCCTCTGTAACTTGGTAGAGCAAAGAATGACCTTTGTTTCCTATGTACACAAATGCCACATGGTTCTTCTCCAAAGGGTCCTCATGTCACTTCAAGTCATTTTACTCCTTTAGCTAAATGTACTAATAGTTCAGTTCAAAACATTCATTCTACTGTAAAAGGTTTTTCTCATATCAATAAAGGGGTTTGTTCTGCTCTTACTTCTACTTCCCACTCCACTACAAAGTGTTCTTCTTTTGCAAATACTAGTAGCACTTATACTAATGATGTTTTGTGGCATGTTAGAATAGGCCATGTACCTTTTGTAAAAATGAAGGGCATATCTACTATTCCTTGTCATTTTTCTACCAAACAAACTTTCACCTGTACTATATGTGCTATGGTTATGCAGAAAAGAATGCCATTCCCAGAAAGCACAATCACCACCTCCAAAGCTTTTGAATTGCTTCACATTGACCTATGTGGACAATATCACAAACCTACTCATGATGACTTTCACTATTTTCTAACCATGGTAGATGATCATACTAGATCAACCTGGACATAGTTGATTAGATGTAAGAGTAATGCTTTGCAAACAATCAACACTTTTGTTTCCCTCGTTGAAAACCAATTTCAAACTAAATTAAAGACCATCGGGTCTGACAATGGTCCAGAATTAACCTCAAAAGAAGATACTCATTTTTTCCAAGAAAAGGGTATAATCCAT
Organism: Solanum habrochaites; assembly: GCA_027704765.1. Classification (NCBI taxonomy): domain Eukaryota; kingdom Viridiplantae; phylum Streptophyta; class Magnoliopsida; order Solanales; family Solanaceae; genus Solanum; species Solanum habrochaites. The sequence goes on from JAKWJA010002496.1 coordinate 45,509,922, forward strand.
CAAAAATCTTGTCCTTATACACCTCAACAAAATGGTGTAGTTGAAAGGAAACACACGTATCTCCTTGAAACTGCAAGGGCACTCTTTTTTCAGTCTAAATTGCCCATAAGATATTGGGGAGAGTATGTTCTAATAGCCACTTATATTGTTAACAGATTACCTTCCAAGATCCTAGGAAAAAAAATCTCCTTATGAGATGTTATATCAAAAACAGACCTACATATTCTCACCTTAGGAGTTTGGGATGCTTATGTTTTACCACTACCCTGAAAACAAAGATAAGTTTGAACCAAGGGCAACACCACACACTTTTGTAAGATACCCCTACAATATAAAAGGATAAAAGGCTTTGGACTTAAACGCAAAAAGAGTTCGTTCATGTTTGCAGAGATGTTTCTTTCCATGAGTCTGTCTTCCCTTTTGTCATTGCTCCTAATAATTCTATTTTTTCTTCTCTTTTAAAGTTCCTCCTTCATCATCCTAAAATTTTGTCTTGCATGCTTGGTACAACTAGCTTTTTCTCTAATATTGACTTATTAAACATTAACATACCACATCCAGTCACTACTAATGAGGTAACAACAATTGATACAACATCACATGTAGTCCCTAATATAGTCCCTAGTGAAGTTCCTAATATCCAAATACCTACCAATATAAATGAACGCATACCAGGCCCTATCATACAAAATCAGTTCCACCTTGTGATGCTCAACCTGCTCTTAAAAAAAACAACCTAGTACCTCCATACGCCCACCTACCTCTAAGAATATAAATACACTTTACCCAAATTACATTCGTACGCACTTGAGCCTGATCCTCACCATTCTCTTACATTCTTCATGACCAATCATGACAACATTTGTTTTTCCACCTTGTGTTCTAATAGCCAACAATTAGTTGAACATATCTCTCATGATTGTGAACCTTCCTCATATGAAGAAACAATTTTGTATCCTGCATGGCAAATGACTATGACACAGGAAATTGAAGCTCTATATGCAAATAATACTTGGGAATTAGTACCTCTACCTAAGGATAACAATTCTATTGGTTGTAAGTGGGTCTACAAAATCAAGCACAAGGTTGGTGGTAGTGTAGAAAGGTTTAAGGCAAGACTGGTAGTTAAGGGGAACATCCAACATGCTGGCATAGATTACAATGAAACATTCTCTCCTGTAGTGAAGATGACTACTGTTAGGAGTTTGATTACACTGGCTGTTAAAAAGGGATGGGATCTGTATCAGTTGGATGTCAATAATGTTTTCCGTCATGGTGATTTGAATGAGTAAGTATACATGACCTTACCACCGGGTCTTGCAGTGGATTTCCCAAACATTGTGTGCAAATTTACAAAGTCCTTATATGGTTTGAAGCAGACTAGTAAACAGTGGTATGATAAGTTGGCCAATATTCTTTGTTCTAGAGGGTACACACATTCACACAGTGATTACTCATTGTTTCAAATAAAGAAGGGCAGTTCTTTGGTTTTTGTTGTTGTATATGCTGATGATGTGATTCTAACTAGGACTAATTTAGAGGAGATTAACACTCTCAAATATTTCCTAAATGATTAGTTTAAAATAAAGGATCTAGGTAGACTTCATTACATCCTTGGCTTGGAGATATTGTACAGACATGATGTGGTTCTCATCTCACAAAGAAAGTTCACTGTTGATCTCTTAAAGGAATTTGATTCAATGAACTGTAAAACTTATTACTTCCCTACTAGGCTGCATTGACAAATTGAAGGTCTCTGATGGGAATTTAATATATGATCCTACTTATTACATGAAGTTAGTAGGCAAGCTTAATTTTCTAACACACATTAGGATGGGTATAACATACAATGTACAACACCTGAGTCAGTTCATGCAAACACCTAGGGAACCACACTTAAGGGCAACTTATCATGTCCTCAAATATCTAAGACAAGATCCTTCAACGGGAATATTCATTACAAATAAGCCTTATCTTACTGACAGGGCATATTGTGACTCAGATTGGGGTGCTTTCTCTAATTCAAGGAAGTCAGTCAGTGGGTATCTAGTTCTCCTAGGTGATAGTCCCACTACAACAAAAATGATCATTAGCGGTAATTAATTCTTACTTGCCACTAAATATGCATTTTTAGCAGCAATTGAGACTCTTTGTATACGTCCTAAAGCCTTTAGCGACATTGGTTCTAATGACACTTAACTAATGCTGGTAAAGACTTTAGCATTCTTTATTAATGTCACTATTTAATGCCGCCAAAACTTGTTTTGTTGTAGTGTCCTATCAGCTGGAAGTCCAAGAAGAGGGCCACAATATCTTTGTCCTGTGCTGAAGCATAATATAGAGCTATGAGACATGTAGTAGGGGAGCTGGTTTGGTTTGAAAGATTGATGAATGAGTTAACTGCACAACGCCTATTACCTATACAAGTTTTCTGTGATAGTCAAGTTGCTGTACACATTTCTAAGAACCCAATATTCCATGAAAGAACAAAACACATTGAGATTGACTGCCATTTTAATAGAGACAAACTTCAGTAGGGCTTGATCACTCTCCACCACATCTCAACTGATTCACAACTGGCAGATATCCTCACAAAGGGTGTTACTGGAGTTAACATGCTACATTATTAAACAACTTGTCTGTAAATACACTTACCTCCAACTTGAGGGGGGTGTTGAGAATATAAGTCATTTATAATACACTAGTAAACTTAGCCGAGCTACGCGCGATGTATAAAAGTTTTCATTTTTATTACTTTTTAAAAGCCAAATAGATTAGCTAATAAATTTTATCATGTAGCTTTGTAATTTCAACTCGACCAATTTCATGGATTTTTATGTGTAATTTTATCAAAAAAATAATACCTTAAATTAGCAGTACGGTCCAAATACCTATACTTTTTTTTGGTTGAAGTACTATTCTTTTATGTTACTTAGAATATATATTAAGATTATGACTTATTATCCATTTGAATGAGTTCTAAAATTAAATATGGTTCACTTTCTCCCCCCCCCCCTTGAAACTTTGTGAAAATTTAAAGTGAAATTTTTAGGTCTTTGTTAGTTTTTTTAAAAAATATCAAAAGAATTAAATAGTAATAAATTCACAAAAAGACTTTAGAAATAGAAAAATTTTTGTAATTAGATAAGCTATCTATAATTTGAGACCTTAAAAAAAGTCTTCAATATTTATATCATTAAAATATAAAGTTTTCTCTCTCTATATGTGGTAAGGAAAATGCGTGATAAATGATTTTAGTTCGATAAAATAATTTTTAGGTAGAGAATTAACATAAAAATAATATATTATTGTTAAAACGCCATAACAAAATAAGGAATAATGAATAAAACTATAAATGAATGATAAAAGGTTTTAGTTAAGATTAAAAAAACTTATATATCTAATAAGAAACTTATTTAATAGACTCTGAATTTTTTCTAAATAAAGTATAAACAAAGAAAAAACTGTTCACAAATAATAGAATATTTATAATTATAACGATAAAAATAATATTTCATATAATTAAAGTGTAGGAGAGAAAAAGCAAGTAAAATTTTTAGTTTAGAATCATTATAATAGACGATGAATGGTTTAAGAATAAGTATATTTGAAATGATATCTATAATTATTTTTCATTGATAAATTCTCTTCTATTCTACGTTTTTTTTTTTTTAAAATTTATTTCAACGTATTTTTAAGTCCCCTTTTTTATTTTTTAGTCTTTGCTTATTTAATTCCATAAGAAAGCACAAACAATTAGAATCGTAATTAAGAGAATTCAAGTTGCTCGTCTTTATTATTTTAATAATTTATATAATATAATTTGTAAAACAGTAACAATAGGCATAGTCTTTAACCATAATAAAGTTAACTGTCTAGCTGTTTATTAATTTAGGCAAAAATGTTAAATGAATTCTCTAATTTATTTTATTACATTTTCAGATTTATATTTATTTAAAATTTTGAAAAATACTTATAATAATTTTGATTATCTTCACGCAGTTAGCGTATCTACAAATACATTTTAATGTTTTCAAGAATTGTTTTTTTGTCTTATTTGAGTAATGATCTTGCTTTATAATTTCATGTGCAAAGAACAAATTCAGTATTCTCTATATTTATTTTGTATCATTCTTATTAGAAATAAATATATACAAAAGCAAGTCTTTGTCGACGATTTGCATTACAAGATTAAAGTAGAGGGACAATATTAAGCTAAACATAAAGAGATTGGTTACAAATATTTTTTTGATGCGCTTTTCCGAGGTCACAAATTTAACATAAGTTTAATTTGAGGTTATGAAGGTATAACGTTGGAAGCATATGTATATAATAAGTATAATTAAGTATAGAGGTTATGAAAGAGAAGAGGTGTGAGTTCAGATAAAGTTAAATTAAAATAAATTATATAAAAATAATAGAAAATAAGGTAATTTTTTTTTTTTACATATTTGTGTAATAAAACAAAAAGTATGTTTAAGTAAAATCTTCCACCATTTTATGATTTATTTTATTATATGGACATATTTTTTTTTACCTATTTAAAAATTTTAAATATTAAAAGTCTCCAAATATTGCTTCTAATAATAAACTTTATTTTAGAAAGTACTATTATTTGAATAATATAACTTTTATTTATTTTATATATAGGAGAGATATCTATTAAGAGAAAAATAATTTAAAAAACAAAAGTTAGAAAGGGGATATAGAATTAAAAAAGTTAATCAAAAGGAATAGAATTTTTTTTTGGAAATTATCAAAAAAAAAAAATGTAATTCGGTACGGATGTTTTAAATAAAATAACAAAATATTTAACTTTGTGATAAATTATACAAAAATTGTAAACATTGTCTTATAAATAATTCTATATATAAATAATATAATAAATAATGCAACGTTAATGTATGTATTTTTTTACCATATCATTGTTCTGTGATTGTGAGATACGAAATTAATATAAGGTATCGATTTATTGTTCTAGCTATATACTATTTGTATGTACTATTTATTATTGTATTTTCGTTTATATTAAGATTTGTGATATAACTTTTTTTATTACTATATTTATTAATATTTGTATAACATTTATTTATAGCCTAGTGAGGAGGAGATATTGTTAGACGAAATTAGCAAATTAAAGATATATTGGACATTTTCAATTAACTAATTAATCTGATAAGAAAACCAATCAACTCATTATTGCATCGGAGGTTTTAATCGAAAGACCTATATACCAATCCTTACAATAATTCCAACAAAGCATACATAAAATTATAGTTAACTAATCAAGCAAATATTTAAAATAATTTAGTTATAATGATTTGATAGGGGAAAAGAGTATCCACATTCTCAAAAAATAACATTAATTACAATTCCTTCAATTATAACAACAAAAAAACATAAAATTATAATGAACTAATCAAGCAAAAATATTTAAAATATTTAGTTATATATGATTTGAAGAGGACAGAAGGATCATGTATTCAACATAATATAATTCATTCTTCAAATACAAAGTAAATAAAGACAATCAGTGTCGGTAGAATAGAAAACTATTAAGAATAGAAAAAAAATCTCAAAAAACTACAAAGAGAAAACAAAAAAACAAAAAATGAACAAATTATTTTTCTATAAAAGAATCATGATTGTATTCATCAACAATTACAACCAAAAATATCAAATATCTAATTACAATAGAACAAAAGTGATAATGATAAATTAGAAATGTCAAATCATTTACTCACAAAATCAAACTACGCAAAATATATAACATGTTTCAGTATACTCCTCTCTGCAAAAATCAGATCAGAAGGACAAAAAATAATTAAACAAATCAAAGAAACAAAAAATGAAGAATAGGAAAATAAAAATAAACTGACCATCATGCAAGTCTCAAAGTGGTTTTTATAGGTGTATAGTTAGGAGTTTAGTAAATATTTTGAGGTTCAATTATGAATATGAAAGTTGGAGTTATAGTATTAAATTAAAAGGTTGGTGTTTTCTTATCAGATATTATTAAAAGGTTAGGGAGGCGTAATGCTCATTAAGTAAAAACTTATTAATCGCAAACATATATAACACATAATATTATTGTGTATAAAAGACATAAATCATAAAACCCTATTTAAAAACATATAGTATATATATTTTTCTCATCATTGAGGAGCCACATAGGCGGATTGAAGGATCCTCATTTAATATATATATATATATTATATATATATATTATAATATATATATATGATTATATATATATATATATTAATTTTAGGTAAAATGGTAAATGGCAGTTAGTTAGTAAAAGTTAGTTATAGTTCAGATCCAGTTAGCAGTTTGTTAGTAAGTTACTAGCTTAGAAGTGTGTATATAATGATCAATTGTACAATTCAATTTTTCCTAATTCACATTCTTTTCATGCTACTCTTCTAGATTCTCCTTCTCTCATGTTCATGTGAGTTCAAGATCCATCAATGGAGGAGCTCGGTTGATTATTATTAAATTGAATACTTGTGATTTAACTACTGTGGTCTTCCCATATCTTACTATCTACATAAGTTTGACACTGTCTAAATCAGAAGTAATTATATTACCTATTGAGCTGAATGAGAGAAATATATTCATTTCATGCTGATATTATGACCTTCTTATCCACATCAGAATCTGGATACTACTATAATTCAAGCCATGGCATATAGTCTCCCTCCATACATATTCTTTCATTTTCCTTCATTAAAATTCTTAACTCTCGCCTATGAGATACCACACAACTATATAATCCTCTTATTCTCACGAAAAATCAACTAATGACAGAATAAAATATAAATGGAAATACAATGAAGCTACGAGCCATTTATAATTTATGGAACTTCTGTCCATTTAAAATAAATGCACAAATATAACAGAGACTGAATGTTTAAGGTGGGGGAATTTCACTTACCTTTGGTCGCAGAGGAAGGCCAAAAACTTTTATTTGAGATGGTTGGTGGCCAGCTTTAAGTGCTCCTCTTGCAACCTCTTCCGATGGACAGTTCACAGTAGGATCTTTTAACAAGTTTATGAAACCTGAAAGTGGGGGAAAATCATTACTAGTGTCCAAATTACACATTTGGTGAATACGTACAATGTCAGATGACGAGGGCATAAATCATGTTGGATGACAAGTAAATAAATCCGTTAATACAAATCTTCTTTAAGAGCCCCTTGGACCTCAAGATATGTAGAGGCACATGCTGCATTAGACCGTACATTAATAATGATATCCACCTGGTATTTCGTTAAAGCTTTAGCAACCTTCCTGCAGAGAGAAAAACTCTTTAAGGTATATATTCAAAGTAACATGCACGATAACAGAGAAAGTGGGGAAATTGATAATAAATCAGCAACGTATGATAAGTATGATATGTATCAATAGTGAAATTTGATTTGTGTTGTCATGAGACACATTTATTTTGACCACAACAATTAAAGAAGTTCTTACAGAATCCAACAATCAAGGGAAATTCATTGTCGCCCGATAGAGATTCAAGACTCACAATTCTATTGTAAACATACTCATAACCATATTTGATATAAGAGTAAGCCAAGTGTCTTGTTTATTGCCACGAATCACGATACGTAGCTCCAAGTCTATAAAATATTTGCTACAGGAGCCCGTTTGGATAGGCTTAAAAAAATCAATTTTAAAAAAGTATTTTTGAAAGTGCTGAAACTTATTTTTAAAATAATTAATATCTGTTCTGATAAAGGCTTCAGTTGATAAAAAAGTTGTGATGTCGTTGACAATATTAAATATTTTTTTTTTATCAAATGTTCCTAAATACCTTAAACCTATTAACATGATAAACAGTTGATTAATTTAGGTTTTTTTTATACTTAAAAAAATTAAAATAAAATTAATTTATATTTTACATCATAAATACTAATATTACTATATTACATATTTCTTTCTATCACAAATTTTTAATAATATAAATAAAATAATAAAAAAAAACAAAAAAAATTAATGATTAATAATCAAATAATTAAAATAAAATAATAATAATATAATATAATAATACTGGTAAAATAATAATAAATAATTAATTAATAATTAATAAATAATAATAATAATAATAATAAAATAAAATAAAAAAATAAAAAATGATAAATAATTAAATAATAATAATAAAATAATTAAAATAATAAATAAAATGATTAAGTAATAATAATAATACTAATGATAAATAATAATATTAATAATAAATACAAATGATAATTAATAATAATAATAATAATAATAAAAAAAAAATAATTGTATTAATAATAACAAAAATAATAATAATAATAATAATGTAAAATTAAAAAATAATAATAATTAATAAAAATAAATAATAATAATAATACTAATAATAATAATAATAATAATACTAATAATAATAATAATTAAGAATAATAATAAGGAATAATGCACAAGAACCCTTTTAACCTATGCCTGAAAACCCAGAGACACACTTATACTATACTAAAGTCCTATTACCCCTGAACTTGTTTTATTAAAATTTTCTACCCCTTTTGGGCCTATGTGGCACTATCTTGTGGGACCAGCGTTGGTTCATTTTTTTTCAAACTAGTGCCACGTAAGCCAAAAAGGGTTAGAAAATTACTTATAAAATAAGTTAAAGGGGGTAATAAGACCTTTGTATAGTATAAGTGTGTCTCTGTGATTTCAGGTATAAGTTGAGGGGGTACTTATGCATTTTCCCTTATAATAATAATAATAATAATAATAATAATAATAATAATAATAATAATAATTAAAAAAAGAATTAAGGACAAAAAGATAATATACTTGGTCAACATAAAATGACTTTTAAGTTGAAAAAAAAGCACCCCTCACGTATGTTTTAGCTTAAAATAAGTCATTTTTGACTAAAATAATTTACTTTGATAATTTTCAAACACTTTAATAAGTCAATAACTGACTTTTAAGTTAATTTGACCATCTTTTAAGGCCATCCAAACAGGCTCTAAAACATGATTTTGGATTTCAATATTCAAACTATAGCCTACACATTGAGCCTCTAATGAATTCAGGAAAAATACATTCAAAATGTATGTTAAGAAGATACATAACAGTCAACACAGCATACTAGGGCAACTTGTCCTTTACCATTCCCGTACTCAAATATACATTATCATTTGATACATTAAAATGGAGTGACTTTCAATTTGTGAACGTGTTAGCTTGCAAAACAGAAACCGTCTCTCTAAGAATCTTGTTGTATACTCTTGTTGCAGCAGTAACTAAAAATTCATTTTTCTACACAAGTTAAGTCTTATGTCACCAGACGTGCAGGCCAAACAAGGACATCATTATTGATTCAACTAATGAAGTTATCTAACCTAGCAATAAAAGATGATGTAGAAGCAAAATTAGATGGATGGACTACACGATGCGCATATGCATAATATGTCATTCTCCATAAAGGGTCATATTTCACCAAAAAAATTGTAACTTCTTGGCAATTGGTTGAAGGACCACGGAGTAATTTACTATGATGTAGTAACAAATTGGGTCATTCTTTTTGAAACGGAGGGAGTATCTTTTATTAGTTTAAAGAGGGTGTGCATTGCAGTTATTAGTTACTGATTTATGGACTGATTACAAGGATGATAGTGACAAATGTTGATTGCCGGTAAAATACCGAGTGATCACATTTGCTCATTTTCATCCCAAAATATTGAACTACCTAACTGAACTTGCCAAACCAAGATCGAGGACTCTGTTTCAATCTATACAAGGACTTCTTCAAATGACAAACTTTTCCATACTCCCCCTAAGCAACAAAACTAGGTGGTTGCTCCATATACACTTTTTTTAAAAATCAGTAGATCATCTTGAAGGAATAAATTCTTGATATTTAACTGATGTAAAGGCCAATTCTCGGAAGCAGCTATAGAAATGAAGAAACGGACAGATGTGAGTTTGCAACCGGGAAGAATGTGTCCAAATAATCTACCTCATATGTTTGAGCATACCCTTTAGCTACAAGTCTTACTTTAAGTCTCGCTATACATCCATGTGGATTAACTTTAACTGTGAAGGCCCATTCACATCCCACCGATTTCTTTCCCTTGGGTAAATCCATTAAATCCCACGTATGGTTTTCCTCTAAGACATGTATTTCATCAAGCATTGCATCAGACCACCCAGGATGATTGAAGGCCTCTTTCACTGTTTTGGGTACATAAACACAATCTAGAGAAACAATCAAAGATCTAGACGTAGAGGATAAATGTCCATAGGAATCAAAATTACTAATAGAATATGAGGATTTTCAACTACGTGTACCTTTGTTAAGAGAAATTGGGAGGTCAAGATTTTGTGGAGAATCTGAAGAATGAGGATCTGATGACAAAGGAATTGGTAAAGGACATGTATCATTAGCATCTCGCCTCCTCGAGTAAACTTGATCAAGTGGCATTCTTGCCACATCAGATGGAGAAGAAGATTATGAAATAATAGTCAATTGGTCCTCAATAGAAGAACTGCGAGATGAAGGGACAACATCTGATTCTTTTGTCAAAACATAGGTGACCTGATAGACTAGCCACTCATTTTTCTCTGTATCACTCGTAGAAATTGGAGGTGCGTAGAAGAATGGTGTAATCTCTAAAAATACCACATTTTTTGACACCAATATTTGCCAAGTTCAATAGAATAACATAGATACCCCTTTTGGAGGCGAGAATAGCCTAGAAACACACATTTCAATGCCTTGAGATCTAACTTGGTAGCAAATGATCGAACATCTCGAACATATCATGTGTTTCCAAATATCTTAGGTTCCACCTGAAATAAAGACTTGTTTGAAACATAACATTGTAAGGCACATTACCACTGTCTCAAGTAAATGTCTATTCTTCCTCTCAACAACTCCATTTTGAGAAGGTGTATCGATGGATGGAGAATACCATGTTATCTCATATACGACTGAAACAATTTCGACATATGCATTGAATTGTGTCTTGACTTTAGTACAGAAAGGCACAGAAGTGAGTAAATACTTCTAAGCGACTCTTCATAAAATAAATCCAAGTCATCCGATAAAAAACATCCAGACAAGTAAGAAAGTACTTATGCGCAGTTTTGGAAACAACAAGACACAAAAGTAACTCAAACGGTGACTCAACTCGCTTATTAACCCTTAGACTTAATGAGCTGCGATGACTCACATTCTAATGAAGAAATACTTTGGAATTAAGGACACAACTTCTTTAATAGAGGTAGAGAAGAATGTCCCAATCGACAATGTGCTTCAAATGGAGACACAACACTAGAACATGCAACAAATCGAGGCTCCCATCCATCAAGGATGTAGAAATCGTCAGATACATGTCCTTTATCAAGATCACGAAATAAATAATGATCGAGAAAGAACAAAATATAACAATTAAGGTCTCTAATAAATTTGCTAAAAAAAATCAAATTAAAGGCCAACTTTGGTAGACTTGATACGGATAACAGAGTAATAAAAAAGGTTGGTTAAACTGTCTCATATACAACACTGTTGCAAGTTGATCCATCAGCTACGGTAACCAGAGAGTGTTCTTTGTGTGCTTAAAAACAAGAACAAAAATTAGGATTACATGTCATATGATTTGTGGTACCTGAATCAATCACCCATTTATTTGAAAAGGTGATAAGACATGTTTTATTTGATTCAACAAAGGAATTAACTGAAGTGGATTCCTTCGACATTTTCTAGTATTGAGAGAATTTAGCAAACTCCTCAACCAAAATTAAAACCATTTTATCAAAAAATGGACTAGAAGCAACAACAACCTCACCTTGATTAGTCATTTTTTCCAACTAAAATAATCAATTTCTCAGAACAAACTGATGTTGAAACCAATAGAACATTCCAACATACTATATCTGAAAGTCACACTATACCTAACATGAAAGAGAAACAGTAGCTAACTGGCATATAATATCATAACGTTAACAACCAAACTTGAAATTGCACTTTAAAACAATTTTCTAAATGATTATTAGATAGCCTCCAAAACAATATGAAGTTCACAAATTGTTGAGCAATCATTCAAGTACTTCCAATCATATACCAAAATGAAAGACTAAATACCAATAAACAGACAAGTGCCAAACCTGACCAATGAGAGTGCACTAAATCTATTTCAAGGATTCTCTTCTCCACTACGAATTATCCAGAAATGTCAAGCTAGAACCGTAATAGAAAACCAGAATAAGATAGATCCATGTACATACATTCACGTGCTTCAAGATCTGCTATATTTTCAGTAGCTTTCCCGACGCGTGAGTTTCACTCTTTTTACCTCTAACCACCGGATTTTAGTGTTTTGTATATTAGAGGAGTTCTGATCTAACTCAAACACATTAGTATAACTCACTGTGATGCCATGTAAATCATAACTTATTGAGAATTGTTGGGGTTTAGCAAGTGTGAATGAGAAAAGAAAAGAGAGACTATGAAAGGAGGGGAAACTGGGAACTACTTGAGGAAAATGAAAAAAGTTTCATTTGCAAATGTAAATGAAAAGTCATTCTCCCATATCGGAAAAAATAAGGGAAATGTTGTCCTTATATAAGGGAAACACTTCCATTTACTTCTAAGAGCTAAGAAGACGATGCCCTCTCGCGCCGTAGTCGTGGCTCGCTCGGCCTCGCCTCGGCTCGGCTTCGGATGATGACAAATTGATGTGATTGATGATTAATTTTTTTGGACACAAATTTATTAAGAAGTTTTTGTTAAATCAAATCAATCAGTTAATAGTATCTCTATAAATTTGCGGGGGGGGGTAGGTAACGGTTAACATGCGAAAGTTGTTACTCTTTCCAAAAGGTCGTTACTTTCAAAAAAAGTCATTATTTTCCTAAAACAAGACACAATTTTTCGAGAAGAAGTTGGTTATTTATTTTTTCCAAAAGACACAACTTTCGGATATTAAAAATGGGTACTGAACAGATTTTACTGAACACAACACGTTCCTTGCTGAAAATGGCTATAAAAGGAAGTCAATTTTTGATTTTTCAATAACTGAAAATTTTCTTTCACTGAAGGAATTTCATTACTCTCTCAAATAAAATTCAAGTGCGAATCGACTGAGTTGTGTGACTTGTTGCCCTGTTCTAAGTTCGGTGAAAGTTTAAAAGAAGTATTTGAGGTACCTCTATTCTTTAACCAGTTAATCGTTTTATCTTGGGCGAAATTAATCCAGACCTTGGGCACTGAGGGGATTAAATTCTTAAGGATACAACGTAGTTTCTGTTGACTCGGATTTAATTCTTGTATTATATGTATTTTCTGCTTCATCTTATTATGTTTCTGTTCATTGGTTAACCTTATAAATTGTAACGACATGTTTAGTCGTTTTGAGCAGTTAGGTTTATTCTGGGTAATAACTGTCTGGGTCGACGGATGCCCCGACGGGACCGTCATGGGCGCGATGGGACCGTGAGGGGGTTCATTCCAAAACACTTAGAATCTTGAAAAGTGGGGTCTGCGACACTCTCTGAACGTACGACGGGATGGCAGGACGGACAGTCGCAGGCAGAGACGGGCCGTCACGATCTTTAATGAATGTGAGTCTCTGAACGCCTGTGACGATTCTTGAGGACGGGACCATCGTAGGCCCGACGGACCGTCACAGGCTTGAGTAACCCTGAGTGGGTCGGATTTTGTTTAAATGTTTTAAGGGGCGTTTTGGACTATTCCTACTATAATTATAAAAGTTAGTGGTTTAAGTTACTTAATCAATTAATTGGGGTTAAAGGAGACAACCTTGGAATAAATAGTGGGTTACTTTACCCCCATCTTTATACTTAATATATGATTATAGGGTACGGAAAAAGGGTTTGAATAAGAAAATAGAAAGAACAGAGAAGGAGGAAGGGAGAAACGAACGCATAAAGAGAAGAAGAAGAGGAAAGCAAAGACTTGAGGAAGGCGTGTTGATCACGAATTCTTCGGTGGGGGTTAAGGTTATGGGTTTATGATATTCATAGTAAAAATCTTAATAGTGAATGATATGTGTTGGGTATAATGTAAAGTCTCTGATATGCTTAATGGTGTGATGCATGATGTGATTATATATAATAGTGATGGAAATTAAGGCATGATGAGGCTGTTGAATCTAAACTAAAACCTTGAAAACCCTCTTTGTTAAGATGATGTCGTGGCATTAAAAAGAAGATTGATGAATAAAAAGAAAATGAGTAATGGACGGGTTTGGTCACGAACCGACATGTAGATTAGGGGATCGTGTGTCACGAACCGGAACGTAGTATTTAGGGGATAGGGTGTGTGTCACGTTTCCGGCACCAGGAGTAGTAAGGGATCGGGTGTACGTTCCAGGCCCAGGATAGTAATGGATCGGTGTCACGTTCCGACACCAGGATAGTAATGGATCGGTGTCACGTTCGACCAACCAGGATAGTAATGGATCGGGTGTCCGTCGACACCAGAATGAGTAATGGATCGGGTGTAACGTTTTCCGACACCAGGATAGTTTTAAAAAGAATGAAGCCTGTAAAATTTAGTGCGAATATACTCAAATTGAATACCTGTTCTTAAGTGAGTACGGTGTGGAGGCTTGAGGTCCTCACTAGAATGCGTTTAGTTGCTGTTGTAAATGATTCTTATACTTGTTGCTATCACCTATTAAGAATATAGTTGATTTTATGTTATATCTGAAAATATTATGTTCTATTTGAGTTGGCCGATTGATACCTACTCCGTACTTGTGCCTTGTACTGGACCCACTACTTGTATTTTTTCCTTTGTTAATTGTGGAGTGACAAGCAAAAGGCATCGAATTCGACTCACCGCAACTTAGCCAGTCATCATCAAATCAGATCTCAGGGTGTGAGCTAACGTTCTACTGGACTGGATATTCTTCTTCTTGTCTGAGCCTTGAAGGTTCCGGCAGGACTAGCTGTTATTTTATTTAGCTTCCTGGATATTCTTAGATTTAGTAAATTGAGGATAGATGTTCTTGTGGTGATGACTTCCAGATTTGGGGATGATGAGATTAAAATTTTAGAAGTTATTTAATTGATTTTCGTTAATGAGTTTTAGGTCTTCCGCATTATTTTCTGTATTATGGTTGAATGTTTGGATTAGATTGGTTGGTTCGCTCAAATAGGAGAGTCAATGTGGGTGCCACTCGGGCTCGTTTTGGGCATGAAAAAATTGGTTATCAGAAGCAATTAGTTTGTTGGTCTCACACACAAGAACGAGTCTAGTAGGTTTAAGGAACGGTTAGGGGGACGCCTTTACTTTTCTTTGAGAGGCTATAGGAACTTTAGGAGAAAATCCATTCTTTCTTTCTTTTCGTGCTTATTATTTGGACCAATTGGTATCTGGTGATACAAATTGGTATCTCTACCATCTTCACTCTATTTCGCAGATGGTTTAGAACTAGAGCAACAACTGCGCAACCACCAGCACCGGCAAGACAAGATGCGTTCTGAGCAGCCACGGGGCGTTGTTTGTAACTCAAAGAGGTAGCAGGAGCAGTTGACAAGAGGCCGCGGGTAGAGGGTCGCGGAGGACGTTCCTCTAGAGGAAGAGGACAGCCACCGGGCCCATCTAGTAATAGGGCGGTGACACTCCACCGAGGAGAAGTAGTAAGAGAGGTTGAGGAAGGGAAAATGAGCAAGGAAGACTGAGGAATTACCACCCCAACCTACCCAGAGATATATTAGTCAGGTTCTTGCTTATCTTAGCGGGTTATCTGACCAAAGGCCAGGACACCTCCAGTGTTTTCGCACCAGCACCTCAGGTTCCGGAAGTACAAACAGGCAGCTGCTGTGTCTCCCCGAATGGATGCTCATAGAAATTAGGCCACGTTTCCTCGATTGACTTCAGGGCCTATAATGACAAGTTGATCGGCACGAAACTTTTCCAATAGTGCTTGTGAAATTGAAACCTCCAGTTATTCAAGGGGTGCTGATCTGAGGATGCCTCGATTTGCTGGTTGACTTTCATGAGTTAAACATAAAAATGCGGCTAGTGGATGGAACGATTTGGTGTGAGTTTGCAACTATCGTTTCAAGGAAAACGTGGCCACCAAAATGTGGTGGCGGGGTCGGTCATATGTGGAGTGGGCCCAGCACAGGCACCACCTATCTTTTTAGACTTGGCGTCATCTTAGTTCTTCTGGAGAAGTCTCTACCCCGGCTTTGAGGGATAGGAGGAGAGATGAGTTCCTGAGTTAGAGCGGACAAGGGCAGGGATGACGGTCACTGCGTATGAGTATAAGTTTCGTGATTTATCCCGGTATTGCCACCAGCTTTGCTTCAGTACACAAGAGCGGAACTCGCCGTTTTGTGAAAAGGGTGTTGAGGTCAGAATTGCAGGATTTCGGCCTACAGGTAGCGTACTGCAAAATCCTTTCGGAAGTGGGAGACTTTGTGATAGAGGTGGAGGGAGTGAAGCCAGAATGACGTCACCATGGCATGAACAAACTAAGAAGTTTCGTAGGGAGTGAGTAGTTTAGTGGGTCTTACTCCAGAGGCAGAGTTTCAGGGGGTTATCCAGCCCGACCTATTCAGTCTTCACGGAGCATCGTAGCTGGGGGTCCCCGCAGGACCGGCCCAACATTTCTTGAGCTGGAGGTTATCCCAGGACTTCGGCGTTACACAGAGACCTATGCTTGAATCCAAAGAGTGTTAGGATGTGGGACGAGATAAGAACATATAGGAGTGTTTTGTCCCAAAACAAAGTACAGACCCCCCAATAGTCAGAGGAGAGGTGGTTATGGGCGAAGGCCTCAATTCTGGAGGACGTGGTGGAGAGGTTAATGGTGTCACCAAAACGGCGGGGTGACGGGCAAATGGGAACTACTGCAGCGCAACATGGTAGAGGGCAATGGGCAGAAAAGTGATAGGGCCCTTGTTACCTTTTCCCTGAGCGACGAAAGCGGAAGAACATCAGATGCTGTTTATTGCATGCTTTGTATTATTTGATCCTGGCTCCACATTTTCAATGTATCTCCTCATTGCTACCGGCCTTAATTTACATTGTGAATTGCTTTACATGCCTATTCGTGTTTCTACTCCGGTGGGTGAGTCCGTGATTGTTTGAAAAGGTGTATAGGTTCTTGTCTGAACTTTCGTGGGGAGCAAAGGGGAGCATAATCATGTAGACTTAGTTATCTTAGAAATGGTTGATTTCAATGTAATTAGGGGTATGACTTGCTTTCTGCCGAATTTTGCAATTTAGATTGTAATGCTAAAACTGTAACGTTGGCCAAAGCCTGGGACAATCCGTTAGTGTGGGAGGTTGACTACACTCCCCTCATTCGTTATCATCTCATTTCTTCGTGCTAAGAGCATGGTTAGTAAGGGTTGTGTAGCTTTCTTGGCACACCTAAGGGATGATTGCTACCCAAGTACCTTCAATTGAGTGCGTTTCGTAGTTCCGTTGAGTTCTTGGATTCGTGTTTCCTGCAAGACCTTCCTGGTATGCACCGGATAGAGATATTGAATTCTGCATTGATTCTTGAGCAGGGTACTGCCCCATTGCTATAACCCTTATAACAAGAAGGGCTCCCGCTGAGTTAGGAAGGAAGTTAAAAGGACCAACTTCAAGCGTTGTGGGAAAAGGCTTTATAGCCAAGTGCATCCCCTTGGGGTGCTCCGGTTTATTGTGAAGACGAACGATGGGAGTTTTCGAAAATGTGCATAGACCTACAGACACACTAAATAAAGTAACTGTTAAGAACAAGTATCCTCTTCTCGCAATTGATGATTTTGCTTGATCAGTACAAGGTGCTTGTACCTTCTCAAAAATCGAACTTGAGATTGGTTATATCATTGAAATACGGGCAAGAGTGCCCAAGACTGCTTTTCCCGAACCAGTTATGGGAATTGTGAGTCCTAGTAATGTCTTTTTGGGCTTACGCATGGCCCCTGATGCTTTCATTGAGCTGATGAATGGTATAAATATTTAAGCCATATCTGGATCTTTTTGTCATTGATTATTGATGATATATGGTAATACTCAAAGAGCAAGAAAAGAACATGAGGAGCACTTGAGAAATTGTTTTGGAAATGTTGAGAGAGAAAATGCTTTATGCAAAATTCTCCAAGTGTGAGTTTTGGCTAGATTCAGTGTCCTCTATTGGGGCACGTAGTTTCTAAGGATGGAGTGATTGGATCTTCCAGATCGAAGCGGTGAAGATTGTTGTAAGACCCACTAATGGACAGAGGTAAGGAGCTTTGTTGGTATTAGCTAGCTACTTACGTCGATTTGTCAAGGTATTTTCCTCTGTTGCTTCCCGATGAAAAATTTGACTACGCAAGTTGTTCCATTTGTATGGTCGGACGAGTGCGAAGAAAGGAAAGATTTCAGAATGCTAGGACCTTGTTGACTCACTGCACCAATTCCTTACCCTGCCAGTGGAAGGTATGAATTTCGTTGTTATTGTAGATGCCTCCATATTCGGATTGGGTTTGGCAGGCTAATGCAGAGAGAAGATGTAATTGCTCTATGCTTCGAGGCAATTAAAGGTGCATGACAGTAATTATCCGCCCCAATATTTGGAATTGCTTTTTGCAGTAGTGTTTGCATTAAAGCAAGAAGACCTTATCTATCTGGGGTTAAATGTGAAGTCTAACGGATATCGTGTACAGTAGGTCTTTACTCAGAAAGATTTTGAATTGAGACAGAGGAGATAGAGGGAACTATGAAGGACTATGATTATCAACATCTTGTATTCATCCGGGAAAAAGCTAATGTTGTAGCAGATGCTTTAAGTAGAAAGGAAGGGAGCATCATATGGAAGTCTAGCCCATTTGACAGGTTTCTAGACGGCCCCTTGGTAGAGAGGTTCGACTTGCTAACCACTTGTATGAGGCTTAGAGGTAAATGAGAAGGGAGGATTTTAGCTAGTGGAGCAAGATCTTCCTTTCTTGATAAAGGATTAAAGGAAAGCCAGTTTACCGATGAGAAACTGAATCCGGATCGAGATAAAGGTGTTTTCGGGGAGGGATAAAGAAGCAACAAATCAATGAGAAAGGTGTTTTGAGAATTTAAGGGAAGGGTATGGTACCAAGTATGGAGAGTTGATTCGCATATTCTTATAGAGGCTCATAGTTCAAGGTATGTATACATCCTGGTGCAACCAGAGTATCGTGACATAAAAACAACAGTTTTGGTGGGCAGAAATGAAGCGCGACTTGTGATTTGTGGTCAAATGCCCGAATTGTCAGAAGTAAAGTGATGAACACCAGAAGGCCTGGAGGAAAACTTCAGGAGAATGCCCATTCCTGAATGGAAGTGGGAGAGAATTCAATGGACTCGTGGTTGGTCTTCCAAAGACCATTGGGCAAGTTTGATTCGATTTGGGGTAATTGTGGACAGATTCAACTAAAGTCTGCTCACTGTATTTCAGTTAAGGTGACTTACAATGCAGAGAAGTTAGCCAGACTCTACATCCAGAAATTGTTCGATTGCATTGGAGTTCCACTTCCATATACAGATAGAGGTACGCAGTTAACTTTAAGTTTTGGAGAAAATTTGCATGCTGAATTAGGGACTAGGTTGGACCTTAGTAATGCATTTCCCCCTCAGACCGATGGTCAGGGTCTGAGCGAACAATTAAGGTGTTTTGGAAGATATACTTCGTGCATGTGTGATAGAATTTGGCGGTTTCATGGATAACTCTTCCTTAGCGGAGTTCATTACAATAATAGCTCCCACTCGAGTATTGATATGGCCCCTTCGAAGCATTGTATAGAAGGAGATGTAGGTACTCCCATTTGGTTGGTTTTGATGGCATGCGAGGTGAGACCCTGGGGAGGAAACTGATCTTCTGAGGGAAATATCAAAGAAGTGAAATCATTCAAGAAAAGCTTTAGCAGGCGCAAAGTAGGCAAAAAGGAATATGCAGATTAGAAAGAGTTAGGGACTGGAGTTCATGGAGGGTGAGAAAGTTTGCTGAAGGATTTCACCCATGAAAGGGGTGATGCGGTTGGTAAAAAGGCAAGTTAACCCAAGGTCTATGGACCCATTTGATAGTTACTAAACGGGGGTAGGAGAGGTAGCGTATGAATTGGACTTACTACAAGGAAATGTCAGGGGTGCACCGGTAGTTCATGGTCTTGCTGAAAAAGATACCATGGGATGGAAACTACATTATCGTTGGGATTCAGTTCTTCTGATGAGAATTCTGTCTTATGACAAGAGGCGTCTGTTTGCCATTCTGGATAGAGAAGAATATCGCAAGTTGAGATCACGGGAGATTGCATCCATCAAAGTTCAATGGAGGAATCGACAGTGGAAAGAGTCCACTTGGAGAAGGAGGCATGATATGCAAGAAAAATTACCCGCACTGTTCCGATTCAGGTACGCCTTGTAACCCTTGTTTCCTTCTTGGTGGATCGTTCGGACGACACGATGGGTAAATTGGTGGTATCTATTGTTGTAAACGACCTGTTTAGCGTTTTGCTGAGCGTAGAGTTTATTCTGGTAATAAACTGTCGGGTCGACGAATGCCACGACGCACTGTTCATGGCACGACGGACCGTCGAGGGGGGTCTGTTCCCAAAAACACTTAGGAATTGAAAAAATTTGGGCTACTGAGATCGACTCTCTGAACGTCACGAGGGATGGCAGGACTGGACGTCGCAGGCATGACGGGCAGTCCAGACTCTTTAATGAATTTGAGCTTGAACCTTGTGTTATGTGACACTATGCAGGCCGGACGTCGTAGGCACGACGGACGTCACAGGGCGTAACCCTTGACTGGGTCGGATTTCTGTGTCGGATTTCTGTTAAACGTTTTAAGGGGCGTTTTTGGACTATTTCTGCGTATAATTATAAGTTAGTGGTTAATATTAAGAATGCAAGTCTTGGGGGTTAAAGGAGACAACCTTGGAATAAATAGTGGGTACTGTTACCATCTTTTATACTTAATTATATGATTATTAGGGTAAAAGAAAAAGGGTTTTTTGAATAATTAAAAATAGAAAGAACAGAGGAGAGAGAGAAAGAGAAGGGGAAAAAACGACACGAGAGAAAGAGAAGAACGAAGAGAAAGCAAAGAATTTTAGGAAATAGCGTTGCTTGCGGATCACGCATCTTCGGTGGAGGTAGGCTATGTTTATGCTAGTCATAGTAAACTCTTTATAGCGAATGATCATTGTGTTGGGTAGTAATGTAAAGTCTCTATATGCTTAATTGTGTGCATGATGATGTGATTATATATAATAGTGATGAATTAAGCATGTAGAGGTTGTTGCAATCTAAACCTTGAAAACCTCTTTGTTAAGATGCTGTCTTGGCATAAAAAGAAGACTTGATGAACTAAAAGAATGAGGTTAATGGATCGGGTGTCACGAACGACACGTAGTATAGGGGATCGGGTGCACGAACCGGCAAGTAGATTAGGGGATGGGTGGTACGTTCCGACACCAGGATAGTTAATGGATTCGGGTGTCACGTTCCGAACCAGGAGAGTAATGGATCGGTGTTCACGTCCGACACCAGGATAGTAATGGATCGGTGTCACGTTCCGACCACCAGGGATAGTAATGGATCGGGTGTCACGTCGACACCAGAATAGTAATGGGGATCGGGTGTCACGTTCTGACACCAGGATAGTAGTGGATCGGGTGGTCACGAACCGAACACTTAGTAGTAGTGGATTGGTTTCCCGTTCCGACACCAGGATAGTAAGATGGGTGTCAGTTCCGAAACCCGGATCGCTAGTGGATGGGGGTGTCAAGAACCGACACGTAAGTAGTGGTGGATCGGTGTCACGTTCCGACACCAGGATAGTAATGCGATCGGATGTCACGTTCGACACCAGGATAGTAAAGAGACTGATCTTGAAGCATGCTTAAATACATTAATCTAACGACCTGTTTCCCAAAGAGTATGTGTGGAGGATTGGTCCTAATAGATGCGTTGGTGTTGTTGTAAAGATTCGTATACTTGGTGATATTCACCTGTAAGCATTGGTGGTTTTATGTTATATCTGAATATATTGGTTTCTATTTGAGTTGGCCAATGATTACCTACTCAGTACTTTGCCTTGTTACTGGACCCCTACTTGTATGTGTTTTCTTGTTAATTGTGGAGTGCAGCAAACGTGGCCACGTCTTCAACTCAACCGCCACTCTAGCCAGTCTTCATCACGTCAGAGATCTCAGGGTGAGCTAACGCTTTTAGCTTGGATGTGATCTTTCTTCTTCAGTCTTGTTGCCTGAAGTTCGGCATGGACTAGCTGTTTATTTATTTTAGCTTCCTAGATTTCTTAGATTAGTAAACTTGAGGATAGAGGTTCTTGTGTGATGGACTTAGATTTTGGGGATGAAGAGGATTAAATTAGAAGTTATTTAAGTGATTTCGTTAATGAGTTTTAAGTTCTTCGTATTATTTTCTGTTTATTATGGTTGAATGTTGGATTAGATTTGGTTGGTTCGCTCACATAGGAGAGTAAAGTGGGTGCACTCGCGGCTCGTTTGGGGTCGTGACATAAATACAAGTACTATAAGATAACAATCTTAGAATTAAACAGTTTATGTATTTAGGTTTATGGAGATTAAACTTTTTATTTTTTTGGTTTTCTACTCTTGCTAATTTTTAAAATCATTTGATATTAACGATTATTAAAAGAAAATAAAAAATTGGTCGTTAAATCAGAACGAGTTTGTGTAAAAAAGATTTGTTCTTTATGGATAGTATTTCAAATACTTAAACTTATCTGCATTTGTGGGACGGAAAAAAAAAATTAAAAAATGACTAATTCAAGTCAAACAAAGCTAGAACAGTAAGTGTTGCAACAATCGGTTGCCACATAACGTTTTCAAATGGCTGCCCTTAGTGGCCGGCTGAGAAACTTACGAAGTTTTATTGGAGTCGACTTTAAGAGATGGCAACAAAAGAGTTCTTCTATCTCATAAGTTGGTCTATGCAAAAGTCTTTACTGAGAATGTTCCTGTTATGTCAGATGAAACTCTGGCGGATAACGCTTTGGTAACAGAAGCATGGACACACTCAGATTTTTGTGTAAAAAATTATATTTTTAGTGGTCTGCAGATGATTGTACAATGTTGTACAAACAATGCCAAAACCTCAAAGAACTCTGGGATGCTTTAGAAAAGAAGTACAAAATAGAAGATGTCGGAGATGAAGAGGGAGAAATTCATTGTGGGCAAAATTTCTGGACTATAAGATGAGACAGTAAGGACTGTCGTCACCAAGTGGTCAAGAATTGACAGGTCAGAATCCATGATCTCCTTGCTGAAGGTATAAAATTTTATTTAATGTACGTATGTTATGAAATATTAGTTTCCTTAATACTCACATAATCTGTAATGTAGGATGATTGTGAATGAG
This sequence comes from Solanum habrochaites, assembly GCA_027704765.1. NCBI lineage: Eukaryota > Viridiplantae > Streptophyta > Magnoliopsida > Solanales > Solanaceae > Solanum > Solanum habrochaites. The sequence continues at coordinate 45,533,291 of JAKWJA010002496.1, forward strand.
GCTTTTCAAGTGGCTGCAATTATGAAAAGTGCCTCCATTATGGAAGACTTAAAAAATTACTTGAAAAACATAAACGCAAGGAGATGACTGTTAAAGATCTCATAGTAAGGTTGAAATCGAAGAGGATAATAAGGTTGCAGAAGAAAAGAGGTCACGTGGTTATTCAACAATGTCTGGAGTAAATTTTGTTGAAGAAGATACCACAAATTAAAGAAAAAAAGAAAGCAATCGGTCCAAAAACACAATCCTCCTAAGACGAAATCAATGGAAAGTGCCTTTAATGTGGTAGTAAACATGGTCATGGGATAATGAATGCCGGAAGTCCAAAGAAGGACAAGGAAAAAGAAGGATCAAGCAATTTGGCTGAATCCAAGGAGAAATGGACGATCTCTTTGCAATGCTTCAGAATGAACTGGTGGAGATCTAAGCATGGTGGGATAGATTCTGGTTGCCTCATGCAATGTTTGTGAAAAAAAAGGAATTATTTTGCATCCATATACTCCAGCACTTAAAGATGAAAAATGGTATGGCAAAAACTCGCTGTTGCAAAGGGGAAAGAAATGGCAAAGTCTATTAAGATGAATCAGGCAAGGTGGGTGACTTTGAATAGGGTCTCACATGGTCAAGAATTGAGAAAGAATTTAGTTTACCATTCCATTCTGACCAAGACTGATTTAAATGTGTATTTGTTCTGATAAAATAGTATATTAAGCAAAAATGATATGTATGTAGGAAAAGGCATATTAGTGATGACTTTTCAACTCAATGTAATTGCAGTTGAATGAATAAAATTTTGCTTCTTCTTACTTTTATTGAGTCTAAATGTTCTATGGATGAACTTTTTGGACAGTTAATAAACAAAACCTTGTGGAAAAATGATTAACTTAAATATTTAGCCAAAAGTTGAGTGCAATAAATCAAACTGTCCAAATTTGTGTTTGAATCGAAGTATGCTAAGCATTATTATATAAATCGTTGAAAGGAATTCCAACCTTTAGAATGATTCACACTGAATTTTATGACATGAAGTCAACACCATCACGGTGAGGAAAAGTATTTAAACTTTTAATGACGATGGCATAGATATTTTTATGTCTAATGCTGAAATAGTAAGGATGAAGCACTGATGCATTTAGGCAATATAAACTAAAGTTGAAATCAGTTTAGATAAAAAAGATAAAAATGGCAGAAGTGATAAGGTGGAGAATATGAAATCTCCATTGCAGAAAGATGTTTGAAAATGGAATAATCCATTAAACTACTTCTCCCTAACACTTCTTAGTCTAATGGATTGACAGAAAGAAAGGAAAATCGCACTTTAAAAAGAAATGATGAATGCATTACTTATAAGTTCAGGTTTAACCACAGAACTTGGTGGGGAAGCTATCCTTACAACCAAATCAAAATACTTAAAGAAGCATTCACTCAGAGACAAATGTATCCATATGAGACTGAAAGTAGAAAACCAATTGGAAATATTTCAAAGTTGGGGGTGGTGTTCTAGCCAAAGGCAAGTTCTATACCAGAGGGTAAAATAGGACCTAAGACTGATGGATTGTGTAATTCATTGGATATGCCACAAACATAAGGCATCGTCGATTTTTTGGTTCTTCATAAGTCCGAACATCCGGGATATCAGATAATTACGGTAAGGTTAATGGAATCAGAGAGTGCTGAATTTTTTGAACAATCTATCCGTTATAAAAACTAGACTCTGAGTCATCTAGTGGGGGATGTGATATAAAAACCCTGAGAAGACCAAAAGAGAATGACCAAATAAAGAAAGTCCACGACGCAGTAAACGTCAAAAGACCATCTACTTTCATTTGGATCAGATTTGTAACATTTCTTCTGAAAGGAGCCTCAAAAACATTCAAGGAAAAGCAATGTTATCAGCGATCCTCAACATCTTGGAAGGAGGCTTTATAGTGTGAAATTGAATCAATTTAGCAATCATACTTGGGATGTTGGTTGATTTTAAAGGGAATAAACCCTGATGGCTTCAAAATGGAATCTTTAAAAGGAAGATGAAGACGATGGAACTATTGACAAATATAAAGCCAGACTTGTTGTCAAAGTATAGACAAAAAGAAAGTCTGATTATTTTGACACATAATCGCCCGTGACTAGGATTACACCAATACGGATGTAAGGCAATAGCTGCAAGTATACGGTTTGAAATTCATCAATGGATGTGAAACAGCCTTCTTAAATAGAGAGCTCGAAGAGGAATGTAATAGAACAGCCTGAGGGTTTTGTAGTTCCATGGTAAAGAAAAGAAAGTGTGCAAATTATTAAGTCACGTTATGGACTAAAAACAAAGCACCAAAACAATGGCATGCAAAGTGATCAAACCTGTTTGTCAATGGATTAAGATCAATGAATGTGATAAAGGTGTTTACATTAAAGATATCAAATCAGGAAGTTATTTTTGGCTTATATGATAGATGACATGCTTATAATGAGCAAAGACATTGCGCAATATAAAAGCTACAAAGCCTATGAATCACTAGTAAGTTGAATGAAGATTAGGAGTTGCTTGATGTGTATTAGGAATTAAAATCTTAAAAAAATCCCCTAACGGTTAGCATCTGTCTCAAACTCAGTATATTCAAAAAGCTTACTTGAAAAATTTAATGTTTTGAATTTTACAGGGCACAAGACTCAATGATGTAAACCTTCTCGTGCAAAGAATAAAGGTGAAAGTGAGTCCAATTGGACGATGCTAGCGTATTGGGAGCTTAATGTATGTCATGAATTGTACCCGGGACCAGAAATAGCTTGCGCTTATAGAGTAAAATGAGTCGATACACAAGTATCCTAATCAAATCCTGGGTGGCAATGAGAGAGGTTTTGGGTACTTTAGATGGACACTCCAAATACTATGGTTAAATAACAACAAATATCATGCAGTTCTTGAAAGAAAGAGATAGTGAGCAAATTGGATTACTAGTCAACTGAAACAAAATCCATCAAGTGGTCGTTTTTACTATTAGTGGAGGAGCTTATCTTGGAAATCATCAAAACAAACTGTATAGCTCCGCTCTACAATGGAGTGTGAATCCATTGCTTTAGACAAGGCAGGTGGAAAAAGCTTGAATGGCTCGGAATTCTAGAGATATTCCATTGGCCCAAAACCAATGGCCCCTATCGGACCCATGTACATTGTGATAGTCAAGTGATACGCTCAAAATTACTCTCAAATAAGAAGTAAGCGGGTCGCGTCAAGACATAACCCAAAATAGTGAGGGGGGATCGTTCCCACGAGGAAAATAGTCTAGACTAACTTTACTTATTATTACTATGGTTCGGTTGATAATTCCTTAGAAGTATAAAAAACTAAAAATGTATAAAAAGGGGGGTTGTATTCCTAATAAGTAAAAAGAACTAACTAAATTGAAAGAGACATAACGTTTTGGAAAGTTGGGTTTTAATCAATAACTAAAGTAACTAGGGTTTACGTGTTCCCCACCAGGTTCATAACTTGATAATTCTAACCAAAAATATCTTCTAGTATCTTGCATGCAAAGTGATAAGTTATGTATTTCAAATCCTTGTCGGCATCTAGAAATATCACTCAGCACCTTGTCTGTACGTGTTGTTGCTTTCCTAACCCTTATTTTATCCTCCAATTAGATGTATCGAATTGGACTAAGGTACTACTCGTACAATCAGAAATAGATATTAGATAGTATACACTAAATCTATGTTATAATTCTTTTCCTAAGTATCTACCTCTTGGTCGCAAGTGCATTAAGGCGAGTTCTACGTGATCATCCGTTAAAAAGAATTCTAAGCGAAAAAAAGAAGTATTAATACATGGCAAGACACTTTTATAGAATTGGTATTGAGCTAGGGTTTATTCATTAATTTTGCATGGTTCACAAAACCCTAGTTATGGAGTTTAGTTTACTCATAGCATAAACACAATATGCAAATAATAAATAGGATTCATGTACTACTTTCAATGAGAAAGAAAAAAGTCCAAAAAATTGCTTGATTCATCACCAAAAATTACTTGAGAATTCCAAAGAATCAAACATCTAATCAACCCGTCTCTAATATGATTTCAATCTTGCAGAGTCTAACCAATAACGAGGTTTTTTTCGAACTGATTTATATGAAAAATAAAAACTAATAAACAAGGGGTCTAATTTATGGAAATCGCCAAAACGCGGCGGCCGACGGACCACGCGACGGACTTCGTAGGACGCGTGGCTAGAGGACCGTCGTGGAACTCCGTCGACCCCATACTTGTCATTTTCGCTTCTGCTGCTTTCTTCTTCCTTCCCCTCAACGGCAAGTGTGACGACCGTCATAAGGCACAGACTTTCCGTCCGAGGTTCTCGTTTCAAAAGACTTTCACTTCTTGAATTTGGGTACTAGGATCACTTCTCTGATCTTCACGACGAACCTGCACGACGGACCGTCATAGCCCATGACGGACCGTCACAAGCTTCGTAATCCCACCTTGTTCAGACTCCCCATCTTCTTCAAGCAGCTTCTCTACGCTGCCACCTACGGACCGTCACAGCATGACGACCGTCATAAACTCTGTAAGTGGTCTCTTATTGCATTTCTCCCTCAAAATCTCCGCATTTGGCGTTGGACGATTTCCTGCAAACAAAGAAAACTGTATAAAAATTAGCACCAAAAGGTCTTTTGGACACTAAAACTTAAGGAAAAAGCATTAATTATACCGTGAAACCACTGTATAAATCAACACCCTCAACTTAAATTCCGTTTTTGTCCTCAAGTGACGCACTATGACTACACACAAATCTTTGTACACTAGATTCATGTTTATCCTTTGCAAATCTTGGCTATCACTCCCGATTAATCTTATCAAATCTATGCATGCTATCACTATTAGGCTTGAATTTGGTGGATTCGAACATGACACAGACTCACCATGCACTAACACCTATCCTCTTCTTTTCTCACCAGGTGCTAACAATTCTGGTATTGCAACTAATGTCCTCACTTTAAACAAAAATCCTCATTTTTCACACATGATTTCATTTTGGAGTATAAGGATAATTTCAACACTCGCTCTCCAGAACAAAGTCACACTCTTTCATACTATTTGCCATAAACTTGCCCTTATTTTCACTGCCTTAGTTCGCTATACTCAACCCTTATGATCACGATAGGACTTTTTTAGCTTGTAACATAGCTCTCAGGGTTAGGTAGGTCCATTTTTAGGTAACTCTTAGTGACTTTTTGCCCTCCTTGACATATCGGCTAAAACCTTCCCTTTTTATCATCTTATCCTCCCAGTTTTTCTATACTCTTCCCTTTGCTACAATTTTCTCTTCTTTTCTTTTCATTTGTGTAAGTGATTTTTTTGTTTTTCTTTCTTTTCTTCAACTAATTTCTGAACTCACTTTACTTTTGTTTCTTTCTCTCTCTTTTGTTCTTTCAACCCCACTTTCAGAGCATTCCTCATAATAGCCACCCTCAACCTCATGGCTTGCCCATGAGTCAAGGTACACATACCCAAGTTGGGGGTCAGGGCCAAAACGAAGGTTGTTTACTGTATTAGCCACCCTCAACTATCTTTTGGATAAGCTAAGGTGCCACATGTCCAAGGAGAGGACCAGGGCCAACACATTGTTCCCTAAAAAGATCAGTTGGGGTGAAAGGAAAGGCCTAATTTAAGCTCGATTATTTGGATCAAAGAAGGAAACAATTTCATTCGGTTTCTTTTATTTGGGTAAAATGGGCTTTTCTAATAAGGGCCTATGATCCTTTCCTAATTGTTTGTTACAATAACTTACTTTTAGCAGGACTAACCAGGCAAGTTCTAGCTCAGTACCAATAGTGGACTATTCAAGTTTCCTCACTCTCATTTAACATGTCATCACTATACCAGATTATTAGACACCTAGTTCGAATTAAAGACTTAGTGTAATGCAATGGTGTAACTCTATTTCACGCTTAGAGCCACACAATTGTCAGTTACTATGCCTAGTCATGCTTATTTTTCAGTTTATCAGGTTTATCATTTTAGCCATCATGCTCTATAACTTAAACTATGTACAAAAGATATAAACATGCCTTTCAACAGAAAAAAAATTAATCATTCTTTTAGGGAAAAAGAACTCAGGCAAGAAAAACCCCAAAGAGGATAGTGGTTTGGCTAACTCAGACTTCACCCTAACACTTCACTTTCCATTGTACCCACCCCCAACAAAAAATCATGCATTGTCCCCCAATGCATAAAAAATCTAAAGATAGAGGGGTAGTGAAGCAAACCTGGGCGCATAGCGCCATCGATCAACAAAACTGTGGGGAGGTAAGGAGAGTGAAAGGAACCAATGTCCCCAGGTTTCCATCCAAAACCCCATCCTCTGTAATCTGGACACCCTCAGTGGTGGTCCTCAGCAATCTGGAACCCTTCAGTGATGTCCTCAGCAACCACCCGCACCATCAGTCGGGCCTTCCTGCTGTCTCTACATGGCGGGAGCTAAACCTCCGCCGCTATCATCTTGATGCTCTGATTCGAAGTTTTGCCTCCGCCTCAACAAGTGAGGCTCTCTCGCGCCTCCAGCTCTTCCGCCGCTCCTCTTCCTTGCCCGCCTCTCATCTTCTGATCGGCCCCCTAACGCCTCTTGGTACTCTCTCGAAGGGGAAGTGGTGAATGGTCTGAGGTGCAAAACAGGCCGCCAATACAATGTCCTCAACCAGTCTCGACCGGCTCCTCACTCTCGCCTCTAGGATCGGGTCGATTCTGCCCGAAGACTTTCGCTGCAAGCCTGATAGACGACACAGTCTGACTGTGGTAGGGCTGGGCGGGCTTACACCCTCTCAACCATGCATCTGTTCGCTGATGACCTCAGCAATCCTTCCCGCTGTCCTCTTCCTCTCCATAGCGCTTCAAGACTCATTACTAGACTTTCTGCATCCTGGCTGGATATGATGGCAGAAGAGTGGACATTTGTGCCTGCCCAGTTTTTGGACTCTTGCAAAGCGGGCCGGTAATGGTAGAGGGGGCTGTGCGGAAGACTCCGGGGCTGGCTAACTACCTTGTGGATGACTCTGACCGGGTATTGTCATGACGCCCTGTTAGCGGTGCGGGGCCTGGCCACCCGTATCCGCAAGAATGCATCAGTAAGTGGTGGCATCGTCTGGAACTGGGCCCTCGACGTGGTGCCAACTCATTGGCCTCGTCTCTGATGAGGAGCCTGACTTCCGGTACCATCCCTGCGTGGGTCCCAAACTGATCTATGTGTCATATGGGCACACCTGCGGTCCTGCAAGTGAAAAAATCATAACGTGAGGGATACGGTTGTACGTGACCTGAATGCCCTCTCGTGCATGACTGCCTGGAGAAAGCCATGCATTGGTCCACCTCGAAAGCCGGATATCATAGCCGCATCAGCACTGGTCGATTTCCCAGGTGACTATGTTATCAGAAGATGGATGTGGGGAAAGGCAGTGGAGTGACGCACCACGAGCAGCCACAAGAACTTGCGACGAATGTGAGGTTGGCCTTTTTGATGGCACCCTAACGGCTCGAGTGACCCATCGGCACCCTCTCCGTCGACTGATAGGTGTAGGGCCATCCAACCTCTTGGTGGTCTCCCTCAGTGCGACTCTGTAGGGAAACTGTCCACCTCACTATCTGCCAGCGATAGTTCAAACTCGGCAGTGATGGGGGTCGAGTAGTAGCATCTACCTATCGTCGTATAGAACCGGCGGATGGGATAGCAGGGAAATGTCACACCGCATGCCACGGACCGAACCTGCTCCAATGGGGGCCTGTTTAGCGGAGCAGCCACGCTTGTCGATATGTGATCGGAGGGCGCTAAATAGGGACGCGGAGAACTCTGGGACCATATCCTCGGCTGTAAGCATCCCAATGGATGTGCTGTCCACTCTAAGAGATGCCTGGTGAAGAGTTTATGAATCTCCGGGGAATGTGAGGAAGGTCCCTTGCTGAGGTACCGCGGCTCCAGGGTTGAGGTGTGCGGGTCCTTTACTCCTTTATCGGTCAAGAACTTTGCGATCGAAGTTAAGAGTAAAATTGAAAACTGACCGTCGACACACCACGGTTGGATGGTCAGCGGTGGAGTGGGGACCTGGACTGTGCGCCGGCCGAATGTGGAGTCTGAACTGCAGCCCTCATCAGACGAGGCCGACGATGTGCAGCATGCAGCAGTGGCGGGCTGCGGGAAACATCAAGCAGATCCTGAGCTTCCTCGGACCAGGGAGACTCCTAAGGAGCCAGACGCTCCTTCTCATTTGTGGCTGACCCAGAGGTGTGCCGGTCAGTGGCGCTCCCTCATCAGACTGGGAAGGCGGCAGTGGACTACCGCAGAAGCCACCTTCTTGGGTGTATGGCTATGGGGGCACGTGTAGCACGGGAAGGGGCGGGAGGTGCCTGGGAGCACATATTCCGGGTTCCAGCTCATCATTCAGACCCGATGATCCATCGTGCAGACGGTGCATCAGGGACTTGGATGAACAACAGGTCAGAGTTGGTGTGAAGGGACTAAAAAGGTTCAAAAGAGCCATGGGTGTGGACCTTGCGGACATTATTGGTGATCCCTCTGGTATTGGCTCTCATTACAATCCAACTCATTTGCCTGATCATAAAGCCGAGTATTGAGCAACAGGGACGCTTGAATCCTCCTAATGCAAGTTAGGGTGTGTGAAGAGAAGGAATTATCAGTGGTTGGATGCGGGGAGTAATCTACCAATCGCCGATAGTAGTTGGGTATGCCCGGTTCAGTGTGTACCTAAGACAAGGGGGAATGACTATGGGTCCCCAACGGAAAAAGAATGAAACTTTGTTCCAATGAACCAGTTACTGGGAGGGGGTGTTGTATGGATATCGTACTGAAACTCATGGACTTGAAAAAAGACAATTTCATGCACCTTCATGGGATTCAGATGTGGATAGACTGCGGAGGGAAAGGTGTTGGTATTGTTTTCGTGATGGGTATTCGGGGGTTATAATCAGATTTCTATTGCACCAGAAGATCAAGAGGAAAACCACTTCACTTGTCCATATGGGACTTTTGAGTTCAGAAGAATGCCATTTGGGTTGTGCAATGACCCGCAAACCTTTCAGAGATGTATGATGTCAATCTTGTCTGACATTGGAGGATTACTATAGAGTTTTTTATGGAGGATTTTTCTTGTGGTTGTGATTCATTCGGCGGTTGCTAAATAAGTTTATCTGAGGTTCTTAAGAGATATGTGAAGACTGCAATTTGGTACT